>RJVU01062620.1:45395-77424 GCA_003731715.1 Anabarilius grahami | reverse complement strand
CTGTCGCTCCCCTTGCTTCCGTCTCCTTTCTCTCGTCTCGTCTGTCCTTACCCCCAGGTGCTGCGGCCGCCGAGACAGGCCCCGGGGGGGAGTAGAGCGCAGTCTCGGGAGTACCCCCCGGCCTGCGAGGGGCGATGGGGGTATGTGACGAGCAGGGCGGGCGATAGCCGTGAGGGAACGGCGCGAGACCGGTGACGCGAGTGATAATGAGCATCCGCTGCGAGGCGCGCTGGCCTCGAGTCCCTCACGGAGCAGCTCCGGAGGCATAAAAGGAGGAGCGACGACAGTGAAGGACGAGAGAGGACCAGGCCTGGACTTTACGTTATGTTTTATTATGTTTGTGTGGACGTCTGCCGGTATTACTTTCGTTTTGTTTGTTTATTTTGAGATTAAAGTTTTGTTTGAATGATCGCCGGTTCCCGCCTCCTTCTTCCCACATATACGAACTGCGTTACAATCGGTTTCAGAGCGGAGCTCCGCTAATGAGTTTAACAACACTAGCCACGTGGATCATAGATCATACAGAATAAAGTATCCGTGTTTAAAGTTTTTATTTCACACATTCTCCTGCACCAAACATTAACCAGCACGGTGTATGCACACATATTTCATCAAGTCTTCTTCAAATGAATATGTGCAAATTGGACACTGATACAATGGTGTAGCATATCTGAACGTGACGACGTGATAATTCTAATAGACAAAAGACTGATTTTGAGACTGCAGTGCTCGTAAATGTAATCAAAGTAGCCTATTATTAGCCCTATTAAATATTCTTTAGCATTTCTCCCTTGGGAGATTGTTGTCATTTTCTCCGTGCTCATATATTAATATTCATTATTCTGTATAATGAGTGTGTTCTATGCTTTATTGGTTGTTCGCTCCCCTCTTTCCCCCCTCTACACTCCCACTTTTCCAGAGATTTACACGCAAGTATAATAGGAAAGGCGTAGGACATACAGCGTAAGCATTTTGAAGAATGCTGAAAGCGGAAGTACGTTCAAGGTGATCATTTGCGTTTATAAAGCATATACAGTTGTATTTTTTTAGAAAATGACCGATCGTTTCGCTAGATAAGACCCTTATTCCTCGTCTGGTATCGTTTAAAGCTCTTTGAAGCTGCACTGAAATTTTGGCCTTCAACCGTCTGGAGGCCATTGAAGTCCACTATAAGGAGAATAATCCTGGAATGTTTTCATCAAAAACCTTAATTTCTTTTCGACTGACGAAAGAAAGACATGAACATCTTGGATGACATGGGGGTGAGTAAATTATCAGGAAAAGTTTACTTAAAAGTGGACTAATCCTTTAACCAATAAAAAAGTAATTGCAACGATCAGTTTCTATGGTTATTTTAATATCAAATATTGAGAGCACATCAATGTAATGCGTAAGCACAAAACTCAAAGCTTCACTTAACGCTGGGAAGCAATGTTATCTTTCCCTCACAACCAAAAACACACTTCTTTGGTGACATTGTTGATTTCATTTAGTCCTGTGACCTGGCAAGCGCTGCCGACAACTTCCGTAAAGCCGAACGTTGATGGGCGTGCTCTTGCTCTCTCGCTCTCTCGCTCTGGTCGACATGTGTGCGCACACTCTTCCGGGAGAAGTGCCCGTACAAGGAATTCCAACCTTTCTGATGTCACACAGGCACATACTCGAAAAAAAGACCGGGAAGTTTGAGGATTTGGAAGAGTATTTTTGGCACAGAAATACTCCATCATACTTCCAACTCGTGTTTTGAAACTTTGACCATGTTTAGCATGAGAATCCACCTCTTTAACAGTGTAAATAAGTCAGAATACATAAAATAGCATTATATGCCCCCTTTAAAATATGCTTAAGATCAATTTTAAGCTATTTACAATATATTTAAGATATTAAATTGTGTTAAATTGGAACCACTTCAAATACATAGTACAATTTAAGTGTTTTCTTTACAATTCATTTAAAATATACTTCCATACTTCTTGCACTACAGTTAAAGTATATTTGAAGCTTAATTTTAATGTGCATCAAGAACAAATTCAAACTCGCCATCATCAAGCTACTTTAAAAAGTACAGCAGCATATATAATTTATTGACCAAAATACATTATATTAAATTAAATATCAGTGAAATGTAGTAACAGCTACTTTTATTATTATGAAACTATAATTCGTAGAACATTTCAGGGTAACAATTTAGAATACTGATCCTTCATTAATGAATATCTACACAGGAACAAATTAATAATGCATTATTAACACTCGAGATGATCGAAGATTGTGTGTAATTGCAAGTGAGGGGCGTTACGAGTTCTTGATGAAACAGAATACAGTAAGTGCCCAGTGTAATGTTTGGTAACATTTTTTTTTACAGTGCCGTAGTTACAAGTTACTACATGTACTTACTATAGTAATAACAGTAAATTATGCATAATTACAAGTAAATAACCCTAAACCAAATCCTAATCCTAACCGTAACTCTATAGTAAGTACATGTAGTTAATTAATAGTAGCCTACTCAGTACTTATGAGTAATTACAATGTAACTATGGCACTGTAAAATAAAGTGTAACCTAATGTTTATGTGCATAGCGTGTGTGAATGATGTGCATAGGATCATGAGCATGTTATATTTGATTTTCATAAATTAGTATTTGAATTCACGTGACTAAAATGCTGACTGTGGATTGTGTTTGTGTAGGGTGCCACTACCGTGTTTGTATAATTCTAAAGTGTATTGTTTTACCCTAAAAGTGTGCCCTAACATTTGTAATAATTTAAAATTTTGACACTAAAGAACTGACACTTTATTTTAGTTTGCTAAAATGTCTGTTTTGATATTCCTGAGAGACCTGAGTTCGGAGCTTATACATTGTTATAGTGACCCCGTGTGGTGAAATTGAGTATTGCTATCTTTTGATGTTATTTGAGTGACACTGAATTATCATCACCTGTTATTTGTGAAACTATTCATCTAAAATCATTAAAGGTCACAACAAAGAAAATCCAAACAATTTATTGAGTTGAACAAAATAAATTACACAAATATAAAACATGATTCAGTGTCAATTGATTTATTTTTGTTAACTGGCAACAAAAATATTAGAACAAGTTTTGCCTCAGACCACCTATCGAATGAAGCTGCACAGTGGTAACATTCTTAATTTAAGTTCACTTTTTTTTTCTTTTTTTTTTTAAGAAAGACCCCTGGCTTATAACACTTGTTTCGCTAGATATCTGAAATTTAAACACAATACTTACCTTAGTAAGTGTATTCCTCAGCCGCCACAGAATCACTCGCCATTTTCTTTGAATAAAAATCCTGTCATCACAGACGCGCAATAAATTCGGATTAGGGTAGGCTGCGTAGGGTCCATCCGTTTTATTCTTCATTGCCCGAGAAACAAATATTGCATTTGGAGGGGGCATAACCTTTGTTGCACCATGGTGATGGAATCAGCCTTAAAATGCGGACTTTGAAAGGTGCAGCCGTTAAATTGGGACAGCCCTTGTTGCACTGCTGTGACGCAATCGGCCTTCAAATGCAGCCTTCGAAGGGTGCAGCCTCCGAATTGGGACGCAGCTAATGAATGTTGGGATGGTTGTTGTAGTATCACGGACTGTATTCAGTGTAACACAAGTTGACTTCCGTTGTTTATACCTGATAGTACAAGCTGGGTTTGTTGTGTTCAATAAGAAGTGTACACAACTATATTGGCATTAAACGTCCATTCTATTAATAGTAGTGGAGAGTGGGGTAAGATGAGCCAGTGGGTAAGTTTACCCACTCCCTGTATCTTGGCAACTGTACACATTTATTGCAATGTGACCATATATTTTAGAACCGCCCATTATTTCTGTCAGACTGTGTAAATGAGAAGCACATTGGAGGATTGGAAGGCACCCATTTACTTTTTAACATAACAGGTGTAATGGCTGTTTCATCAAAGCAAATTTGTCCATGTCTAAAAATATTTATGATGCATATTGGTGATTTAGTAACGTATAAAACCATGCAAATCATTTACTTAAATATTTTTGTTTGTTTGTTTTTTTCCAAAATGGCGGCTATTGGTTAAAGATAGCCAAATGCTGCGGGGTTAATTGAGCCGGTGTTTTAACTTACCCCTGATGTTAAATTAAAACTCTGAAGTAACTTGTCTGGTATACTTATAAATTGCAGAGAGCCAAGCACACACTGATCTTGTGTAAATTCTATTAAGAGCATTCACCCACCAGTCGTCCAGAAACTCTTCACCCAACTCATGTTCTCAGGCACTTTTAATGTTAGCAATATAGCACAATCCTAATCAATAAGCTCACAGTAAATACTGGAAATAAGTGCCTTTTCAAAAGTGTTAATCACAAGAAAATCTTCCCATACCAACTTGGATGATAAGCAAGGAACATATTATTATTATTATTATTTAATATAACTTTTTGCAACATTTACTCAATATGATATGATTTACAGAAAGCTTTACAGTAATTTTGTGTCACTGAAACATGAAGTCTGAAATAGACAAGACAAACCTCTAAAAAGCAAAGGAAATGGCAAGTCAGATGAAAACAAACTTGTTTTCCTCATTACATTTTGTTTTGGGTTGACAGGTGACCTTAAAGAAGAAAAGTCATGGTTTTGGTGTTTTAAAATGCAATGATACACTTATGAGACACATTCTCTCATCATGATTAACTGATATAAAATAGTAACCACACCCCCTTTCCTGTATGGAGTTACGACATACAACAGTAGTGGTTGGTGGATACATAAAACATGGCTCAACGCTGACCTCACATTCGGAGTGGCTGCTTACCTAGCAGAAGAAATGCATGTTAATCTTGTGTTGACAGTGGTGTGTATTACCAGGCTCTGTCCTGCTGTGTGTGGGGTTAATTTAGGCACCTGTGTCCTCCAAGGTGACCCTCAGCCCCCTGCTCTCTTCAAGGATGGAGACTTTATTATTGGAGGGGCTTTCACCATTCATTACTATCTGAGGACAGAGAAGCACACCTATACTAGACGGCCACAACCACTAGAGTGCATTGGGAGGTTAGAGTTTGACAAAACTAAATGCAATCCTTAAAACAACAGGGTTGAATGGGCTCAATTAATTGTGCTGAAATCATGTTCATAAATGTCCTTTTTCTTTATGTAAACTGTGTTAATGAGAATCATACAAGCAGAACTTTCACTAAGGTGCTTATATTTAATTACAATTTATTATAATAGTTTTTCATTTGTGCTTTTCAACAGCATGGACTTCAGGGAGCTGCGCTTTGCTCGTGTCTTACAGTTTGCCATCCAAGAGATCAACAACAGCTCTGATCTCTTACCGGGCATCACATTAGGGTATCATATATATGACTCTTGTGCCTCTGTGCCAATGGTAATGAAAGTAGCATTTCAACTTGCCAACGGGCTAGATCTGGTATTTAACGACACTGATTCCTGTGCAAAATCTGCTGCAGTTCTCGCACTAGTTGGAGAATCTGGTTCCACTGCGGCTATAAGCACTTCGAGACTTTTTGGTTCTTTTGGAATTCCACAGGTGCGTGCTCTATATTGCTATTTCTTGATCTTGTTCTTGAAATGTTGGCACTGTGACAATGACAATGTGAAAATACTTGTAACATCGGACACATTTGACAAAGTATGGATTCCAGTAATGAAATTATTTAAAAAAATTTGAATTATTATTATTTTATGTTAAAGAAAAAATTGCTTTTTTCTTTTCTTCTTCATTGTGCTCTAAAGGTGAGTCATTACGCAACGTGTGCGTGTCTCAGTGACAAGCGGCAGCATCCTACTTTCTTCAGAACCATACCCAGTGATCACCATCAAGCAGCCGCACTGGCACGGATGGTCAAGCGCTTCGCATGGACGTGGATCGGGGCTGTGTGCAGTGATTCAGACTATGGGAACAATGGCATGGCATCATTCCTGAAGGCTGCTGCGGAGGAGGGAATCTGTGTGGAGTATTCTGAGGCCTATTACAGGACCCAGCCACGCAATAAACTAAAAAGAGTCGCAGATGTCATTCGTAGGTCAACAGCTTGTGTAATAGTTGCCTTCATGTCCGTTGGTGATATGAGATTTCTCCTAGAAGAGCTGAGTCAGCAGCCTCCCCCTCCGATGCAGTGGATTGGCAGTGAGGCGTGGGTTACAGACCCACAAATGCTGCGGTTTAATTTGTGTATTGGTGCCGTGGGCTTTGCAATCCCACGGTCTGTTATCCCGGGTTTTCATAACTTTCTACTTGACCTCTCTCCAGCGAAGGTGCTGCAATCTCCCTTGCTAACAGAATTCTGGGAAAGCTCATTTAGCTGTAGTCTAAAACAGCAGACAGGTTCTTCTACTGCTATGCCTGCATGTAATGGCACAGAGGATCTGCACGCATTACAGAACCCGTACACAGACACGTCCCAGTTGCGGATCACTAACATGGTGTACAAAGCCACATATGCTATAGCTCATGCCCTCAATGGCATTGTCTGTAACGAAAAACGATGTGGCAAAAACATCAAAATTGAGCCCCGTAAGGTAAGATTTCTCATCTTGGATCAACTGAACTAAATATTACAATACATGCTATAAAATATCTATATAACCACACCCAATATTTCAGTAGGCCTACTGATAATTCAGCAAATTACAACAATCTGAGTTTTTTATGCCCATCATGCAGGTTTTTGATCAGCTCAAACAAGTGAACTTCACCAAAAATAATTATTCTATTTCATTTGATTCCAATGGAGACCCTGTGGCCACCTATGAACTTGTGAATTGGCAGCTTCAGGGAGATGGTTCAGTTAAGTTTGTGACAGTGGGTCAATATGATGCATCCCAGCCTAAAGGCCAAGAATTCAGTCTAAGCAGAACTATCATTTGGTATGATGGCAGTGAAAAGGTATAGCTACAATGTGATGTCTATAATTACATCAGGGATGGGCAGCTTCGGTCCTGTAGGGCCACTGTCCTGCAGAGTTTAGCTCCAACCCTAATCAAACACACCTGAAGCTAATCAATGTCTTCAGGATTACTAGAAAGCTATAGGCAGGTGAGAATTTTATTGGTGTTGCAGCTAAACTCTGCAGTACAGTGACCATCTAACTGAAGTTGCCCGTCCCAGAATTACATTATAAATATTTATAAATAATTATAAATAATATGCAGTAGCCGTCCTTGGTTAATTTCTGACCTTGATGCTCTGTGTTCCTGTCACCTGCAGGTGCCTGTGTCTGTGTGCAGTGAGAGCTGTCCTCCAGGTACTAGGAAGGCTGTGAAAAAGGGAAGGCCTGTCTGCTGCTATGACTGCATTAACTGTGCAGAAGGAGAGATCAGCAATGAGACAGGTTATTTTTATTGGACATTCTTGAATTAATCATATATACTATTGGCTCAATGCTATATGAGAGTCTAAGCAAAGGAAAAGGATCTTGTAAAAATGTTTTAAAGATCAAAAGACATGCGAAGTTCTTAGAAATATTTGCTTACACTTTATATTTGTGTCCTAGTCACAGTGTATTTATACAATTATAAGCTTAGTGATATTAACATCATACGTACTATAGAAAAGGTTAGTATTTAGTTTAGGATTAGATGCTCGTAATTATTCATACTTTACCATTATTTGTACAGTAAGTAGAACGTGTATAACAAGGGCACTGAAAAATATTGTCAAATAATTGTATACCATAATATTTATATTTTTATATTTTTATTTATTTTAAACTGAGAAAAAATAATGAAACAACAATCAAAAAGTAATTATATTTTCTTTACAGCTTACAAACATGTGAGTTAATACATGTGTTTGTACATAATCTTTATTTTCAAAAACGTAAAATATATTTCTCAAGGTAGTGTTTTTAACTTTTTTTATATATAATGAATTAATAATTTATAAACATAATTAAGACTTATTTTTATTGATACATTTTTATTTATTTATAATAATAGTAGCATTTAATTTGTTTTTTTTCTAAGATTTTTCTTGTGGTCATGACTTTCATGTTGAGGGAACAATAGCTGTTATAGCCACGAGTTAAATGTGTAAACAACAAGCGTGACCATAGCAACCTGGCATTATCAGAAATAGATAGTCCTATAATAACATTTATTTTTAAGTAAGAATGACAAAATAAGGGCGGAATTAAGAAATGATCATTTTAATATATTATAACCTATTGTATTGTACACAATGTTGCCTATAGACAGCATTCAAAATACATTTGTTATTATCAATAAATGATAAAATAATATGTCACCTAAAATTGTTTAGGCCTACAAGAAAACATTTTTATCCATCCCATCTCACAGCCTTTTAAATCCATTCACTGATTGTGTCATTATTTGTATTATTATTATTGTTATTATTATCATGCCTATTAAACCTAAATAAAATGAAATATGTTAAATTCCACTAAAGTGAACCTCCCGTAAAATTCCAGTGCATCTTCTTTTAACATATAGCCTATTGATAATAACAAATTATTCGAACNAAATATGTCCTCCCTCATAATAGGATCTTGAGGCCACGACTTTACATCCCGTGGCCACGACATAAGTATGTTGTTACCTCGGAAAAATTATCTTGTGGCAACAACTTATCACGTTCCCACGAGTTAAAGGGTAGGTTAACCCAAAAATTACGTCTCTTTCATTAAGTACTCACCCTCATGTCATCCCAAACCCTTAAGACCTTTGTTCATCTTCAGAACACACATTAAGATATTTTTTGATGAAATTAGAGGGTTTCTAAAGCACACATATGCAGCAACGTCATTGCACCTTTTGAGGTCCAGAAGGTATGAAAGACATCATTAAAATAGTCCATGTGTGACTACAGTGGTTCAACCTTAAAGGTGCTAAATAGGATGTTTTGTTTTATACATTTTTGCAATATTACTTGAAACTGTCTTTACTAACTGATAAAAGACTATTTATTAGGTGCACTGAAAGGAATATTATTAATATACATCATCTGTGCACGAGGTAGGGCCTTAAAAACATCAGCCAATCGCGTAAACGATTGGCCCTCTGGCTTGTCAATCACTGCCATTACATTCCTTGTGAGAGACGTGCGCGGATTGGCCCTCTGGCTTGTCAATCACTGCCATGACGTTCCTTGTGAGAGACGCGCTTCTGCGCGCTCCAGTAACTTTCCACACTCCACAGGCGCCGCATGCAATGTTTTTGTCAGGAGACAGGAGTAACAACTGCAGATTATGAGTTACCTGCGGTGAGTCCGACATAATGAATCCACTAAGTGTGTGCGCGGCTTTAAGTCGCGCACACACTTAACGATTGTAAGGCCGATTATGAATGTAAATTGATACTTATGACTGATCGCGCTCAAACATTTCCAGTCAGAGCCAGTTGCGTTCAGTCTGCGATTACAGTCGGTGTTCAAATTCCATGTGAAAGTATATAAATCTGCTTCAGGAGCAGGAAACAATCGCTTTATGTTGAGCATAGTCTTAGAATGTTTTAGCTAGTCGTTAAATGTGTGCCCGGCTTAATAACACAGCGAATGCCGGTGGTAAACACTCGTGTTCCAATACTCGTGCACGAGTTTTGGGAGGCGTTCCCTCGAAATGGAGGGGGGTTGTTCTTACGCATGCGCTCATTTAAAAAAAATCAGTTGACGAAAAGATCCTCTGTACCACCTTTAATGTTATGAAGCGACGAGAATACTTTTTGTGCGCAAAAACAAAACAAAAGTAACAACTTTAACAATTTAAACTGTAGTCATACGCAGATGACGTAGTGAACACAGTTCAGCGCTTCCATGTTTACGTCCGAACGTGGGCTCAGTATTGGTTGACACTGTACACACAAGCAGCACGGCGCATGTGTTTTTGCACACAAAAAGTATTCTTGTTGCTACATAACATTAAGGTTTGATCACTGTAGTCACGTTGACTATTCTAACAATGTCTTTACTACCTTTCTGGACCTCAAAAGATCCAGATTAACTAATAGTGGAAGTGCTGATACAGGATCATATTTAGATCTACTCTAACTGCGTAAAAGGTTGCAGGAATGAGCATTGTAGCCAATCACACCAAATAATCCACAGTGAAATATACAAAACAAATAATCCTATACACACTTTAAAAATAAATGTTCTTTATTGCATTTGCAACAGCTCCATTGCTGCATTGGAAAAATTGTATCCACCTTATTCCGACGGCTCATGACGCTTTGCGCGAATTGTAACTTCCGTTAAGCTGTAAACAGTCAGTGAGAGGCTCACTCAATGAATGCAATAATGCGGTTTTTTTTGTTGTTTTTTTTTTTATCTGTGTACAATGAGATGACAATATTCTTCTCACCTCACTCAACTCATGAAAAACCGTGATTCTTTCCACAGCAATAACGGACGGGTTAAATATAACTGTAGTGAAATATATCTGTATTATGTAATATACGTTGCCTTAATAAGAAATGTTAATGAACTTCAGCATTGTGTTATACTATTTCAAAGTGATTTCCGTCATTTTTTACAGATAACAAATTGTATTTACCTGTAAAAACAAACCTGGAAAGAGATGTGAAGATTTGAGGAGAAAATTAGAGATTCTTCATGCGTTCCAGTGAATTATTAATGGGATATCGTAAATTATATCAGGAGAACAGACCACACAGTATATGTTGTCATTTTTCATAATATTATAGCGGAATGCAAAGGGACTAAAGAAAATAATCATGAGGATAAAAAGCAGCGACTGAAAAGAGCTCTTGCCATAGTATTCTTGTTATAACGTCACGTTAAAATACTAAGCGTTTACGTTATTCTCATGATGTCTGAAAATAAAACATGAAAGAAAAATTGGTGGATAAGCTTTATTTGTAGGGCAACCTTATAATTTGAAATGATTCGTTTCAGTCTTTTTAAATGGAAGTTCCCCAAACCGGAAGTTCCACACATAATTCATAAACGCAGTAGGCTCGTCAGGAATGAGGTGGATTTATTATTAAAATGTTCTACACATTAAAAATTGGTTCTTTTAAGAACTGTTCACTGAAAGGTTCTTTGGGGAATGAAAATGGTTTTTCTATGCTATTACTGCAAAAAAAAACTCTTTTGGAACCACATTCACATAGTTGAAAATAAACAGCCCCTTTCCTTACATTAGGATCCTTTGAAAGGTAATGTTAGCTTGATTTCAATAAAAGTTGTTTTTGGACTAACAATGAAGTAGTGACAGTACAATGACCTCTTGTACATCAAAAGATTGAGGATTTTTTTTTTTAATTTGTAATCATTTTAAGAACATGCTCATCACAGAGGAGGGTTTTATTCAAGTCATATGTTTGAATTACATTTGAATGTATGTTATAAATAATTTATAGGACAAAATTACCTTATGGGTTGTTTATTCCAAAACAGTGTAGTCTGATAGCCTAATACAGGTTATCGGACTACACTGTTTTAGAATCTCTCTTATTCCTGTGGTTCATGAATGACTGTTGGGCACTGTTGTTTTTATTTTTATTTTTTTATTTTACAGATTCTTTAGATTGTCACAAATGCCAACCTGAGTACTGGCCTAATAATAAGAAGAACAAGTGTCTTCCTAAACCAGTGGAGTTTCTATCCTGGAATGAAATCCTTGGGATTACACTGGCTGCTTCCTCTATTTCAGGCTCTTTAGTGGCTTTGAGCATTACTTGGGTGTTATACAAAAACAGAGCTTCTCCAATAGTAAGAGCCAACAACTCGGAACTGAGCTTCCTGCTGCTCTTCTCATTGACTCTGTGTTTCCTCTGTTCACTTACTTTCATTGGTCGTCCCACTGAGTGGTCCTGTATGTTGCGTCACACAGCGTTCGGGATCACTTTTGTCCTCTGTATCTCCTGTGTTCTGGGGAAAACAATAGTTGTGTTAATGGCCTTCAAAGCTACACTTCCCGGAAGTAATGTCATGAAATGGTTTGGGCCTCATCAACAGAGACTCACTGTTTTTAGTTTTACTCTTGTACAGGTTCTTATATGTGTGCTTTGGTTAACAATATCCCCACCCTTTCCCTACAATAATATGCAACACTACAAAGAAAAGATCATTCTAGAATGCAGTTTAGGATCAGCTATTGGTTTCTGGGCTGTACTGGGTTATATTGGCCTTCTAGCTTTCCTTTGCTTTATCTTAGCTTTTCTGGCCCGGAAACTGCCTGATAAATTCAATGAAGCTAAATTCATCACATTCAGTATGCTCATATTCTGTGCTGTTTGGATCACATTTGTTCCAGCTTATGTCAGCTCTCCAGGGAAATTTACTGTAGCTGTGGAGATATTTGCCATTTTAGCTTCAAGCTTTGGTCTGATTCTCTGTATTTTTGCTCCTAAGTGTTTCATTATTGTATTTAGGCCAGATCAGAATACCAAAAAACACTTAATGGGTAAAGTATCAACAAAAGTCCTCTAAGACACACAACTCTTTTAGATATCAATCATTGTTAGATATCACACATGCTATACTGTTATTTAAAAAAATTAATACCCAAATCTGTGGAACTGTAGTTTATTTCTACAGTGATTTTGTGAACTAAAACATTTTTTATTATTATTTTATTTATTTTGTTTATTTGATTTGATTATTAATACATTCTATTTTGATGTAATAACATCTGAGTGATTTTTTTTCTTTTTTTGAATAGAGATGAATTAAATACTTTATTTATTGCTAGTTTTACTATTAGTTGCAATTGATTAAATTAGCTTTACTTTAGTTATATCATACTTTAATAGAAAATAGGAAACCTGAAGTGAACATCGCTCAAAGGTGAAGAATTTATTGAGCTTGAACTCAAGCAGCTGTCTCTTTCACAGTCAAAAAAAGTGCAACACATTGAAAATGTCAGTAATGGTGTTCAGTTCGAACCGGAGTCGGACCATGATGCCTACAGAGTAGGGGTGTAACAATATGCTCAGGTCACGATACGGTACGTATCTCGATATTTTGCACAAAATGAAAATGAAATTCAAATAAGATTTATTTTAAAAACTTGAACAAATTTCAATAATTTTCCTTGTTGTACATACAAGATCACATTTCAGAATCAGAAAGAGCTTTATTGCCAGGTATGTTGTTTACACATACTAGGAATTTGTTTTAGTGACAGAAGCTCCACAGTGCAACAGAGTAACAGCGACAAGACAAGACACATAATAAAAAGAATAAAATAATAATATACACATTTACAAGATAGACAAAGTGCAAAAAAAAAGCAAAAAACAATAATTAATATAGACAATTGTATGTACAGTTATGTAGAGGACACAGCCCTGAGGGGCGCCGGTGCTGATGGTGCGGGTGCTGGATGAGAATTTTCCCAGCCTCACTAGCTGCTGCCTGTCTGTCAGGAAGCTGGTGATCCACTGACAGACAGAGGTGGGCACGGAGAGCTGAGTGTAGTTTGGGCTGGAGGAGTGATGGGATGATGGTGTTAAAAGCAGAGCTGAAGTCCACAAACAGGATCCTCACATAAGTCCCTGGTCTGTCCAGATGCTGGAGAACATAATGCAGTCCCATATTGACTGCATCATCCACAGACCTGTTTGCTCGATAAGCAAACTGCAGGGGGTCCAGTAAGGGTCCAGTGATGTCCTTCAGATAAGCCAGAACCAGTCTTTCAAATGACTTCATGGCCACAGACGTTAGAGCCACAGGTCTGTAGTCATTAAGACCAGTAATTTTGGGTTTCTTTGGGACGGGGATGATGGTGGAGCGTTTGAAGCATGAGGGGACTTCACACAGCTCCAGTGATCTGTTGAAGATCTGTGTGAAGATGGGGGCCAGCTGGTCGGCGCAGGTTTTCAGACAGGCTGGTGAAACGCTGTCTGGGCCTGGTGCCTTTCTTCTCTTGTTCTTTCTGAAGACATGGCGCACATCATCTTCACTGAACTGAATTGCAAGTGTGGGGGAGAGGGGGGTTGCTGGAGGTGTTAATGGTGATTTTTCCAACCTGCAATAAAACTCGTTCAGATCGTCTGCCAGTCGTTGATTCGCCACAGAGCTGGGGGATGGTGTCTTGTAGTTGGTGATGACTTTCAGACCTTTCCACACTGAAGCTGTGTCATTAGAAGAGAACTGATTCCGAAGTTTGTCGGAATAATTCCTCTTTGCCACTCTAATCTCCTTTTCCAGTGTGTATTTGGCCTGTTTGTACAAGACTCTGTCCCCTTTTCTGCAAGCATCTTCTTTGGCCTGACGGAGCTGGCTGAGTTTTGCAGTGAACCAGGGTTTGTCATTGTTGTAAATTAAATTAGTCTTTGTAGGAATGCACAAATCCTCACAGAAACTAATATATGATGTAACAGTCTCTGTGAGCTCTTCCGGATCGGTGGCAGCAGCTTCAAAAACACTCCAATCAGTCCATTTGAAACAGGCTTGTAAAGCCCGCTCTGTTTCGGTGGTCCATCTCTTTACAGTCTTTGCTACAGGTTTAGCTGATTTCAGTTTCTGCCTGTAGGTCGGTATGAGATGAACTAGACAGTGATCAGAGGGCCCCAAAGCTGCCCGTGGGACAGAGTGATATGCATCTTTTATTGCTGTGTAACAGTGGTCCAGTGTATTACTGTCTCTGGTGGGACAAGTAACATGCTGTCTGTATTTTGGAAGTTCACGTGAGAGCATCGCTTTATTAAAGTCCCCGAGAATGATTAAAACAGAGTCTGGGTGTTGTTGCTCGCTCTCTGTGATCATATCAGCGAGTATCTGTAAAGCCGCGCTCACGTGCGCTTGCGGAGGAATGTAGACGCTCACCAGAATGAAAGAGCAAAACTCCCGCGGTGAATAGAACGGTTTGCAGTTAATGAAGAGTGTTTCAAGATCTGGACAGCACATCTTCTTTAACAGAATACAGAATACAGAAGGTTCAATAAAAACCTTCTGTATTCAAATTAACATCTGAATGTCTGTCTGTCGCTGAAATTTTTTTTTTTAATTTAACATGAATTTAGAATTAAGAATCCTTAAGGACTTTTCACATATCGCGTCTAAAAACACGTGGAAGGCACGGCCGCACCGTTTCTCCTTCCTTCCAAAGCGCTTGCGCTCCCGTGGCGTCGGTCGTTGCTATGCAACCATGAATTGCGCTCTCCAAGAGGAGTAGGAAGTTTCAGCAAAGGATAAATTGATTTCTAGCCCTTCCATTACCTTTACTACTAGATATATTTATGAAGATAAGATATAAAATCCACCCTGTACAGCTATGATCAGATGTTCGGCTGAGATTTTGATGTTTTGTTACGGAAAGGCCATAGCAGATCGGTTGGTTCTTGTCACGTGACCTGCAGTGCGCTTGCAGCATTCTGAAAAGTTGAGAATTTTTCATCTCGATGCCCCTGGAAAACGCACCACGTGCACGTCGCGACTGCGTTGCTTTCATTATGAGCACGCCTGCCACGTGGCTACATTTGAAATAACTGATTTGCACGCGGAAAAGACGCAATATGTGAACGGCCCACAGAACTTCTTAAAACAAAGCATCGCAAGCATCTTTTGCTTTTCTGTGGCACTGCGGTGAAAGAAAGCCATGACTTTTCTCACGCGACCAAGCAAGAGACTGACATGAAAAACGTTTAAACCTGCTTGCAAGATTCGATGTGCAAGATTTGATGTGTGCGTGAAACACTTACTGAACTAGAGAGTTGATTGAGACACACCCTTAATATGCGGTGACAACCCGGCTTCTCTCACTGCCACCTCCATGTTGCAGAGTAGGTCATATCGGCAGCTCAACCAATAAGATTAGACTGCCGTCATATCGTAAAAGTATCGCCATCACTCTACGATACATATCGTAACACTTTTGCATCGCGAAATAACGTACTGCGATATATCGTTACACCCCTACTACAGAGCCAGAGAATATATGCTGCATGGAGACAGAACAGGTATAGTTTAGTTTATTAGTACAAGCGTGTTATAGTGGACCCCGTCCAAATGATGGCCAAAACTTTACTGACAAGTTTTGTGAAGTTTATTATACAGTGCCTTCCACAAATATTGGCACCCTTAGTAAATATGAGCAAAGGCGGCTGTGAAAATAAATCTGCATTGTTTATCCTTTTGATCTTTCATTAAAAAAATTCACAAAATTCTAACCTTTCATCGAAGTAAAACAATTGAAATTGGGGGGGGAAACTCACATTATGAAAAAAAATTTTTCTCCAATACATGTTGGCCACAATTATTGGCACACCTACAAATTCTTATGAGTAAAATATCTCTGAAGTATATTCCCATTCATATTTACATGTTTTAGCACACCAGGGTTACTAGGAGCATGAAATTGTTCAGCCATGACTTCCTGTTCCACAGGAGTACAAATATGTGTAAACACAAAGGCCAAATTCCCTTAATCATTCATCACAATGAGAAAAACCAAAGAATATAGTTCTGATGTGCAGCAAAAGATTGTTGAGCTTCACAAAATTCAAAATGGCTATAAGAAAAAATATATAGCATTAAAAACGCAGGTTACTGGTGTTACCTTGGTTCTATGACTGCCAGAGACAGTCGAACATAGTGGAAGGAGTCGCGTCTCTCGAGCCATATTGAGACTCCCGCATTCATTTGTCACCTGTGACCTTGACCAGTGATGTGTCGGAAGCTATATCCGTTCTGTTCACGTCACAGTCAGCCTCTGAAGTCATTCTCTCAGTCCGAGTGACCAGAGACTCTGATCAGTGTTGCGCCACTAAGCAGTCCTTAACACATACTGTCACAATGCTCTCGCTAGACACAGGGCAGTCTGGGAAGTCTTTTCAGCATTATACGCGGAAAGCTGAATAAGTTAATTCACAAACCTATCAGACAACACTTTAGGCTGGAACACTGGATTTGGCCAGAGTGTAACCTGATTGTCCTGAGGTCCCCATCTGAGACATTGTGGGCTGACCGAGAGGGCATGCAGCTCACCTACCCTCCTGGTTGATGTTATAGCCAAGAGAAAAGCAGTCTTCATAGAAAGACTTTTAATATCAGTTTGTTCAAGTGGCTCATAAGGTGCTGAACGTAGGCTGTTCAGGACCATCTGCAGATCCCATTGTGTATGCACTACACATGCTGGTGGATTAAGACGTACTGCTTCCTTAAGAAAAGCCAACACCAATTTATCTGTGTAACGACCGAGACAAATCAGACACAATTATTTGTTATAGTTAACCAATAATTTTTTTAAGCACTCTGGGGCCTGTCCCCCCTCCCCCGAGAAGTTCTCAGTTACAAGTTTTATTGCACTAAAGAATATGGTTGCCACACAGAAGAGCAGAGAAGAGACACAGGAAATGTGCATCTTTCCTGCATTTTCCCCACAGAACACAGACTTTCCTGCATTCATTTATAGACAGATTGTTCTATAAATGAACATGCACATCCCCAGGAAATGGTATACACTATTACTTTTGTTGTATTGCACTCATTGTATTCACATGTTTTATGATACATTTAAGGTAACTTCAATTATGCCATGTTTAGTGTCTATGGGTTCGTATCGAGAAGATTTAAATGCTTGTGTATGCGGTATGTCCATACCTGTGCAACACATCAGTATTTCAAGAATCTTTAATAGTTCTTCTTCAAAAACTCAGCCAGTTAATCTTGCTCGGTCGTAAAAGCCCTGACAGGAGGCATGTTGTCGCCCGGAAATACAACATCTTCATTGGTCACGTCAACCCTAAGAGGTGGGACTTTGACCAGAGGTTAAAAGCCAGTCTAGTGCGACAAAATGCACGTCTAGTGATGTAACATACTGCTGCCTTGCCTGGGTTTCAATCCAGTCAACTTTGTTTAGTGTGTGTGTGCATGTGTGTGTGTGCGCGTGTGTAACTGTGGGCCCGGATTATCGCCGTGGAGTGAGTGCACATGCGTGAAGAGAGGCCATTCTTTGGCCGTTTTGTGCTTCGAGTGTGCGGGTGATCGTGGTCTGGTTTGTTGTTTATTTCTTTTGTTCATCCTTTTGTTTTGAATTGTAAACACTGAATGTAATGTTTTCTTTGTCAGTCTAAATTTTAGTTATTCTTTGTTACAACGTGTGGTGTTGTATTTCCTTTTTGTATTTTGTAAAAAAGGGAAGGAGTTTGGCTGCTCATTTAATGGTGTCCACATTGAGTGCCGTGCTTCATAGGTTGGAGTGATTTGGTTTATGGTTTATTAAGTGTGGTGTGAGAATTAAGGGTTATGGCAGACCATCTCCCTCCTTTAAACTTCTTTATTTTGTTTATGTATATTGTAGTTTTTGTAAAGTGTCTTCTGTTTGTTGTTTTTGTGACCTGTAAATATTGAGCCCTTGTCAGATAATATGACCGTTTTTACCTTTTGTACACTTTAATAAAGCTGCCTCATCTTTGTAATCCTTTGCCCGTGTCTCTACTCACCCATCTATTGGTAACGAATTTGTGTTGCTATATTAAATTATTTCCGTGGGTATAAAAACCCCGGTGGCGGAATCAAGTGCGATCTTTGGATATCGCTCGGTCACAATCGAATCACCTGCTTTTTGAACCGTGGTGGTGTCTAGTCCGTATGGATTAACAATTCCTATACTCGACATCGCATATCCTGCAATGTGACTATCACGGATGCGCACATCACGATTTCGATACTAAAACGATATATTGTGCAGCCCTAATAGTGATGCAATCAGCCTTCGAATGCAGACTTCGAAGGGTGAAGCCTTTGAATTGGGACAGCCTTTGTTGCGATACTGTGACGCAATCGGTAATACAACTATTAAAGGGCACCTATTATGCAAAATTCACTTTTACATGGTGTTTGACCATAAATGTGTGTTGGCAGTGTGTGAGCAAAACCACCCTAGAATGAGAAAAATCCACCCAGTGGTTTTTTTACAATCTCAATAATTCATAAGCACTGTCTCAGAACGCCCTGTTCTAAGATTGCTCTCACTGTGACGTAGAATTGCGCTAAGCCCCACCCACGTGGTTTGATTGACAATCTGGTTTTGGCATAGACCCCGCCCTCGGTGATCTGTCAACCATCCTCCACTGTTTCAACGACAGCCGGTAATGTCTCCTAAGAAACATAAGTGTTCTGTTGTGGGATGTAATAATGAACATAGTAGTTTTCACTTACTTCCGACATCAGAGCCACTGAAAACGCAGTGGATGGATTTTATTTACGAAGGAAAGGCGCCACTCAAAATTCCAAATACGTTTATGTTCGCGCGAAACATTTTTTGACTGACTGTTTTGAGAACAAGGGTCAATTCAAAGCAGGTCTTGCTTCAAAGTTAATCCTCAAGTGTGGATCGTTGCCTACTGTTCGCGATCCAACGTCACCTCCAGAAGAAGTAAGTGTATTTAATGTTTTTTGAGCAAATAGTCATTTCAGTCGATGTCAGCCAATTCAATAACAAATGCGTCTAAAGTTGTTGTCGTCGTCGTAGAATGTCTGTGTATATAATTTAAACCTTGTTTGTATAGTGTGTATCCACACGTATATATATATATTTTTAAAGATATTGTATTAAAAACTGTGTATGTTTTCTGTAAAGACAAGACATCAAAATTGCTATGTTTATATAAAGGCCAGCACATCGACACGAAGCTGTAGAACGAGGGATATTGGCGTGCAGACAGAAACATCACAGCTATGCAGTGTTGGTACACAACTGTCAATGAGGACGCTTCAAACGTTATCACAGTATTTGTGTTTGTAGTTTCAAAAAATTGCGCGAACGTTATCACAGTGTGTGTGTGTGTGTTGCACATCCATAATTGCAAAGGGGACGCGATTAAAACTCTATAAGTACATAAATGTATCAAATAACCATTCAGAGACGTCCAGCTCCATTCTCAATTGTGTTTCTTCTGCCGCAGTCTCTTCATCATCTGGGTCTGATTCCGGTTCAAACATGTACGGCTGAATGCCATACAAAACAGCGGGTCTCTCACTCTCAGCCATTCTGCTTCTACCGACTGTTTATTGCCATAGGTATGCAAGTTACGCCCTCATCCAAAGGCAGGGTGGGGATATGCAGCTCATTTATATTTAAGGTGGTACACACCAAAACAGCTCTTTTTAAAACAGGCCCCAAAAATGACATTTTCAAATGGTTATAATAAATTAACTGTGGGTTATTTTGTGCTGAAACTTCACAAATACATTCTGGGGACACCCAAGACCAATATTACATCTTGTAAAAAGGGGCATAATAGGTGCCCTTTAATATATACTGTGGTTTTTTGTGTAGAGCTCTGAACAAATGTTTAGATTTCTAAATTTATAACTGTTTTTTTGTGTGTTTGGGTTTGAAATGATACACACATACGCTGACAAAATGTTAATTGACTTTGTTTTTATTTGTTTATATTTTTTTTTATATATATGAGACATGTTTCTAAAAGAGTTTCAAAATGTGTGTGTGTGTGTGTAAAATGATACAAGAACTGCATTTTATTGTGTTTTCTGAGAGCGTCATTTTTGCCCTATGAGCGCTGTGGACATTTGACCCCTCAAGTTCAAGGGGTGGAGTTAGAGAGAAACGGCGAAGGCAGTTAAGCGTGCAGAGAGAAGAGTTCAGGCGGAAAAAGTTGAGTTCGCCACGAAAAAGTTGATCGGCGTAGAGAAAAGCTAATTAGTCAACGCTCATAGACACTCAGAGTGGCAGCTCGGTTGTGAAAGTTTGCCGTGCATCATTTTGAAGCTTGCAGCACGGGGAAAAATACTTTGAGAGTCTTTATTTTTTCAAGTTCATTGTTGCAGTTATAAGTTGTGTAATTAGTTGGTAATCCGGAAGAATATACACGTTTATTTTAATAATTCAGTGTTAAAGTACCACAGTGGTGTGCAGAGTTCATGTCAAGTGCGTGCTTAGTGTGTTTAAGAGAGTTCGTCGAGTCAAGTTCGGGAGTTCTGTGTGAAATTTCACAGATGCATCTAACCAGTTCGAGGAGGGAGGAGTCCATCGGGATCCATTCATCGTCGTCGTAGGATGCGTCACGGATGCTGCATATCATCTCGTTGGGGAGTGAGGATTAGAGATTAGTATTCTTTCTGCACTTGGAACCTCAATTTCTTTGGATTCGTGAGTACATTGGTTTTGCATCAAAAAAGCTCCAACTAGCGCGCCATCTGTGTAATGAAAATCCCAGCTGGGTAAAATTATTACATTGACATTTGTTTTTTTTTTTGTTTACTACTTTTTGGTTATTGTTGTTATTATTGTGACTTTGTGAATTGAATTGTTTGATCATTTAAAGAAACACAAAGGAAAAATACACAAAGACAAAAGAGTAATAGTAGAATAAATACATGTATTGATCTTCCATAATTTTGTGTGGTTTCCTGTGGGAAAAAAAATTGTTTATTGTTAATTTGTTTTTCCCTGTGAGGGATTTGTAATTTCAAATTTAAAGGTAAACACAGTAGTGTTTTTAATTCTAAATAGAAAACATAAATCTGACACTATCAAGTGAAAATCTGAGATCTGGGTTGAGTGATTAACAGAAATGTGCCTCTCACCAGGATAATTTAGAAGTTCCCCTAGACATAATTCTTACATTTGAGCCATATTTATTCTTGAGAGGGCTACATTTTTGTGTGGGCTAGTCCGGGATCATTCAGATTATTCAGATTGTATTTACAACAACAGTGAACTTGTTCTGTGGAAAAAAATTGAAAGCAAATTTTATTTAATTTTTTTGCATACTGTGATATAGAGATTTTTTTTTCTTCTAAAGAGCTTTAATGCTAAACAACCATTACCTGTTTTTCTGAGAACATATCGTAAATGACACAAGTGAAAAAAATGGAGGTTAGCGAGATTATTGCTTGGTGCAGAGAGAAAGATGTCGAGCTGGATAGAGTTCTTATTCTGAGCAATGTATCTGCAGATTGTGACGACAGAATAGTTTATAGTGTGCTGGATGCTGTTCTGGGAATTGGAAAATGCAAAGTGCTTGATCGCCGCTCTGATAAAACTAAGCGACTGCAGTTTGTCTTGCTTGAAACAGCTGACAGCATTTCCAAGATGTCTATCCCTGCAGAACTTGGAGGACCTGAAGTAGGCTGCTGGTACACACAGGTTGTTCATGTTGCAGCTGAAACACCTAAGCAGAATAAGGAAGATGAGTTCCAGATTAAGCTGATCTCTTTCCTCCAAAAAGAAGGGAAATCGCTAGCTGACATTCCAAGTTTGACTTCCCCTGCACCTGATCTAAACACTCAGCTTGTTGATGCCATAAATTCCCTTGTTCAAACGTGTCATGTGGCTTCATCTGAGGAGAGAGTCGGATATAGAAAGCTGCGTCCTTTCTCAGGATTTATTCCAACTCCTCCTGGGGAAGATGACAATGAGGTCTGGGTAGAACAGACTACTCACATTCTGGAAGAATGGCAGTGTTCTGATAATGTCAAGAAGCAGAGATTAGTAGAGTGTCTCAGAGGTCCTGCAGCAGACATTGTAAGGTTCGAGAAGACTGGTTACCCATCTGCTACTTTCAGTGACTATCTTAGTGCACTAGAGTCTGCGTTTGGCACTACTGAGGATTCTTCAGAAGTTTCGGAGCACTTACCAGAGTGAGGGAGAAAAGCTCTCAGCCTACATACTGAGGTTGGACAGAATGCTGCATAGTATGCTGAGGAAGAAAGGCATTAATTTCTCTGCCATGAATCATCTTCGAATGCAACAAATAGTCAGAGGTG
This sequence comes from Anabarilius grahami, assembly GCA_003731715.1. Taxonomy (NCBI): domain Eukaryota; kingdom Metazoa; phylum Chordata; class Actinopteri; order Cypriniformes; family Xenocyprididae; genus Anabarilius; species Anabarilius grahami. The sequence goes on along the minus strand of RJVU01062620.1, from coordinate 54,751 downwards.
CCCTTTCCAGTGACCTAGTGGCTATGCGCTTGAGAATGACCCATAAGCTGTGTGCCCCTCCTTCCTTCAATGAGTTAATGAAGGAGGTAAGAGAAGAAGAAACTCTGTTGAAAAACAGGAGTCCACAGTCCACTGTAGCTGTCTCTTTGGTATCCCCTTCAAGAAATGGGTCATCCGCTAACACTAACATGGGCAATTCAGAGGTAGAAAACCTAAAGAGGGAGATAAGAGGTATTAAGAACGAGCTGTGTCGTCTGTCAGCAGCAGCAAAGGAACCTATATCTCCTGATCGTCCTGCCCTGCACAGTCTAGCTGCGACTGCAGAGAGTAAAACACCAACCAGACCAGTGAACAAAGCCAATGTCTTTTGTTACAGATGCGGCAAAGATGGGCATCTGAAGCGTGACTGTACAAAGGATGAAAATCTCAGGAGAGGTAACCAGCGACTCATTAAAATGAGACAGTCATCGGGAAACTTATCCGGGGCTCAGTAGAGGAACGGCCTGAAGCTCCGGGAAAGACACATTCCACAAAGTGCAAAAGAGTTAAAGTCAAGCCAGCAGTTCTTCCGAACGGGTTAGTGGGACCTAGCTCTGTTCTTCCTATCCAGGTGGAAGGGATCTATGCTAAGGCTTTGCTGGATAGTGGATTGCAAGTCACTCTTTACAGATCTTTCTATGAGAAATACTTAAAGCATCTGCCATTGACACCAATAGAAAATTTGGAAGTATGGGGTTTGAGCATGCAGTGGTACCCTTACGATGGCTGTTTGTCTTTAAGGCTGGAGTTTCCAGGATCTGTGGCAGGAGTGGCGGAATCCATAGATGCACTTGTGCTGGTCTGTCCCGATCCTGTCACGAAAGGAGATGTCAATATTCTGGTGGGAACAAATACATCTGTGGTGAAGAAGCTGGTAGAAGCATGCAGAGAGAGAGTGGGACATGATTTCCTTCACACCTTGACTGTCCATCCTGAGAATAAGAATGCTTATGCACAGATCATTGCTGTTGAAAAGTGTGACGATGACGACAGTAGAGGGACTGTCTGGTATCTTCGCTCTAAACCAGTGAAATTGCCTCCAGGGGAGAGTGATAGGGTTTATGGGATGCTGAAATATCCTGCTGCTCCTCCTGGTAAGACCCTGTTAGTAGATAAGCCGGAGGAATCACGATTTCCTGAGGAACTGCTAGTAGCGGCGGAAGTGCAGTCTACTACTGTTGTCCAGTCAAAAATGATTGGAGTTACAATCAGAAATGTTTCCATTCATCCAGTGATGATTAAAAGAGGAATGCCCATTGCTCATGTGTTTCCAGTCGAAGTCTTGTCTACAGCATTCATTTAACCCTCTGGAGTCTGAGGCTGATTTGGGGCCTGGAGAAGTTTTGACATGCCCTGACATTTGTGCTTTTTTCAGTCGTTCATAAACATATAAATGACACAAGTGTCATTACACTGTATTCAGCACAAACTAGGCTACCATAATATGTGAGGAACATGTATGTACATGTTTGTGTTTTTGAAGGAATAACATTTATGCGTGGTTGTTGAAAAAACAAAAAACTTAAGTCACTGAAATAAGGCCAAAAAAGGTATAGTAAATCTGTGTTTACAATACTTTAGGGTATTGGAGGTTGTAGACTAGAGTTTTTGCTTCAGAATTATGTAAAAATTATGCTGACTACTCTTTCATTTATAACAATATATTGATTTAGTTTTTGTAAGACACTTTTTGCCAAGGAACTGCACACAAAAAAACACTTTTTACTGCAATGTGAAAAAAAACCTGCAAAACGCACCGGTGCGTTTTCAGACCTCAGAGAGTTAACTTTGGCGATTCCCGTCTCTGAACAATGGAAACAGCGGTTGGCCAAAAAGATGCTGGAGAGGAAGGATGATTTCTCATGCGATGAATTTGATGTGGGATGTTCGAAGAGTACCCAACACCACATTAGACTGACCGAGGATAAGCCTTTTCGTGAGAGGTCTCGAAGGGCTTGCACCTGCCGACATCGAGGATGTTAGGCAGCACTTGGAAAAGTTGAAGGAGGCTGGAATTATTGCAGACTCCAGAAGTCCTTACGCTTCACCGATCGTCGTAGTCCGGAAAAAGAGCGGCCAGATAAGGATGTGTGTGGACTACAGAACGCTGAATCGTTGCACAATCCCTGACCAATACACCGTTCCGCGCATTGAAGATGCTCTGGCCTGCTTAAATGTAAGTCAGTGGTTCAGTGTTTTGGACCTTAGGAGTGGATATTATCAGATCCCCCTGAGTGAAGAAGACCAAGAAAAGACTGCTTTCATTTGCCCAGTGGGGTTTTACCAATTCCAACGGATGCCACAAGGGATTTGTGGGGCTCCCTAATCCTTCCAGCGAGTGATGGAAAAGACGGTGGGAGATATGAACCTGCTGGAAGTGTTGGTCTACTTGGATGACCTCATTATCTTCGGACGGACTTTAGAGGAGCACGAGGAGAGGCTACTCAAGGTGTTGGATCGGTTACAGAGCGAAGGACTGAAGCTATCCTTGGACAAGTGTACTTTCTGCCAGACGTCTGTCAGCTATGTTGGACACATTGTGTCTCAAGATGGTGTCTCAACAGACCCCTCAAAAATAGAAGCTGTAAAGTCTTGGCCTCGACCGCAAAACGTGTCAGAGCTCCGTTCTTTCTTGGGTTTCTGTGGATACTACAGAATATTCGTGAAAGACTATTCTAAAGTGTCCTACCCTCTAAATCAGGGTGTCTGCCTGCCGCAAGCTTGAAAAAGATCAAAGCTGGACCCGACCCAGAACGAGTAGTGTACAAAGCCTCTGATCCATTTGGGAGTAGATGGTCTGATGCTTGTGAAGCTGCTTTTAATGAGTTGAAGGTGAGGCTTACCCAGGCTCCTGTGTTAGTTTTTGCCAACCCTCAGCTTCCGTACGTCCCACATGTTGATGCTTGCTGTGAAGGGTTGGGCGGCGTTCTGTACCAGGACCAAGGACAAGGGTTAAGGCCTGTGGCTTTTGTCAGCAGAAGTTTGACGCCTTCTGAGAAGAACTACCCAATCCATAAACTTGAGTTCTTGGCGTTAAAGTGGGCGGTTGTTGACATGAACTACATGATTACCTGTATGGAGCTAAGTTTGAGGTTCAGACAGACAACAACCCGCTAACTTATGTTCTGACTACAGCCAAGCTGGATGCTGTAGGACATAGGTGGCTGGCAGCCCTCTCAGCATATGATTTCAGTCTCAAGTTCAGGCCTGGGAGACAAAATATCGATGCTGACGCCTTGTCTCGTCGTCCGCAGAGGAGAATGAAGGACCAAGAGTGGACTAATATATCATCATCTGGAGTAAGATCCCTATGTAAGCTGCCAGGACAAGACAAGTCCAACTGCTTTGCAACTGCCAGCAGGATTGTCATGTCATTGGGAGGATCTCCTAAATCAGTCCCCAGAGCTTACTGTAACTTAGCTACTCTGGATACTTCCATGATTCCAAAACTGAGTTCTGCAGATCTGTCATATGCTCAGCAGGAGGATTCTTGTATTGGAGAGATATGGAGAGCACTTAAAGGAGGAGATCTGTCCAAGATCAGACAAACCTCGACGTAAGCAGTTGTGCTTGCCCAGGTAGTTCCATGAGGTAGTTCTCAGGTCGCTTCATGATGATTTTGGACATCTGGGTTTTGACAAGACCTATGGCTTGGTAAGAGAGAGATTCTACTGGCCATGGATGAAGGTTGAGGTGGAGAAGTACATGAAGCAAGTACATGTGCCAGGTGTGTCCAGAGGAAGACTCTGCCAAAGAGAGCAGAGCCACTGTCACACTTATCCAGTGATGGACCTATGGATCTTGTGTGTATGGATTTTTTTATCCATAGAGCCAGACTCTCAGAACATCTGTAATGTCCTCGTCATCACAGACCACTACACGAGGCATGCACAGGAATTTCCGACTAAGGACCAAAAGGCGTCCACAGTTGCAACGGTCCTGTGGGAGAAATACTTCATTCACTATGGTCTGCCTAGACGGATGCACTCGGACCAGGGACGGGATTTCGAGAGCAGGCTCATCCATGAGTTGTTTGACCTGTTAGGAGTGGAGAAATCCCGGACAACACCGTACCATCCCCAGGGTGATCCACAACCTGAACGGTTCAACCGGACACTCTTGGACATGTTGGGGACCCTGGATCCAAGGCAGAAACAGTAGTGGAGCCGTCACATTGGACATCTTGTACACCTGTACAATAGCAACCTGAACGAATCCACAGGATTCTCACCTTACTTCCTTATGTTCGGAAGGAAAGCCAGATTGCCCATAGATCTGAGTTTTGGTGTGTCAAGTGATGGTACTTCCACTAAGTCTTACCAGCGCTTTGTCAAGACCATGCAGCGGGAGCTGAAGTCTGCATATGAGCTGGCGGAGGAAGAAGCTGGAAAGAAAAACGCAGGAAATAAGAGAAGATATGATCAGAGACTGCATTACTCTCACCTTGTTCCTGGAGATAGAGTCCTGATTAGGAATCTTGGATTGCAAGGGAAACACAAGTTGGCGGACAGATGGAGTGCTGAGCCCTACATTGTCCAAAGTCAAATGCCGAACTTACCTGTGTTTTGTCTTAAGCCAGGGAGTGGGACTGGACCTGTCAAGATTCTGCACAGGAATCACATTCTTCCTGTTGGACAGCTGCAAGTTCCTGACAGTGTCCTGAAACCCATGAACAGAGTTCTGAGACGAAGGAAGATTGTTGAACAGAGTCAGAATCCAGGACAGAAAGTGAAGGATGCACCTGAAATGCAGGAAACAGAAACCAGGGTTGATCAGAATGCTGATGAGAGTTCTGATAGTGAGAATGAAATGTATGGAGTGTGGTTTCCTTTACCTGAAAACCGCCCGTTGATTCCTAAGAGAATAGAAACCTCTCAGAGGGATGCAGTAGTTTCTGAGAATGTCACATTGAATGTGGAACACTCTGATGCAAGGGTTGAGATTCCTCAAAGAGTTGAAACAGATTAATCTATAGAGTCTAATTCAAGACTTCTATCAGAAAATGATTCTGACAATTTGCAAGATGTGAGTCTTGTGTCAGATCTCTGTGATACTGTTACAAGTCCTGTGCGAGACCTAGTGAGTGTGGATTAGAGTGATGTAAATCAAACTATCTCTGATAATGTACCTGAAACTAGTAGGAGGTCTCAAAGAGGGAGAATTGTGCCTAAGAGGTTTACATACGATACTCTTGGGGTACCTAAATTTGAGCCTGTCCTCGCTCAAACAAAAGCTGTAAACCCTGTTAGATACTGTTCTTCTGCATATTTGAGGATGAATGTGCCCTCAAAAAGGTTGAGTACCTGTGCAGTTACTTTAGGCCCAAGACAGTAAATTAAGTCATGGCTGTTCAAAGGTTGACTCATAAGTGATAATATCTTGTTTGTTTACTTTGGGAAATATGTGCTGTGCATATGTGATTGTTTAACATATTGAATGGTAACCGTACCAAAAAGTGGTTGCTATGGTGATACAAATTTCATTTTTGTGCAAATGGATATGTTTTCTTTTATGTTTTTCCCTCGTTATGAGGACATAACGATTCTTGCTGGGGGGAGAATGTAGAGCTCTGAACAAATGTTTAGATTTCTAAATTTATAACAGTTTTTTTTGTGTGTTTGGGTTTGAAATGATACACACATACGCTGACAAAATGTTAATTGACTTTGTTTTTATTTGTATTTTTTTTATATATATATGAGACTATTATTAAAACACTTATTGTGTTTTCTGAGAGCGTCATTTTTGCCCTATGAGCGCTGTGGACTTTGACCCCTCAAGTTCAAGGAGTTCAATGGAGTTAGAGAGAAACAGCGAAGGCAGTTAAGCGTGCAGAGAGAAGAGTTCAGGTGGAAAAAGTTGAGTTCGCCACGAGAAAGTTCATCGGCGTAGAGAAAAGCTAATTAGTCAACGCTCATAGACACTTGGAGTGGCAGCTCGGTTGTGAAAGTTTGCCGTGCATCCTTTTGAAGCTTGCAGCACTGGGAAAAATACTTCGAGAGAATTCGGCAAGAGGCTGCGCACTTCAACTCGTAAGTCAGATGGAAGAAAGCTAGCACGAGGATCTGCACGTGAGAAAATCTTTTAATTTGAAGTTGAATTTATTTGTTTTATTAGATTCATATTTACAAATCACCCGGAAGAATATTCCCGTGTTTATTTTTTCAAGTTCATTGTTGCAGTTATAAGTCGTGTAATTAGTTGGTAATCCGGAAGAATATAAACATTTATTTTAATAATTCGGTGTAAAAGTACCACAGTGGTGTGCGGAGTTCATATCAAGTGCGTGCTTAGTGTATTTAAGAGAGTTCGTAGAGTCAAGTTCAGGAGTTCTGTGTGAAATTTCACGGATGCATCTAACCAGTTCGAGGAGGGAGGAGTCCATTCAACGTCGTCGTGGGATGCGTCACGGATGCTGTTTATCATCTCGTTGGGGAGTGAGGATTAGAGATTAGTATTCTTTCTGCACTTGGAACCTCAATTTCTTTGGATTCGTGAGTACATTGGTTTTGCATCAAAAGAGCTCCAAAATAAAACTGATAAATGAAAGTGGAGACAATACCTCATAAAAGGTCTACATTACTTTTCCAACATTTGTGTCATTATTCTTAAAAGTAACCTAATGTAAATTATGTTTTGTAACTATAGGTTTATTGGCCTCAATGAGTCTGAGACTCCCGGTCAGAGATTGTGTCTCAGACGGCATTAAATAATGTGTGTATATTTGTAAATATTCGTGGCTTAAACAGCTGGAAAAATGACTGTACTGCAGTTCTGTGGATGTTTTGCCTAGGCAAAGTTATTAGCCTATAGTTAACTAAAAAAACAACTAAAACTATTAAAAACATTTATGCTAATCGAAAAAAGCCTGAAATATAAGAAAATATAAATATTAGTTGAAAATGATATTTTCAATATAATTTCGTTTTTTTCCCCCTGACCTTCAACCAATGCGATCCTTTCATTAACCGACAAGATTGTTAAATTAGAATTAAACGAAATTAGAATGAAGAAAAAAAATCCCATGGGTTTAGTTTTAGCCTAGTCTATATGCACATAGATGAAACAACAAAACATGAGGATTCATTGTATCACGCAGTGCTTCTGTGAACGGAGAAAAAACAAGATGAAATCTTATAAAAGGAATAAATAGCCTATTCCTATAGCTACCCTAGTGAAAAAAATATACTAAAATCTATTTAAAATACATTTATTTAAAGTGTACTACAATTGCATTTACATTTGCATACTTAATGTAAATACCCTGCAATTGTACTTTTAGTATACTAAATTGGTACACTTAAAGTCTGCTAAAGTGGAACAACTATTTTTGTGTTGAGGTCCAACTAAAGATATACTTAAGTATATTTGATTGTGCTAAAGTGGAACTATTGCAAGTATACTTTAGGTAGACTTCATATATCTTGCATTCAAATTATACAGTGATCATACTATCTTTACTAATAGTGATATTAAACACATTTTATGCTTAATATTTAGAAATAAAGGAATAAATGTAAATATGCATTGTGCAATAAAGAAGAACTGCAAATAAAGTTTAATTAAAATACTTTTGTCGGTATGTTTCTAAATAGTCAACATCTGAAAATCATCATCTAAAATCTTCTAAGGACAACGTTGATGAACTTTTTTGATCCACTTCAAATGCTGACTACTTTATATTATTGGGTTTTTAGTTAGTGTGAAAGTAATGTAGGCCTATTTTAAATACATTTTGGTATTTTTTTTACTAGGCAGACTCTGCATCCATTGCCTCTGACATGTTTTCTCACATCACGTACTTACAGTAACTTGGAAACTCTCAAGGAAATTACCAGAGTTACCTAATCTCATAATTATGAGTTGTGCTGATGTTCATGTGCATTTTAAATACATTCTTTCTGACATGACTTGAAAACACTGTAACTGCTGAAGCTAAACCCCCATTGACCTGCCCCAACGTCCTGAACCACAATGATTGATATGTTTTGAACGCCATAAAGCCAATGACATCACACTCATCAACAATCAGTTTTGGTGTACTTTTGCTAAACAACCGAACTCTCTGGAGTGCACACTATTGGGAATCTGTGTTGCAGATTTTGGCTCATTTGTCAGAAGGAAACTTTAGAGTCTAGAAACTCATTGTAGCTAAAAACACAAGTCTCACCATGTATTTCAAATCCGAGAATGATCAAATTATTTTTAGATGATGCTATATAATTTATTAGATGAGACTTACTTTTTGTGCAAACCACAGAAAACATGAGGTATGAACTGAAACATATAGTTTGTTTCTGCTAATTGGCTGTAAGGGCAGAATTTTCAAATCCAACTTTTGCCTACAGCTCAGACATAACCATGAGAAATTTGCAAATAAAATGATTTCATTTGTCACATTTTTACTTCAGTAATTAATTTTTGTTGAATACTATGTTGCCCTGTTATGAATAAATACAATTAAGTGAACAGTATTTGAGTTCTACTTGTTTAGTATAAAAAAATTGTATTGGCCTAGATAAAGTTTACAGGAAATGTGTTTTGAGTTGCAAAAAGTAATAAGTAAGTTTTATAATTATGACCTTTACCTTTTTTAATAATTTGCTCTCACTTTTAATATCAGGTAGGCTATTGTTTAATTTAATTCAATAGCACGTTTCACAATTTTGCATGGTTGCAAACGTCTCAGGTTACGTATGTAACCGTGGTTCCCTGAGAATAGGGAACGAGACTCTGCGTTCGAAAACGCTTTGGGGAAACGCCACGTGACCCAGGTGTCTGAAAGCACTATCCAATAACTCCAATTCCTATTGGCCGGCTACAGCCTATGACGTCATACGGCGTGACCCGGAAGTATAAAGGAGCACCTGGAGAGACAGCCAGTATCTATCATCTTGAGGGACTGTTCTGCAGGCAGGCAACCCGAAGCATGGCAAGGAAACGCAGAGTCTCGTTCCCTGTTCTCAGGGAACCATGGTTACATACATAACCTGAGACGTTCCCTTTCGAAAGGGAACTCTACTCTGTGTTCGAAAATGCTTTGGGGAACGATATACCCACGCCGCCATGCTTGAGGAGAGTGCCTGCCAAAAAATATGGTTTGAGACAAAGGCCCAAAAGCAGTTCGCGAACTGCTTGGCAACTCCCCCTCGGGTCACACCAGGCTGTCAGTGACAGCATTCCCTTTGGCCAACAGCCCAAGCTGAACTTCAAGAAGGCCTTCCTCAGAGGGCCTACAGAAGCTGCTAAGGCGTCTGGAACCAGCTTTTCTGAAGAGAAAGTGGTCCCTTTAAGGGAATGTGGCCAAGGAACCAAAG
>RJVU01062620.1:18613-35065 GCA_003731715.1 Anabarilius grahami | reverse complement strand
AAAAAATATACATATAATATCACTTGACATGTCTGTTCAAAACATGTTTAAAATATAATATCTTTTTATAAAAATATATGCATGTGCATCAATATGTAAAGAAATATGTTTGATTATTAAAATAATTATTTTGTTTTTATTTATGTACTAAAACTGTTTTTTGCCTTATGGCAACACTGTGCAGTTAGCACTTTTGTTCCAATAGAAAATTCTGTGCATTTTCCCACAAGAAAAAAATAAAAAATACTATAGTAATTTATAGTAAATACTACAGTGTTTTTGAACCATACTATAGTAAATTGTAGTATTCTGTATACATTATAATATAATATCCCATATAAATAGAAGTATTAACTATAGTGAACTGATAAACTGTAATGATAACACGTTAGGTTAATATGTTAACATTAGTTAACTACATTAGTTAACATGAACTAATAATGAACTGCACTTATGCAGCATTTATTCATCTTTGTTAATGTTATTTCCAACACTTACTAATACATTATTAAAATCTTGTTAACATTAGTTAATGCACTGTAAACTAACATGAACAAACAATGAACAACTGTAATTTCATTAACTAACACTAACAAAGATTAGTAAATACAGTAACAAATGTTATGATCATGGTTATTTCATGTTAGTTAATACATTGACTAATGTTTAATTAATGAACCATATTGTAAAGTGTTACCACTGTAATAAATACTGTAGTATAGTTTTTACTACAATAAGCTGTAGTGTATTTGTAGTAACGTTATAATATACCCTGTTATAGAAAACTTAGTACAGTATTGGGTAATGTATTTTTTTTATATTACTATAGTTATTATATTACCAGAGCAACTGTAAAATTACCAAAAAAATTACCATAACAAATTAATTCAAATAATTTACTTTAGTATGGTTCAAAAACACTAACGTTATAGTATTTACTATAAATTACCATAGTATTTTTTTTTTCTTTGGCAACAAACCAACATCTGGATCTGGGGTAGGGGGTCGACACATTTTATGATGGATATATTATCCAGGATCCCCCAGAAAATATTAAAAAATAATTTTTCCCCCCAAAAATAAAATGTCATGCCATAGAGGGTTAACTAGCGTTCGTTAGCAATAACTGTCACACGTCAATGTTAAGTTAACTTGTTAACTTAAGTGTACCAAACCGAATAATCTTTATTCCAATCACGAATTAATGTTTGAACAAATAGGTTAACAAAAATGTGTAATTTGATAACGCTTACCTTGAATTTCTTGATAGCAGACGATGTTGAAAACAGCGGGAATGCCATAAATAAAAATTAGCCAATCAGCGGCGAGATTGGCCTGCATGTCAACTCGATTGCTGATTGGCTCTTTTTCGGTAGGACTTGATTGGCTCCTTTGCCCCATCAGTTCGGAGTTTTCGGATGTGCGTTAGGACATGTTCGGATTTAGTTAGGAGGTTGTTCGCACCTCGTTCGGACTTTGTTCGGAAGTGTTAGGACCTAGTTCGGAGGTATTCAAATGTTGTTAGGAAGTGTTTAGCCGTCCGATCGCTGGAGGTAACGGCCACGATGGACATCATAGCGCTGGGTCACGCTATGATGACGTCATAGGCTGTCGCCGGCCAATATGATTGGAGATACTTGGCTTTCAGACATCGGCTCACGTGTGACGTTCAAGGATATACAAGTAAAAACTGTTCGTGATCCAGCTTACAGTCTCCAGAGTGATACTGGATACAGCAGTAATGAAGGTGGGAGCACTTTATTACAGTTCCAGTTTATTAAGCACCACCTGAAAGGCATAATATCTTTATATATTTGTTTACTGTTAGTTGTAACGAGTGTTTCTGTGTTCTTTGCTATGTATGTTGGTGATAATACAAAGCAAAGAGAGAGAGTTTATGGATAATATTTTAATGCACACTTGCAGTGTTTTAATAAGCTCTTACAGTGATTTTCATCTTTTGTGTTAAGTACAATAAACGTCATAAAACTCATCTGTATAGTTTTGGCCATAATTCGGATGGTACAACAGGCTTGTAGTAATATAGTGGATAAAAACAAGAAGACAATATAAGTTATAACCGTAATTTAACTAAACTAAACCTGTTCTATCTCCTTGCAGCATATATTCGCAGTTTCTGACTGAATCCTGACAGGGGAGAACGAGCTCTTGAAACTCCGCCCTCTTAGGCCGAGCGCAGCAGCTCATTTGCATTAAAAGGGACCACACTGAAACGGCGCGTTTTTGCTCAACCACTAAAAGTGGTAATTTTAACATGCTATAAAAATTATCTGTGAGGTATTTTGAGCTAACACTTAACATACATACTCTGGGGACATTAGAGACTTATTTTACATCTTGTAAAATGGGGCATAATAGGTCCCCTTTAAGTGAAACAGCTTTGAATGTAAGATAGCAAATCTTTAGTCATCCACTAGAGGGGGCAATCTGATTACTGCCACAGATAATCAGGCGATCTACATTCTTGTTGGCTACGGTTAGAGCAGAGTTGGAGCGATCGAGATAACTAAAATAAAATGGACTGGTGGCTTGTGAAACATAGGAATTCCAGTGATGGTAAAAGGGGTGAACCCTCAGACAAAAAAAGAACGGGGCTTTCCATGCAGAGGGGATTAATTACAAAAACCAAAGGCCTGGGTGCATCAAAACGACGGAAGTATGACGAACAGTACATGAAATACAGATTCACATGCATCACACTTAATAACGAACTACATCCACAGTGTGTTGTATGTTCTGAGGTCCTTGCAAATGACAGTTTGAAACCTGTGAAACTAATACGTCACTTACAAACCAAACACCCAGCGTTTAAAGATAAACTGGTCGACTTTTTTCGCTGTAAAGAATCAGGATTAATGAATCAAAAACAAACTATGACCAACCAAACCACTGCGGCAGCTAACGCACTTACTGCTTCATATGAGGTAGCATATTTAGTTGCCAAGGCCAAAAAGACTCAAAAAGAGAGACACATTTGTCCAGCAGCAATCCCTAGTGAAAAAAGTATGCTAAGTATACGTGCAGCAAGACTAATTATTAGTATATTTCAAGTGTGTTAATGATTAGTTAACTTAAAGTGTGCTATTTTGAAACAACTAATTTTGTACTAAGTATATTTTAGTTGTAATTAAGTTGTATAAAAACACAACTTTATTTAGTGTACTTTTGTGTGCTAAATTGGACCAACTTCAAGTATACTAGTACACTTTAAGTATATGCCTGTGTAGGGACTAATTACATGCTTGATTAGTGATATTAAAGTGTACTTAATTTGTGTTATAAATATACTTTTTTGTGGTATAAGTACACTTTGTGTTATAAGTATACTTTATTTGTGATTTAAATACATTACAAAATAATTACGAGTGTCTTCCGAACACACAAGCAATATACAATGAATATATTATTTTACAGGTAATAATATATACTGTATGCTCAATACCTTTGGCTTAATCCAAATACTAAAAATGACACACTTTGCAGTCAATAACAATACACTTTGTTATTAAATACTTTGTATAATATAGTCAACCTTTGAAGCGGATCAAAACCTTCTTCTTAGGACAGCTTTGCTGAACTTTTTTGATCCACTTCAAATGTTGACTACTGTACTTTGAATTACATAATCTCACACAATACAGTATTATAATTGTGCTTCCATTTAAATACCGTTTAACAAATTACTTAGGTGACATTTTCCCAAAGTTAAATGCATTTGTTTTCAAGGCCATTAAAATAAATAAAATGTAACAACATCCCTAATAAAGAGACATATTTCATTAACAAATCCAATGGTTTTTATTTAAACTTAACATAGATTCAGCAAAACTTACCATGTTTTTCATTAAAGAAAAAAAAACTTATTGGACCAATGGTGACCCTCTATATACAAATACAAATTACACATTATATTCCATTTTCTGATGAGCTTCTCATTATTGTGTCTGATGGCCGCTTACACAGAGGCAGTGACGAACAGCATCTGTTAACAGAATATACAAAAGATAGAAGGTCAGACAGCATGTTCAACTTTTTATTCACGTTTACAATAGTCTGTCTAAATCCTACATTGAACCAATACTATTTTTGAACAGTAAATGAGGATTAGCAGTAGGGAACTGTATCAGTATGGCATGTCGATATTGTTTTCGGTACATAGTCAAGCATACAACACTTTATGAATTAATATCGTACAGAATACGGGCCGATTTGACCAATCATATGAACGGGGCGTTTTGGTGGTGCATACAAACGTGCCATAACCCACCACGCACAAACTCAAAAAGGAGATATTAAGCCGAAATCTCACTCTCCGTTTGTTAAAGAAAAAAAAAAAGTTTGTTAACTCGTAGACTACAACTTACCTCCAAATAGCAGCACTTTTCTCCGGTTCTTTCAGGATCGCGTAGGCCATTAAATTCCTAGCCGGTTGTCGTCACCATCAAGGTCAGTCTGCGATGTCACTTGATTGAACTGGTCAGAATTCCCAAGATTGAGCGATGTATTGCGTTTTTTAGTGTTTTATTAAATAAATTATACATTGTGACAATATAATTCACCTGAGTGACTCATGCCGCGTTGCAGGCAACCCGTAACCCGTGTTTTTCCAACCTTCAACCCGTGAAAGTGCACTGGAACAGGTATAACAGCTTCTCTTGCCTTATGCGCCGTTTTCCTCCTCCGTTTCCAGCTTTTGCTGCGTTCCAGGCAGGTTTTTGAGCCCGTAAAGCCGGGGACACACCTAACGATTAGCTGAAACATTCTAAGACTGAACTGAACACACATACCGATTGTTTCCTGCGACTGAAGCAGATTTATATACTTACACTTGGAATTTGAACACCGACTGTAATCGCAGACTGAACGCGACTGGACGCGTTTGAGCGCGATCAGTCATAAGTATCAATTTACATTCATAATCGGCCTTACAATCGTTAAATGTGTGCCCGGCTTAAGTCACGACTTCAAATCACGACTCACGACTTTTTAGCGTTCCAGGAAAATCACGCCAAAATGCGTAAAAGTGTAAACAAAGCCAATGGCGGACCATACGGGGCTTATGCTCATTTACAATTATTTCTATCGTTAAAGGTGCTTACTCCTTGCTTATTTGAGGGAAACAGAGGAGGAAAACGGCGCATAAGGCAAGAGAAGCTGTTATACCTTTTATTTTGCCGTGCACTTGCATTAACACCGCATCCGTAGGGGCTGCCATTGTTGTTTCGCGGGCTATGTGACGTCAGAACCCGTAACTGGGAGTACGAGTTCACGGGTGGGAAGTCACAGCTTTGACTGCTGTTCCAGTGCACTTTCACGGGTAGAAGGTTGGAAAAACACGGGTTACGGGTTGCCTGGAACGCGGCATTAAGCGAGGGGATTCAGACGAGTACCGTGACGTCAGCAGCTCTGATTGGCTGAAGGCAGTGAGCAACAAAATCTGAAGAGACATTTGAATTCCGAAGTCTCAAGTTCAACCACTCAACATATTTTTTTCGCATTTAACGTTACTTGTGCTGCTGGTGTGTTGTTTAATATAGATTTGTGTGTACGATTGTAAAATGATTCTGCCAGTGTAATCTTATTAAACATATTTACTCATATTTGGAAATTGTAGGCTACACTGCATATATTAAAAAATGGGTTTTTAATGCATTAGTCATACTGAAATAAATAAGCTAAAGTAATAAAATGAATTCCGAGGATGAATAAGTAAACTTAAAAAATATACTCAAATTTAACTTTAAATACACTACAACTTCAGGATATTAAATAATGTATTTTTTAAATATACCTTCAGTGCATTGTTACAATGATCATTTTCAGCACACAGTTAAAATATACCTCAAATATATTTTTATAAAGTGCAAATAAATACACTTTTAAAAAATAAACTGAACTTACACTTCAAGTATATTTTTCTAAAATATATTTTTTAGAAAATATACTAAAGGACAATTATTTAAAAGTGTGTTAAAAGTTGTATTGTGAAAATATGATGCTAATATACTTTTTATATATTTAAAGATAGTAAATTTTTTTGTTAGTATATTTGCAATGTACTATAGAAAAAGGGAATATATTTAAAATACAATAAAGTATACTTTTTTTCACTAGGGATGTCTATCTGTAGAAATATGTTTGGAAATAAGTTTGCCAGTGAAGTTGAACAAATTCCACTATCAGACAACACTATGAGCCGCCGTATCACTGTGATGGCTACCGACATCAAATGTCAACTAATTGAGAGAATAAAGGACGGATATTTGTTTTCATTACAATTAGATGAGTCGACAGACATCTCAAATGCTTCCCAATTACTTGTATTTCCCTAGTGAAAAATAAATATACTAAAATCTATTTGAAATACATTTATTTTATGCTAAGTGTACTACAATTGCATTTACATTTGCATGTACTTAATATAAATACTCTGCAATTGTACTTTTAGTATACTAAATTGGTATACTTAAAGACTGCTAAACTGGTAAAAAGTATTTTTGTGTTGAGGTCTAACTAAAGATATACTTAAGTATATTTAATTATGCTAAAGTGGAACTATTGCAAGTATACTTTAGTACAACAAAATTATACAGTGATCATACTATCCTTACTAATAGTGATATTAAACACATTTTAGGCTTAATATTTAGAAATATGCATTGTGCAATAAAGAACTGCAAATAAAGTTTAGTTAGAATATTTATGTCAGTATGTCTGCAAATAGTCAACATTTAAAGCAGATCAAAACCCTTCATCAAAGTTGTCCTAAAACCTTCTTCTAAGGACAACTTTGATTAACTTTTTTGATCCACTTCAAATACTGACTACTGTATTTTAATGGGTTTTTAGTTAGTGTGAAATGAATGTAGGCCTATTTTAAATACATTTTGGTAGGGTTTTTTCACTAGGGCAGACTCTGCATCCATTGCCTCTGACATGTTTTCTCACCGTCACGTACTTAACTCGGGAACTCTTAAGGAAATCCAGAGTTACCTAAACTCATAATTATGAGTCGTGCTGATGTGCATAATTATGAGTTTCATGTACATTTTAAATACATTCTTTCTGACATGACTCGAAAACACTGTAACTGCTGAAGCTAAACCTTGACCCCCTTTGGCCTGTGCCAACATCCTACTATTGGTTGAACCACAATGATTGATATGTTTTGAACACGCCATAAAGCCAATGCCATCACACTCACCAACAATCGGTTTTGCTGTACTTTTGCTAAACAACCGAACTCGCTGGAGTGCACACTATTGGGAATCTGTGTTGCAGATTTTGGCACATTTATCAGAAGGAAACTTTAGAGTCTAGAAAGTCATTGTAGCTAAAGACACAAGTCTCACCATGTATTTTAAATCCGAGAATGATCAAATTATTTTTAGATGATGCTATATAATTTTTTAGATGAGACTTTCTTTTTGTGCAAACCACAGAAAACATGAGGTATGAACTGAAACATCTAGTTTGTTTCTGCTAATTGTCTGTAAGGGCAGAATTTTCAAACCCAACTTTTGCCTACAGCTCAGACATAACCATGATAAATTTGCAAATAAAATGAATTCATTTGTTACATTTATAAGTACTTCAGTAATTTATTTTTGTTGAATACTATGTTGACCTGTTATGACTAAATGTCCAATTCAATGAACAGTATTTGAGTTCTACTTGTTTAATATAAAAAATAGTATTGGCCTAGATAAAAGTTTACAGGAAATGTGTTTTGAGTTGCAAAAGAATAATCATAAGTAAGTTTTATATTATATAATATTTATAATAATGTCTGCGCGCTTATAGCTGTACTAGTAACACAAAGAGTTGAGAACACAAAGTAACCCCAGTTTTGCATAGTTTATATCTGCGTGGTGGCGCAACAGGTAAGCTGAGTGCTCTTGTGCAAGAGCGGCCCGCGTGACCCGGGTTCGATTCCAGCCCGTACTGGTTCCAGCATTCAATATACATATAAATCTGTTCCCATTGTCTCACTGATGTTCACTGGGTATATGAGTTACTGGTATACTGGGGCTGTCTGTAAAGCCCTGGATACACTGCACAATTTTAGCAATCCTATAAGATCATTACTTTATCACACTGTGCGACATGGATCTACTAAACTTGGGTACGACATGCATGTAGACTGTACGATGATGACATCTGTTGACTCGTAGGCTACGATGCAAGTTTTTATAAAAGAATAAATTGTCATCAGCATGCGTTACTGGTAAACAAAACACTGTTGAATCACACAGTTGTAGTTTTTGTGTGCTGAAAATAAAAAGGAATCGACGAAAGGAGAAGGGAAAAGAGCTTGAGGTAAGCAGTTATAAGTTTTAGCGCCATGTCACGTTGATTTCATGTCGCATTTTTATTGGCTGGTCAGTAGATTAAGGTCATAGCAGCAAACACACTGTGCGTTAATCAGGCTGAATTTCTGACACTCTCAGAAAATGATCGTAAGCTATCTTTGGTTGCAAGACCAGGAAAACGGCCGTCTTTGAACCTCTCTCACTGAATTGTAGAGGTTTGGAGTTTGGCTAATTTAGATCTGTGCGAAATGCAGCAGGCAGTCGGTTAGAACTGTGTGAGTTGACTCTTAGTTGAAGAGATACACCAAGCAGGGTCTAAGTTCTCACTCTGTTTACCGAAGAGTTGTTTGAGTATACATGTGTGGTTCTGTAACAAATTATACAAGATAAATAAACTTATTAATATATATACATACATATATTCCACATACATAAACATCCGTTTGAATAATTAAACAGTATACAGTCTGTATAAAAGAATTATAGGCTTATTAATAAGTATTATTGGACAATTGAGTAACTATCCTGAATATCGCCACAAGAGGGCGCTAGTAGCATGTGAATGCCATTTAACTGGGCATGTCACAAGCATGCGATAAGTCGCTGATCACTGCGTGATAATAATAATCTCCAAATCACATGCATTCAGTAACAACAGAGTGTGCAATACATAAACATCTAACATCAAATATCACATAGAAAAACTCCAAAATACACTGAACACAAAGATGAATACAGGCAGAATGATGCTAATTGGCTACTGTTTAGACTGGAAATTAAACTACGCATTTGTGACCCGTCACGGAAACCAGGGACACAAGTTGGCAGCACAACTCTCGAGCAAAATGAGAAAGAAGCGTTTTTTTTTTCAAAATTGGTGATTTTCGTTTTTTTGCAGAATCTGTTAGTTGAGATCATGAAGAAGCCTTTCCGTGTTTGAGATAGCAGTATTGGTATATTTAAAAGCGTACATTTTGAGGTTGAAATCGGCTTGTTTTTCGGAGATTCTAGCACGCAGTAGGGGCGTGTCATTGTCTAGCCGGCTTTTGTCTCTTTTGTTATTGCCCCCGCCCTCCAAGGGAAGCGTGGCTACTTACTATGCAGCGCTCTGGCCGGCTCTAGCTGATATCAAAATTCAATGAAGAACCGTGGCCGTTACATCGAAAATGTTTTGAAGTACTTCTTCGACAAGCCGGATGCTTATGAACAAGCGCTCACTGATTCTGAAGACGATGAAAGCGGCATAATAAGACATTATTATGCGATTCTTTTGTCTTCTCAGGTGTAAATGACCCATTATTCATGATGACTCACGCCTCCACGCATACTGTGTTTTTTTGACAAAAAGTGTCTTACAAAAATTAAATCAATATATTGTTATAAATGAATGAGTAGGCAGTATAATTTTTACTTCATTCTGAAGCAAAAACTCTAGTTTACAACCTCCAATACCCAGAAGTCTTGTGAACACAGATTTAATATATATTTTTAGGCCTTATTTCAGTGATTTAAATTTTTTGTTTTTTCAATAATCACGCATAAACGTTATTCCTTCAAAAACACAAACATGTACATACATGTTCCTCACATATTATTGTAGCCTAGTTTGTGCTGAATACAGTGTAATGATACTTGTGTCATTTATATGTTTATGAACAACTGAAAAAAGCACAAATGTCAGGGCATGTCAAAACTTCTCCAGGGCCCCAAAAATCCTCAGACCCCAGAGGGTTAAAATCACCAACAATAAGGACTTTGGTTGTGAAAGATCTCTGTTGACACTGAAATTATTTTACCAAGCTTCCAGCATTGACTGATAAAACAGGGTTAAATTGCTTAAGTCCAGTTCTTTTATTCTCAGTAAAAACAATTGTTTATCATAACCGAGACCAGATAGTGTTCTAAAAAGCACAAGCAACACAAATCCATCCCAGATCCTCTATATATAGTATTCTCTGTGCTGTTTGCAGTCTAAAAGTATCAATCCTGCTTCTTTTGTCTATCAGAGCTCGTCCTCCTTCTGTAAAGGCAGATATAACACAGATCCAGGAACCCAGTGTTGCCCCGACCAAAAAAAATCCACAAATTTTCTCTGTATAACTTTTATCATTTAATTTGATGGATTCAGCACATTTAATTTGTGCCATAGCATGGAGGCGGCCAGATTGTTTATAACCAAGACTCTACCCCTGTAGGATAGTTTAGGTAATAGCCATCTCCATTTATTCAACTTAGCTGACACCTTCTCCAGCATTCCCTCTCAATTTTTTTGTCTATAACTTTCTTTGCCCAGAAACACTCCAAGAATTTGTATTCCCTCTGTAATAATAATAATAATAATAATAATTTGTTACATTTATATAGCGCTTTTCTGGGTACTCAAAGCGCTTTACATATAGTAGGGGGAATCTCCTCAACCACCACCACCAATGTGCAGCATCCACCTGGATGATGCGACGGCGGCCATATTGCGCCAGAACGCCCACCACACACCAGCTTATTGGTGTACCCCATTGGAATCCCCCAGGAAGCTGGGGTGGCCCACCATTTTCCCAGGGACCCACAACAAGCCCCTCACTCTTTGACCAATTCACTTTAGTTTTTTTTGCAATTATAAACTGACATTATATTCATACGGACTGACATATTACACAATAAGACAGAACATACCAAGACAACAAGGACAATAAGAAGAGGAGTTATATCTCAGAATAACATTTGACTTAGTAGTGTTGAATATTTAAAGATATTCATTGCTTTAACATGTTTTCCCCTTTACTCCTCACTCTTCCCTCTCTTCAAAGAAAAGAGGAAAAGAAGGGGAGAAGAAAAGAAGAGTAAAGGGGAAAGAAAAAAGGAATAGTTTAACAGTAGTTAACAATATATGATAACATTTCTGTATTCATGCTGTCCATCTACATATAAATATATCCATACAAACACACACACACACACACACACACACACACACACATATATATATATNAATAATAGTATCAAGGTGATGAAAATGTCTCATAGAAATGCAGTGCATATTTGAATAAATATACAGTGGGTACGGAAAGTA
Organism: Anabarilius grahami; assembly: GCA_003731715.1. Lineage (NCBI taxonomy): Eukaryota > Metazoa > Chordata > Actinopteri > Cypriniformes > Xenocyprididae > Anabarilius > Anabarilius grahami. The sequence goes on along the minus strand of RJVU01062620.1, from coordinate 23,665 downwards.
TTCAGACCCCCTTAAAGTTTTCACTCTGTTATATTGCAGCCATTTGCTAAAATCATTTAAGTTCATTTTTTTTCCTCATTAATGTACACACAGCACCCCATTTTGACAGAAAAACACAGAATTGTTGACATTTTTGCAGATTTATTAAAAAAGAAAAACTGAAATATCACATGGTCCTAAGTATTCAGACCCTTTGCTGTGACACTCATATATTTAACTCAGGTGCTGTCCATTTCTTCTGATCATCCTTGAGATGGTTCTACACCTTCATTTGAGTCCAGCTGTGTTTGATTATACTGATTGGACTTGATTAGGAAAGCCACACCTGTCGATATAAGACCTTACAGCTCACAGTGCATGTCAGAGCAAATGAGAATCATGAGGTCAAAGGAACTGCATGAAGAGCTCAGAGACAGAATTGTGGCAAGGCAAAGATCTGGCCAAGGTTACAAAAAAATGTCTGCTGCACTTAAGGTCCTAAGAGCACAGTGGCCTCCATAATCCTTAAATGGAAGACGTTTGGGACGACCAGAACCCTTCCTAGAGCTGGCCGTCCGGCCACACCGAGCTATCGGGGGAGAAGAGCCTTGGTGAGAGAGGTAAAGAAGAACCCAAAGATCACTGTGGCTGAGCTCCAGAGATGCAGTCGGGAGATGGGAGAAAGTTGTAGAAAGTCAACCATTACTGCAGCCCTCCACCAGTCGGGGCTTTATGGCAGAGTGGCCCGACGGAAGCCTCTCCTCAGTGCAAGACACATGAAAGCCTGCATGGAGTTTGCTAAAAAACACCTGAAGGACTCCAAGATGGTGAGAAATAAGATTCTCTGGTCTGATGAGACCAAGATAGAACTTTTTGGCCTTAATTCTAAGCGGTATGTGTGGAGAAAACCAGGCACTGCTCATCACCTGTCCAATACAGTCCCAACAGTGAAGCATGGTGGTGGCAGCATCATGCTGTGGAGAGGCTTCCGTCGGGCCACTCTGCCATAAAGCCCCGACTGGTGGAGGGCTGCAGTGATGGTTGACTTTCTACAACTTTCTCCCATGGTGGCAGCATCATCATGATAATACCTAGAATATCAAAATCAACCGCAGGCGGTAGATCCTTCTCCTATTTGGCACCTAAACTCTGGAACAATCTTCCTAGCATTGTTCGGGATGCAGACACACTCTGTCAGTTTAAATCTAGACTAAAAACGTATCTCTTTAACCTGGCATACACATAACACATTATCAATTTATATTTTCAAATCCGTTAAAGGATTATTAGGCTGCATAAAATAGGTCAGCCGGAACCGGGAACACTTCCTATAACACCAGATGTACTCGTTACATCAGAAAAAGAATGGCTTCTACGCTAATATTAGTCTTTCTGTTTATCCCGAGGTTTACCGTAGTCAACCGGATCCGGGCCGTATCCAGCTGAGACCAAGGACCGGCGCCATGACACGACCACAGCTCAGCCCTGAAGTATCAGCAGAGATCGAGTCGACTAGATCATCCATTGTGAAGACATCATCAACACGACAGCCAGTGCCACAGTTCCTCAACAAACCGTCCATACCGGCGTGATGAATACGATCCTCAACTGGACATGACCACAACGCAGCCCTGAAGTATCAGGAGAGATCGAGTCAACTAGATCATCCATTGTGAAGGCCTCATCGACACGACAGCCAGTAGCACAGTTCTTCAACAAACCGTCCATACCGGCGTGATGAATACGATCCTCAACTGGATGGAACTGAAATAAACACTTTGATTGTTGCGATCCTATCAGACTTATGATAGCAACCTGATTCGTAACAAAGCACTGTTCGCCAGAGGAGAACTGGCCCCCTGACTAAGCCTGGTTTCTCCCAAGGTTTTTTTTTCTCCATTTTAACACCTATTTGCTTGCTTAGTTGGGGACACTTGACATTTGACTTGACATTTGATATTCAACAGTATTCTTGATATTTAATCAACAGTGCTTCTGATCTGCCTGTATTGACACTATTCTTTAAGAGCTGCTGTGCAGCCAAAATTATGTACCAGTTATCAATGTAAAGCTGCTTTGACACAATCTACATTGTAAAAAGCGCTATATAAATAAAGGTGACTTGACTTGACTTGACTTGTGGGGGTGATTTTCAGCTGCAGGGACAGGACGACTGGTTGCAATCGAGGGAAAGATGAATGCGGCCAAGTACAGGGATATCTTGGACGGAAACCTTCTCCAGAGTGCTCAGGACCTCAGACTGGGCCGAAGGTTTACCTTCCAACAAGACAATGACCCTAAGCACACAGCTAAAATAATGAAGGAGTGGCTTCACAACAACTCCGTGACTGTTCTTGAGTGGCCCAGCCAGAGCCCTGACTTAAACCCAATTGAGCATCTCTGGAGAGACCTAAAAATGGCTGTCCACGTTTACCATCCAACCTGACAGAACTGGAGAGGATCTGCAAGGAGGAATGGCAGAGGATCCCCAAATCCAGGTGTGAAAAACTTGTTGCATCTTTCCCAAAAAGACTCATGGCTGTATAAGATCAAAAGGGTGCTTCTACTTAATACTGAGCAAAGGGTCTGAATACTTAGGACCATGTGATATTTCAGTTTTTCATTTTTAATAAATCTGCAAAAATGTCAACAATTCTGTGTTTTTCTGTCAATATGGGGTGCTGTGTATACATTAATGAGGAAAAAAAATTAACTTAAATGATTTTAGCAAATGGCTGCAATATAAAAAAGAGTGACAAATTTAAAGGGGTCTGAATACTTTCCGTACCCACTGTATATATACACGCATCCATACATAGTTACACACCAAAGTCAAAATCATGTAATATATATCACATATGATGTCTATATAAATTTCTATGCCTATATACATGCGTACATAATTATAGCGTTATATTTACTAACACATCCTGGTATAATGGCCCAACATATCAATGGTGCAAAGTTTAGTTATGGTAATTGAAAAATGTTTTTTATAGCTTGGGGCATCAATTCACTAGTAATTTGTTGACACATAGTATACAATATAAAAGTGTACTGTGAAATACAAAGTAAACCTGAATGTTGTCTAAATACCTACAGTTGTGCTCAAAATTATTCATACCCTTTGTAAATATGACCAAAGAAGGCTGTGAAAATAAATCTGCATTGTTAATCCTTTTGATCTTTTATTTAAAAAATGTACAAAAATCCAACCGTTCATTGGTGAATAAGAATTTTAAATGGGGGGAAAATCTCATTATGAAATAAATGTTTTTCTCTAATACACATTGCTCACAATTAATCATACCCTTTTATTCAATACTTTTTGCAACTTCCTTTTGCCAAGATAACAGCTCTGAGTCTTCACCTATTATGCCTGATGAGTTTGGAGAACACCTGAAAGAGATCAGAGACCATTCCTTCATGCAGAATCTCTCTAGAGCCTTCAGATTCCCAGCTCCATGTTACGCTTCTCTTCAGTTCACCCCACGCATTTTCTTTAGGGTTTAGGTCAGGGGACTGGGATGGCCATGGCAGAAGCTTCATTTTATGCTCAGTGACACATTTTTGTGTTGGTTTTGATGTTTGTTTTGGATCATTGTCCTGATGGAAGATCCAACCATGGTCCATTATAGGATTTCTAGCAGAAGCGGTCAGGTTTTGATTTTTTTTATCTGTTAGTATTTGATAGAATCCATGATACCATGTATCTGAACAATATGTTCAGGACCTCCAGCAGAAAAATAGGCCCACAACATTAAAGATCCAGCAGTATATTTCATTGTACACATGGGGTACTTTTTCCTGTATGTACCAAACCAATCTTGAGTGTTTGCTGCTAAAAAGCTCTTTTTTTTTGTTGTTTCATCTGACCATAGAATGTTTAAAAAGTAACTGACACTACTGGAACTTCAAACAGGATGGGTTCTATGGTCAGATGAAAAAAAGAGAGAACTTTTTGGCAGCAAACACTAAAAGTATCCCATGTGAACAATGAAATATACTGCTGGATCTTTAATGTTGTGGGCCTATTTTTCTGCCGGAGATCCAGGACATTTTGTTCAGATACATGGTATCATGGATTCTATCAAACAGCAAAAGATAAAAAATCAAAACCTGACAGCTTCTAGAACTGGTTGGATCTTCCATCAGGACAATGATCCAAAACAAACATCAAAATCAACACAAAAATGGGTCCCCAAGTACAAAATGAAGCTTCTGCAATGGCCATCCCAGTCCCCTGACCTGAACCCTAAAGAAAATGAGTGGAGTGAACTGAAGAGAAGAAGCATCAACATGGATCTGGGAATCTGAAGGATCTGGAGAGATTCTGTATGAAGGAATGGTCTCTGAACTCTTGTAAGGTGTTCACCCAAACTCATCAGGCATTATAGAAGAAGACTTAGAGCTGTTATCTTGGCAAAAGGAGGTTGTAAAAAGTATTGAATAAAAGGGTATGATTGTCACGTTTTCAGTCATTTCCAGACTACATTTCCCATAATCCTCCCTGCCAATCACCTGCACTCACTCCACTAATCAACTAACACTAATCACCACAACCAGCTGCCACACATTACCTGGACTATATATGCTAGTCACATCCTCACACACATTGCGAGGTCTTGTTAACTCTTGTTGCAATTCTTAGCGTTATTTAGCCTGCCTGTCTGCCTGCCTGCCTGCCTGCCTGTCTGCCTGCCTGTCTGCCTGTCTCTCTGCCTGCCTGTCTGTTACTGATCCTGTCTGTTCCCCGTGTACGATTCGCTGCTGCCTGCCTGTCACTGATCCTGTCTGTTCCCCGTGTACGATTCGCTGCTGCCTGCCTGTCACTGATCCTGTCTGTTACTGATCCTGTCTGTTCCCCGTGTACGATTCGCTGCTGCCTGCCCTTTGGACTATTTGCTCTGTTTTGGATTTATGATTGTTATCTGCCAGCCCTGACCCATTGCCTGTTCCTCGACTACGATTCTGTCTGCTCTCTGCCATACCTGTTTGCTCCTGTATGACCCCTGCCTGTCTGTACTACGCATCTGTTAATAAAAGCTTGCAGATGGATCCTACCCTGAGTCC
>RJVU01062620.1:0-18545 GCA_003731715.1 Anabarilius grahami | reverse complement strand
ATGAACGGTTGGATTTTTGTAAATTTTTAAAATAAAGATCAAAAGGATTAACAATGCAGATTCATTTTCACAGCCTTCTTTGGTCATATTTACAAAGGGTATGAATAATTTTGAGCACAACTGTAGATAGGAGAGGGGGGAGAATTGTATTGTAAAGTCATGCAGTTTGTTTTTTGCTATAGTGGTTTGTCTTTCATTTGTAATATGTTCTTTTAAAAATGGAAACCATTGTGCAATAGAAATTTGGGTTTTATTTTTCCAGTGTATGAGAATGGTTTTCTTGGCAACAGCTAGAGACAAGAGTAGTGGAGCGGTATGTTCTATTGTATTAGGTATTGTGGAGGTATCTCCTAACAGACATAATGATGGGATAAGAGGAATATTGCAGTTTAACATCGTCGATAATGTTTTAACAATTTACTTCCAGAATGAAGCAACAGGTGGACATGACCATAGTGCGTGGAGATATGTATCCGGTGTGTTAAGATTACATTGTATGCATTTACCAGATGCTACAGTACCCATTTTAAGCATTGTTTGTTGAGTTAAATGTGTTCTGCGAAGGATTTTGTATTGTATTAATTGTATATTTTTGTTTCCACTGAAATGTGTTTTTACAAATTTGATTCCAAAAGTTAATGTCTGTTAATATATTGAGGTCCTGTTCCCATTTTGTGGTTGGTTTTGAGCATATTTTGTCTGCAGATAATATTAAATTGTATAGTTAATTTATTATTTTTGTTGATTGTCTGATCTTTTCAATGTTGTCCAGTAGTGTTTGTGGTTGTATTTTTGTATGTCCTATTTTAGCTGCAATTGCACTTTTTATTTGCAGGTAAAAGAAGATTAGATTTTTATCTAAGTTATAATTTTGGGATAGTTCTGTGAATGATACAAAGTTGTTGTTCAAATATAGATGATGTACATATCTAATGTCTTTCATCATCCAGGTTTTATTAACGACTGGGAGTTTATTGATAAGAAAGAGAGTAACCGGTTATTTTATTAGTTTTCCACCAGGCTGTTAATGTTGTCTGGATTGCAGTATTTCTATGTTTTTTTTAATGTATTGTTAAGGCGGGGTAAGTCAAATATTGGAATTTCCTTAGATGGTGATTGTTCAAGTTGCAGCCATTGATTTTGAAAGTGATTATTATTGATCCATTTGGTCAAATGAAGTAATTGCACGGCTAAATAATAATATTGAAAATTGGGTGCTGACAGTCCTCCTTGCTCTTTAGGTTTTTGTAATGTTTTTAGTGCAATTCTTGGTTTCTTATCTTTCCAGTAGAAATTGTTTATTATGCTGTCAAGTTTGTTGAACCATTTTTGGGAGGTTGTATTTGAATCATTGTAAAAAGATAATTTATTTTTGGTAATATAGACATCTTGATTGTGGCTATTCGTCTGATGATTGATAATGGCAGATCCATCCAGCACTTTAAGTCATTTTCTGTTGTTTTTAAAGCTGAGGTAAAATTAAGAGCAAACAGATCTGATATTTGAAGAGAACTGTATTCCCAAGTATGTAATGTTGCCTATTTTAAATTGGTTGTTCTTAATTTTAGCTGAATCTAAGGTTTTATTTAATGGAAGTATTACTGATTTATTCCAGTTTATAGAGTAATTTAATATATTAGAGTAGTCGTTAATAAGTTTGATAAGTTCTATAAGTGAGTTTTCTGGGTTTTGAATATAAAGTAAAATGTCATCTGCATATAATGTTACAAAAAGTAATGAAGATAGTAGACATCCCTGCCTAGGGCCTCATTGTAATTGAAATGGTGGTGATGTAATATCATCATACCGGACCCAGTAGGCAGGAGGAGGGGGCCGTTTCGGATGGAGAAGAAACGGTGGAACAACCATCTAGTTTGAGGGGAGAGGCGAGGCGACGCGAAAACGTCAGGCACGAAGACCACCCATTCCTGACACTCCAGCAGGACGGCTTTAATATGCTGGAGAGGGTAATGGGTACACTCAATCAGAGTATGCGGCAGGTGAACACTCGCTTGAGCCGCTTGGAGATGTTGCTGCTGCCCCTCGGACGCATCGCAGACAGTGTGGGAAGGCTCGCTGATGCAGTTGAGCGCATTACACCTGCAACATCTCCTGCAATAACTCCTCCTTCTACCGGATCTTCTCTGTCCACCCGATCCATGTCCACGCTGCGCTCTGCTCCTTTACCCTCCCGTCGCCCGTCCCACCGTGGTGGTTCCCGCCTGCGAGCCCGAAGAGGAACAATATAAAATAGTTGTTTATTATTATTAATAGAAATGGATTTATTTTTTCATTAAAGCTTTGGTTTTCATTAAATGTCATGGAGTGATAAGTGTGGGTTAGCATTAAAAATGTGTATATTGAGGTGTGTGATATTATATATATATATATATATATATAATCAATGCAATCAACTTTTAGCAAACAATTCAGCTTACCAGGCTACATTAGAAGCAGCTCTTCTGCCAGCTGCTCTCTCCTCGCCCGTGCTGCTGCTTGATGGTTTCGGTTAATTGGCATCGGCACATACAGTTCATTTTCACGCCTTCTAAAGTCCTCTAATCTGTCCTCATTTATGTCTACGAGACATCCATGGCGTATGGCAATGTTATGCAACACACAACATGCCACAAAGAATGCTCCGACCTTCTGAGGGCTGTACTGCAATGTCCCCCCTGACTTATCCAAACACCTAAAGCGCATTTTTAGCATGCCAAACGTTCTCTCGATGACAGCTTGTGCGTTCGTGTGCTTGCGATTAAAAAAACCTTCCCTTACTGTTGTAGGCATGATATAAGGTGTAATCAGCCATGTCTTTAATGGATAGCCATTGTCCCCTAACAGCCACCCGTCCAGGGGAGGGTCACCCTGGAAGACTGCAGGAATGACAGAGTTGGCCAAAGTAAAGGAGTCATGGCTTGATCCAGGATAATTTATGAATACATGTGTAACCTTACACGTTGCATCGCAAATCACCTGGATATTGATGGAATGGGTTCCCTTACGATTAACGTAAACCTGAGCGTTCTCTGACGGGGCACGTAGTTGCACATGCGTACAATCTATCGCACCCAAAACTCCAGGGAACCCAAAGTTAGTCAAAAACTCCTCTTTAACCCTATTTTGGGTAGCAGGCGTCATGGGGAATTTAATGAATTCGTGTGCATGTCGGACTAGGCTTGATGTCACTGCATGTATTGCCGAACTTATGGCAGGTTGGGATATGCCTCCAATCGAACTCAAAGGATGTTGGAATGATCCACCCGCAAAATTTTTTTACCGCAACAGTTATTTTAACAGCAACGGGGAGTTAATGATTAACTGAATGTACAGTAAACGCCTTTTAGTCATTATCTACAACTTAATAAGCCATATATTATTTTTATGTAGTGATGTAATTATATTTCTGTGCCATTCTATTAAGTTAACTGAACAATAAACTAGTAATTATGCTTAATTACTGATGGTTTTGCAGTTATAAATTGCTAAAATAGTATAATAAAAACAATTTGACCCCCAAAGTGAAAGGCATATCCACATCAATTATGGCACTTATTGAGTGATATTCAAGTTTATTGAACAGAATAAGCCAATTATTAAGGCTAAACTGCCATTAATATAGTACTAATAAAGGCATGTTGACCCCCTATTCTAACGTGAAAGCTAAATCCTCATTAATTATGACACTTATTGAGTGATATTCAAGTTTATTGAGCAGAATAAGCCAATAATTAAGGCTAAACGGCCATTACTAAGACAAGTTTACCCCCTATTGTAAAGTAAAAGTTATATCCTCAATTAAGTCACTTATTGAATGGTCTCATTGTTATATAAGTATTAATACATAACTTTTACATTATTATTATAATATGATTAATATATTTTAAAATATGATTGTTTCATAAATATGGTGATTATCTCTAAGATGGATACCCAATTTGATATATGATATTTGCTATGTGAATCTAACCATGTCATGTCAAGAAATGGAAAAGTTAGCCAGCTGTTCATTACCATGTTAATTATTGTGCCTTTTGCCCTAACAGCAGGGGCGCTTTTTACCCCAAATACCATACTTTTACATATTCACCCGTTGTTAAAAAAACTGTTGCTTGAATTACCTTGAACAAAACTGAAAATCATTAAGAAGACCTTTGTCTGAAAATACAAACATTAATTTAATGGATTCTTATTTGCTACTTAAATCAACAACATTTTAAAAAACATCAAATATTAGATCAAACTACCTCAGAATCAACTTTGCGTTGCTGCCCGCGATCACGTCAAAGATCAGACAAATTTGCATGTGCGTCTTGAAAAGCGGATATTTAGGAAAGTGCTGAGGCAAGTTTTTGGGCCATCTAGTGGTTTAGAGAAAAATAAAATCAAAGGTGCCTTTTGCCCCTGGGCACCTTTAGCCCCGTTGTACCCTAAGCAGAATGTACGTGCGTTGTGTACCCATCTATTAGGCGCATATTACCAATGCGCTGTTTAAATGACAAAACAAATATTGCGCCATTGACTTTAGACCAGGGGTCCGTTCTTCGTACCTCGCTAAATACATCTGAGATGATTTTACAGATGCTAGATCTTCTAATCGTGATAACTAATCTCTAGCTAATTTGGTTCTTCAAACGAATTTGTGGAATGGATTAAAATATCAGGATTAAGTTGTCTGAGATTACTGTGCATTCTCGAGTTCCTTGAAAAGGGCAGATGTATTGATACTCGAAACCACGATCAGCAATGCAGCAATTGGCTGGAGGCAAGACATCAATGTAATGACATCATATAATTAGAAAAGACACCTGACGATAAACTTGATGAATTTCTGGACCTTTATAATGAAACAGCCAAGCAAACAAAATGATATTACGACATAAAAATTAATTAAAGTCAAAATCAAGTTATCTGCATCTCCTGCGCTGCATCAAGCCACTCCCATAATAGCGTCACCATTCAAATGAATGAACGGCTCAGAATAACTGTACACGCATGTGTGTAAGACTCCAATACAATTGTAAAGCAATTATTCCATCACAAATAAATCTTTCAATGAGTAAATCTGGCTGTGCCTATAGTATTTATAGACTACACAACATTTATACAATTATTTTCAAATTAATTTGTAAATTATTATCATTTTAAATTATTGTCCCTGGATAAGTACTCTTGAAATAAAGTAGCAGTGGCTGGGACAGATTTTAAGTATTAGTTCCACTTAAAAAGACGCGATCTAATCCTGTTTACATGAAATAAGCCTGCTCACGAGTAGGTTTATGTTTATGGACCTGTTGCTATGGGAGCAAATCCAGGATGAGCGTCGAAGAACCGAACAATCCAAGATCATGCCAAATCGTCATAAGTCAAATCCAGCTAACTGAGTTAGCGACGTACGAAGAACAGGCCACCGGTTTCAGTCGGTCAATGGTGCAGTCTATTTCAGTTGCGTCAAAATAGTAACGAGCCAACAACGTGCCTGAACCTCGTTTTCAGACCAGCACGCCCATGAGCGCACAAATGGGCGCAAATGCTTTTGCTATTTAAACAACGCGGTGCAAGACGTGAAAATGATAACTGCTCTGGGCTGAAACTGGCAATTGCATTGCGCTGGGTGTGTGATAGGGCCCTTAATGTGTTACATATTTAGTGAAATAATATGCAAGTATATTTATACACATCTATATACATTCATTTGTGGATGCATAAATACATACATATCATGTGAATGTATATTCATTTTCAAATCAGTTAATGCAGTTCCCACTTTACAGTAAACACACCCCTGATGTAACATGTAAGACATTAGTGACTTTACTGACGTTAATGCTTGGTTAGAAATGTGATGGACATTTTGTTTGTTATTCAGTGTTTTTAGCTGGCGACATGATGACGATTCTTTTCCCCACTTCAATCAAGAGGGGCTGATGTCTCTGTATAGTTGTCCAATTATGTACAGTTTGTCTACGACCAGTGAAACTCGTTTTCCCTCGCTTCTTTGGCGTTTCATGATTGGTATAAGTTTTTACGTCTTTCCTGTATTTCTCACGGAAACTGGTCATTGATTCCGTAATGTGTGCCAGGTAGCTCTTTGCCTTTATTTTTGACTAATTCTTTATGTTTGTGTTCGAATTTAGCCACTATTGGTCGGGGATGTTTGATGCCTGTTAACTGGATGTTTTTTTTACCAAGACAATGGACGTGATGAAAGGTGATTTTCTCTATTGTTTCTTTTGGGATCTTCAGAGCTGAATGCATACATTCCTTTATTGTTTCTTCTGGGTTGTCTTGTGTTTGTTCTGGTATGCCAGAAAAGATTAGGTTGTATCGCATACTACGACACTGAAGGTCTAATATTATTTCTTTCATGAGTTTGTTTTCCTCTGTGATTTGGTCCAGTTACGTTGTGATCGTTGTTATCTTGTTATGCAGTTCTTTGTTCTCATTTTGCAATGATTTAATTTGTGTTTGACTAAAGTCCAGGCTCGTCTTTAGGTCATGTTTTGATGTAATAGTTCGAGGACTGCCAGTTTATTGTTGATTAGTACACATACCTCTATGTTTGTTGTTGTGCTATCTTCTGATTCCGCGGAATGTTCCCTGCGTGGTTGTTTTTTCTTTGGCTGGGGCATGGTGAGTAATCCCAGGTAGTAACTGTCTATGAAGTATTCCAAAGTTTATTTTGTTTCTGTGGTTTGTAGAGTTGTCCAGAAAGTAGACAACCCTGCACTGTAAAACCCAATAAGTTCAGAGTACTCAAAATTATTGTAGACACCGATTACCTAAAAAAATTAAGTAAAGCAACTCAAATCTAGTAGTATTGTTCGGGTTTACAGTGTGTCTAATTTCCCTCTTAACAGGTACTGGGCAACTCAGTCCCCCTCCTACCTTAAGCATTACTGAAGCCCCTCTATACAGTAACTTTATCCATGAAATGAATGTTCCCCCAAATCCAAATGCTTCCAAAACATTTAAAAGGTAATCATGACCCACTTGATCAAACGCTTTTTCTTGATCAATCAATAAGAAACCAATATTAAAATCATTACTCATAGAAAAGTAAATTATGTCTCTTATTAGAAATAAATTATCCATTATTGAACATCCTGGAACACAGTATGTTTGCTCATTTTTAACAACAACACTCTAAACATTTAGACAATATTTTGTAATTTTTTTTTTCTTCTGTCCCCAGGTTTCAATTTGGGCAGCCCTTTCAATAGCTGATCCATAATGGCAGGATCACAGTCTTTAGGCCCAAAAAATTCCCGGATTTCCAGGATTTGAAGTTCATTTACAATTGTCCTTCCGAAGGTAAAGTATAGTCTTTTGTTTTACTCCTTTACGTTCCAAATTGAAAAAGAAATTTGTTGGAGCATCCATTTTTTTGATGGAAGATATAGTTGCTCGAATTAAGGCACCTTTTGCTCTTTCCTCTAAAAGTGTTTTCAGTTCCAATCTCTTTTTCTTTAAATCATTGGTTACACCCAAAACATTCAATTCAAGCAAATTTTACATTTCATTAATATCTTTCATCAACCTTTCAATATTTCTCTTTGCAATCACTGTGTTATTATAAGAAAATTGCTGACAAAAAAAAAAAAATCTTGATTTGGACTCTTCCTAGCTCCCACCATTGAATTATATTTTCAAAATTGTCCTTTTCCAGTTTCCAACTCTCCCAAAAATATTTACATTTTACATAAAATGACTTATCCTGTAACAGTTTAAAATTTAAATGCCAATAAGATTTAAAATGCAAAACCCTTGTGTAGCAAGCAGGGCGGGGCAAGAGCCATGAGAAAACGGCGCGAGTGATAATGAGTGTCAGCTGCGCATTGCATGCTCTCATGGCTCTCGCCCTGCCCTGCTTGTCACACCTTGTAATATTAAAATCAAAAGCCACTATATGATGATCAGAAAACCCACAATGAAATATACCAACATTCGTAACTCTATTATTGTCCGATTTATTTACATATATTCTGTCCAGTCTTGCTCCCGTCACAGTAGAATCTAATATTTTAATCCATGTGTATTGCTTCGTAGCTTGATTCCTATTTCTCCATACATCATTCAGTTCTAGTTCTTGAGTAATCTTAAGAAGCATATTACTGGACTGTAAATGAGGTTCTTCCCCATTCCTATCCAATACAAAACTAGTGGTACAATTCCAATCTCCTCCCATTATTACACACAGTTTCCCATCATCATATTGGCTTATAGCATTGTTTAAGTTTCCAAATAATTAAATCCGTTATAGCATGTGCATTGAAAAAAATAAACTTTCACTTTTTAATTTCTACTACAGCCATTAAAACTCTATAATTTTCTAATTCAATAGTGGACAAAATGTTTAGATCTAAATGTTTAGAAAAAAGAACTGCTACCCCTGCGCTCAAGTTTGTTCCATGACTCATCTGAATGTGTTCCTGTAAAAACATAAATTGATGTCTTCGAGATGAACATATTCTGGGGTCATTGCTCTCTTATTCCTCTCTCTCCCTCCATTAATATTTAAAGATCCTACTCTCAAAATATCCATAAAAAGATATAAAGAGAGAAAAGAGACAGAAAAAGAAAAAGAAAGAAAGCATTGCAAAGACATCCTTGATGAAAGCATTGCAAAGATATACCTTGATCTCATTTTTGCAAAATTAATTTGATTTGTTTAACTGGGGTTTTCCCCTTTCTAATTTTAGAGAGAATTTGTTTTTAATCGAAACCTCTTTCGTGCACTTTAATTTATCTTCTTTTACCCTCTTTTGCCAATATAGAACTGAAAATTAAAATCTCTTTACATCTGGAAAGAAATTCCTCACATCAGCAACCTTTCCAAAAGTCTCATCCAAAAAAGAATTGATCTCATTCAAAGAGTACACCTGATCACAACCTACTTGGGAAATATCTGACAGATCTGAAACATTAGGTAAAGCACCATCCTCATCCTCAGCCTCATTCATTTCATCCTCACCTATTTTTAGTATTTTTTCTCTAGGCCTACATGTTACCTTCCTGACACTATTCTGATCTTCATTGCTTCCAGATGCCGTCACTACACAATCTCTACTTAACTGTGTAAAGTTCCACCCACTAGCCCAACGACGGCGTCTAGTAGTCTGGTTAAAGGTATTGCACGTGTTCGTCCTCTGGCACTCCTGTTCAAATCATTTTAATTTAATACAAGTTTTGTGTTTAATTCAAATCTGACTCCATTAATAATCTTAGTCTGACTCCAATTATAAGCTATTCTTAGTTTCCCAATGTAGCTGATCATATGATTAGTTGTGTTTTAATTTGCGTTTCAGATTCTTCTGATTATCTTATACTATCAATTGTTTCGTTCACCGCAGACCCGGTATCGCTTTAGAAGAGTCACTTCGGCCGATTAAAGGCTCTTCCCGGACACAAACTCGTCAGTTCTGATCTTAAACATTGGATGCAGGGTAAATATCTACCTTTAAGTCGGTCGCGCTCTGCTTACTCGTAACAAAAAGCATAGTTATCATATATTTACGAAAACTGCAACTTATTTAAGACAGTGATTGTCAGAAATCGAAATGGACTCAATTGATGTGCCCTTATGCTCCATCTATTAAACCTTTCGTATGAACAATCCTGAACACAGATTTGAGGTAATATCTTCGCTTTGATCTACTAGAAATAATGAATTTAAGAATAATGCAGAATAAATCAAGAATAACATTTATTAATTTGCCAGGCAGGATAAAACATCAATTAAAGCGATCCAAAAGAATACATTACACAACAGATCAGCATAAAATATAAAATACAATTCAAAACAAGATATTAAAAGGAATTTCAAAGAGTCAGCATACCTGGCAAATAGAGATACACACAGCAGTTGTGCGGGAAGTTCTGACTACAGATTCTTCCCTGAGTGGTTTGCCACGTCCCTTTAAATACCCAAGTCTTAACAAAAGGACAGTAAACATTTAGCACCCAAATATTCATGCAGCTTTTGTTGGACTCTTTCTCGTGCCCCAAAAGGTCACACGCCCGGTTTTGGGGAACAACCAAATGGTTATTGGGACGTCTCCCACACCAGGAGAACAAGTCTTGTTCTTTGATGTGGGAGTGAAACCATCTTACCAGTCACACCAGAAGTATTTACATTGATATCAAACAACTAAGTTAGGTTTGCATAGAAAGTGAGGGTGTGCGGAGTCAGGAACTCAGCATGGGGGGGAAGAGAGGAGGTCGAGCCAGGCATTGTCTTGCGCTTTTTCTCGCATATCCTCTTTTCAGATTAGAGTTTTTATTGCTTTATTACAGGATAGGAATCTTGAATTCAGCCTTGGTGAAATCCATCCTTACAACTGGCCTTCCATTCCCACAACATCATTTATTTCAGACACCTGTACTTCAGCATCTCCTTCAACCATTCGCTCATTTTCATCAGTGAACTCCTTGTCCTTCCTTATAATCTCAGTAGGAATATCCTCATCATTCCCTACTTCCTCAGTAGGAATCTCCTCATCATTCTTTACATTCTCAGTGTTAATCATAGCTTGATCTTCATGTGGATTCACTTGCATTTCAGTTTCAAATTCACTCAGGCCTGCCTCTAATAGGACAAGATAACCTTACGTGCCCAACACCACCGCTTTCTAAACATCGCATCTCACCTGTGCTCGCATATAACATGTACGACATGCCTTCATACATGTATCGAGAGTCTGCAAATTTAAAAACAAATACTTGTTGCCTAAACGACAGCACGTTTCAAATAAAAAAATTTTCAGCCAAGTGGAACCATTCTGATTCCACTAGCGAGTTTCCCGAAACGTGAAAGCTCGTGCTCAATATCTGCATCAGCAATAAATGGCGGAACATCGGAAATTGTCACTTTACTTGTTGGAGTCACTAAAGGTTGAACATGAACAAAAGCACCACTTAACGAAATCCCAATTTTAATCAAACGATTCACTAGTTGTTCATCCTTGAGAAAACCCACCACTGCTTTGTTCATTCGGGACGCAGAAACAATATTCTCATGTCCCACACATTTGGCCTCCTCCAGCAGCACGTCTTCCAGCCTTTGTGACACACCTCATTCCGTGACAGAGCGACAGAGACGATGCCTGCACACTCACGTGCGACGCCATCTCCATATGAAATACTTAGAAACCCTTCCAAAAATCTCCCAAATAGAATAGTTAAGAAAAAAAAAACGTTCAAATGTCCCTCTCACAGTGATCACCCTCCCACAGAACCACTTCCCAGCATGTACTGAGAGAGAGAGACTTTTTGACTTTTAAAAATCCCTTTATTAATTCAATAACATTTAGGATTATTTAGGATATTTTCCCCTTATCAACACATTAGAAAATGTAAAGCTTCCATTTCCATCAGGTTCACAGAGAAAATTATTAAAACCCCAGAGATAAAAAAAAAAAAAAAANGAAAAAAAAAAAAAAAAAAAGACTGAACGTGTAAGGCTATAAAAAGCATACTCTACCTTTAGCCTTTTTTTACAAAACATTTTGTCAATAAATCAGGATCAATACACCCTCTTTCTATATAAGGCAGTAACCCCATTTCTGGAGTATTCAAAGATAGCAATTTTGCAGGATCTTCCTCTTGATAATCCTTATAAAAAAAAATTATTAATTAGTTAAAAAAAAATAATAATTCCAGAAAAGAATGTGGCTCCGTTTCATCTCCTGTACAAGTCTCCTTTAGCTGAAATTCTTTAGCTGAAAAAGGAAGAGAAGCTTCTCGGTCCTCTAGAACTTATTTGGTGAGGCACACAGACCTGAAACCTAATTTTTGAGCAAGTTCTTCAGCTTCAATCCACCCATCTCCTGTTCTTAGATCCCGAAACATAGCTATTCCAGCTGAAAACAAACTTGACCTTATGGTCTCAGAGTTCAGAATTTCAGCCGGAAAAAGGGGGTTTAATAAAAAAAAAGATTCATTAAACAGCCATGGACCTGGTTTTGACCACACTCTTGAAACAGAAAACAATTGCCATAAATCCAAAACACTGAGGTAAAAAGGGTTAAGTCCACTTAAAGGAGTTTGTCTAGACCCATTCGTCCAGCCTTGCGTAAAAGAGCACACATTAGTTCCATCCATCCATGATGTTGGTGATATAGTAGATCCTGAAAAGCCTGCAGTCGGAAAGCTGTCACTCTAGCTCAAATATCTATCATTCCTTGTCCCCCTTCTTGAGCAGGAAGATAGAGGACAGCAGCTCTTAACCAGTGCTGACCAAACCAAAAATATTAACAAGTCTCCTTTGAATTTCTTGGATTAACATCACTGGTGGATCCACAACCATCAATTTATGCCAAAGCATTGAGGCAATGAGATTGTTGGCAATCAGTACTCTCCCCCTATATGATAACTGGGGTAGCAACCATTTCCAACTAGACAACCTCGCACAGACCTTCTCCACTAAACCCTCCCAATTTTTATTTTTATATTCCTCTTGACCAAGTAGGGCTGTAGTCAAGTCCAAGACAAGTCCAAGTCCAGGACTAGTCGAGACCGAGTCCAAAGAGGTTCGAGTCCAAGTCAAGTCCAAGTCCAAAGAGGTTCGAGTCCAAGTCAAGACCGAGTCCAATTGAGACAGTCAAGACAGAGACAGAAAATAATAATCCTCTTCAAGACCACGTACATAACTATTGATAATTTATGTGATGCAAGAGACAGCATATCTTCTATTCTAAGATAATCATTTTGCATTATTATTTGTAATGATCAAAAAGCATGTGCAGAGTAGCTACACTATAGGATCAAATAAGGCCATTTTATTTACTTTAGGTATAGTAATTTCACTAAAGTCACATAAAGCTGAAGTGCAACGTCACATTTTCAGTCTTTTCTATTATAGTGTAACAATCACAATTTGGGCTACCAATGGAAAATAACAAGCAACACAGGTGTCACTAAAAAAAAAAGAAGGACATGTTCCCATTCTTGAACTTATTACTTGTCCTAAAGAATCTATTGTAGGCCTACAAAGTAACTAAAACAATAAACCAGTGGGGTTTTTTGCAATGACGATGACTTGCGATAAATAAACTAATAATTAAGTGTGCATATTAGCTGCCTGCTTGTTTTTAAATTCACTTCAGCTGTGTTCCCAAACATTTTACAGTCGAAGCAAGTGGCTGTATTTTTGAAAGGGTAATTGAATCATTGACTCTCATGGTTTTTTCACTGCCACAGATTCGTTCACAAAACATCAATATGAGTCGCAGTTCTGCTGAGGCTTTCGTTGGAACTAGAGATGCGGCGATTGCAATTTTCTTGGCCAATTTCTGATTTTTTGATAGTGAGATCTGCCGATACCTATTTTTGCCAATTCCGATTTTCTTTCTAAGAACTATAATTGACAGCATATACAAACAAAAATCTACTTTTCTTCAACACAATGTTTTATTTTCATTAAAAAAACAAAAAACAAAAGTAAAACTCAGTAATAAAATAAGAACAAATAAAAAAAATGGCAAACAACAGCACAAATAAATGCAATAGAATAGAGAGCTATGAAACTGAAAGTTTTTCAGGTTAAGTAGGTTTTTATTCAGGTAAAAAATACTATAGAAATTGAAGTAATCAAATGTAAAATAACACATACAGTGTTTTTTACATTTGTTACCTTAATTTCTGTATTCTTTATTGTGAATATTAAATACAGATTTATTCTTACCATTAAAGTTATAGAACGTATTCAGTCAAGAGCAGAAAGTGATTTTCTTTGTCTTTTGTTCTTTAAATAACATGACAAGACAGCAGCAGGAATATTGGACTGCTGTCTGACTGTGTTTATCTGAATAATCGCCAAGCTGACCCTTCCCTGGGTCATGTACATCACTTTTCTGATCTGTGAAAACTTTCACAGGTCAGTACGGGTCAGCTTACCCTTCCCAGGGTCAGTAACATCACTTTTCTGATCTGTGAAAACTTTCAAAGATCAGAATAGCGATGTTAGTGACCCTGGGATGGGTCAGCTGACCCGTACTGAACTGTGAAAGTTTTCACAGATCAGAATAGCGATGTTACTGACCAAGGGAAGGGTCAGCTGACCAAAACTCAACTGTGAAATTTTTCACAGATCAGAAAAGTGATGTACATGACCCAGGGAAGGGTCAGCTGACCAAAAATGACCTGTGAAATTTTTCACAGATCAGAATAGTGATGTACATGACCCTGGGAAGGGTCAGCTGACCCGTACTCAACTGTGAAAGTTTTCACAGATCAGAATAGCGATGTTACTGACCAAGGGAAGGGTCAGCTGACCAAAACTGAACTGTGAAAGTTTTCACAGATCAGAATAGCGATGTTACTGACCAAGGGAAGGGTCAGCTGATCAAAACTCAACTGTGAAATTTTTCACAGATCAGAATAGTGATGTACATGACCCAAGGAAGGGTCAGCTGACCCGTACTCAACTGTGAAAGTTTTCACAGATCAGAATAGCGATGTTACTGACCAAGGGAAGGGTCAGCTGACCAAAACTGAACTGTGAAAGTTTTCACAGATCAGAATAGCGATGTTACTGACCAAGCAAGGGAAGGGTCAGCTGATCAAAACTCAACTGTGAAAGTTTTCACAGATCAGAATAGTGATGTTAGTGACCCTGGGAAGGGTCAGCTAACCAAAACTGACCTGTGAAAGTTTTCACAGATTAAAGTTAGTGACCCAGGGAACCGTTAGCTGACCCGTACTGACTATTACTGTCCTTTCATTATATATATATATATATATACACACACAAGGTAATTTACCTAATGGATTGGAAATGGTTATTCATTGAAACAGCAACCGTAAGACAATATTATACAAAACAAAACGGGGGGCAGAGCAAAAAGAAACATGGCCACACAATAAAATGCTATTGTGAAAGTTTTCACAAATCGAGCTCGACCTAAAACAATGTTCTTTTATTCCAGCAGTCAGCGTGTTTATTGGTAATAGACGTTAAACATGAAGAACGCCTTTCTTTTTTACATTCCTTACTGGCGGACTTTCCAAGGGGTTTACGGACAAGAGCTTTGTTGTGAAAAAATTCACAGATCAAGCTGATGAAGATGACACTGGTTTCATTCCTCTAAGAGTCCAACTTTTGGAGCTATAGCTATAATAAAATTAAGAGTCGCTCCGACAAAAAAACCTGATTTCGGCCGAAAGGACAGCGTCACCTTAATTCACAAATCATGGAGAATGATATTCGGTATTATTTACATGTCTATGACAGCGCACTGTGTATTTATAGCCAACAGAAATCTGAATATCAAACCGCAAACTATCTTTACTGCGGTCGGGAACCGGAGAAAATGAGACGAGTGAGAGAGAGCCCGCGCGGGTGTGTGTCACTTCACCGGCTTAGTACATCGCCGCTGGTAACAACGGATCGGCTCGGAATTGGAAAGAAGTGAGACTGACCTGCTGGACTCGGTCGAGACCAACTAGAACTTTTGGCGAGACCAATGACCAAGTCTGAGTGCAAATACCAACGAGTCCGAGACAACAAAAAACGTCCCGAGACCGGACTCGAGTACTACAGCACTATGACCAAGATATACTCCTAGATATTTTAAACAAAGTGTACCCCATTGAATATTATTAGGGAGTTTTGGCAAGAGCATATTACCCAGATAGCAAAATGCACTCTGCCCAGTTCCGGTTAGATTCTCGCCTGCCGGAGACTTACCACTCGGCCCGCTTCTGTCTGCAGCGATCGGGCTGGATGCTTGTGTACTCACTGCCCGATTCCGGGCCGAATCAATAGGGCCAGACGCTTGCCGACACTGCCGCAATCAAGCCGGTATCGGGCCGTCGCAAATGCGCACAGCGCGCCAGGCACGGCCCAGCCCCATTTATACATCTACCATACCGTTTTTCATTTAAATTTGATACCCAGCCAAAACGTTTACTTACATTTTAATTATATAAATTATAATACATAAATAACATTACTTAAATCTATACAAACATCACATTATTATGAAAACAATTATATGTCCATTTGTAAAGAACTCACTTGATCTGGTTGGCATGAAAACATTTTATTTACAAAACTATATTACATCAAACTAGATAAAAAAGTTTGAGGACAAACTTTAAGTTGGCTTGAAAAAGCCGGTCAAGAAAGTTTGAAGTAGTTTTAAAAGTGTGAAGTTTGAGAGTTTTCAGTTTAAAAGTTTTAGTTTAGTAGTTTGATAGATAGATAGATAGATAGATAGACAGATGAGTCAGGATACTCAAGGCGGTTGCTAGGGTGTTATGTGGTTGCTATGGTACTTGGGGTGGTTGCTACGATGTTGCTATGTGGTTTCTAGGGTAGTCGGGGTGGTTGCTAGGCAGTTGCTATGGTAACCTGGGTGGTTGCTAAGGTGTTGCTAGGCAGTTGCTAGGGTATTCTGGGTGGTTGCTAGGCGGTTGCTATGGTAACCTGGGTGGTTGCTATGATGTTGCTAAGTGGTCGGTAGTTGTCACTGACGGTTACTATGGAGTTTTTATATAGTTGTTAGCATGTTCTTAGCCCACTTTAGCACTTAGCTAATCACTATTAGCATGTAGCTATTCACTGTTAGCATGTGTAGCATGTTGGAAGTCCAGATTGCTAGCATGAGTCAAAAGAGCCAACCTCCATCTCTCTACGATGTTCTGATGCAGAGATATAGAACTTGCAAAACGGTTGCTAGGGTACTCTGTTTGGTTGCTAGGGAGTGGCTTGACAGCTACCAATGATGATACTCCAAAGGCTCCTTGACAATATAAACCAACCCCCATGTCTGTACGATGTTCTGATGCAGAGATATAGATCTTGCAAAACAGTTGCTAGGGTACTCTGTTTGGTTGCTAGGGAGTGGCTTGGCAGCTACCACTGATGATACTCCAAAGGTTGCTTGACAATATAAACCAACCCCCATGTCTGTACGATGTTCTGATGCAGAGATATAGTTCTTGCAAAACGGTTGCTAAGGTACTGTGTTTGGTTGCTAGGGAGTGGCTTGACAGCTGCCAATGATGATACTCCAAAGGCTGCTTGCCAGTATGACTGACATTAAACAACCCCCATGCTTCTATGATATTCAGATTTGAAGATATCCCTCTTTGCTTTGGGTTGCTAAGGTGCTCTAAATGGTTGCTAGGGCGTGGCTATGATGTCTTTACGGTGATTCGTGATTGGCTGTTTGCTGCCCCGAGTCAAATGAGCCCACCCTTATGTTTCTATGACACTTCTATCCAAAGATATTCATTTGATCTTTTTCAATGGAAGTCTATGGAACTTGTTGCTATGGTGCTCTATATGGTTGCTAGCGTGTGGCTTGATAGCTTCACAATGATCCTGAGAGACTGATTGGTTGCCTGAGTAAAATGAGCCCGCCCCCTTGTCTCTATGTCATTGTGATCAATAGTGAGTGAGTGAGAGAAAGGGTTCTAAGGGC
Source organism: Anabarilius grahami (assembly GCA_003731715.1). Taxonomy (NCBI): domain Eukaryota; kingdom Metazoa; phylum Chordata; class Actinopteri; order Cypriniformes; family Xenocyprididae; genus Anabarilius; species Anabarilius grahami. The sequence goes on along the minus strand of RJVU01062620.1, from coordinate 1,116 downwards.
CTGCGTGTGTGTGTGTGTGTGAGAAAGTGACAGTTGAGATTTGAATTTCTCAACATTCCGCCATTGAAAGTCAATGGGACTTTTTTCGCCGCTTTTTCGTCCGCTGTGCAAACATCGTTGGGCCGATCGCTTATAAAAGTCATAGCACACCACTCCTCAATGACCCGGTCGATTTGACACCTCATTCGTGGGTCTAGGACAAAAACTGCGGGACAAGTTACGCGCCGATGAATTTGTCCAGAAGAAGAATAATAAGTATGCACAAGATTAAGAATGGAGCTTTGCCTTTGGCAAGCACCATTAACTAGAATGTACATTTCCTGAAGAAAATGTGAATGGTGCTTGCAGTGGCAAAATTCGGCACTCTTGATTAGCATGATGCTAACATAAATACCGTCAAGCTAGGATGTTTTTAGCAAGATGCTAACATGATTAGCATTTTGCTAGCATTATGCTAACACCCTTAACATGCTGTTAGCATTTTTTTAGCAAGATGCTAATCATGTTAGCATAATGCTAGCAACATGCTAACATGATTAGCATCATGCTAGTATGATGCTAACACCCTTAGCATGCTGCTAGCATGTTTTTAGCAAGATGCTAATCATGTTAGCATAATGCTAGCAACATGCTAACATGATTAGCATTATGCTAGCATTATGCTAACACCCTTAGCATGCACTAACATGTTTTTAGCAAGATGCTAATCATGTTAGCATAATGCTAGCAACATGCTAACATGATTAGCATAATGCTAGCATGATGCTAGCATGATTACCATGTTGCTAGCATGTTTTTAACAAGATGCTAACATGATTAGCATGTTTGCTAGCATTATGCTAACATGATTAACATGCTACTAGCATGATGCTAACACATTTTTACTTGTTTGTGTCACGTTTAAACCCTAAGCTGATCACTATTAGCATGTAGCTATTCACTGCTAGCATGTGTAGCATGTTGGAAGTCCACATTGCTAGCATGAGTCAAAAGAGCCAACCGCCATGTCTCTACAATGTTCTGATGCAGAGATATAGGTATTGCAAAACGGTTGCTAGGGTACTCTGTTTGGTTGCTAGGGAGTGGCTTGGTAGCTGCCAATGATGATACTCCAAA
>RJVU01062584.1:9900682-9936571 GCA_003731715.1 Anabarilius grahami | reverse complement strand
TGTTAGATTCGATTAATCGCGATTAATGACATGATTAATTTGACAGCACTAGTTTTGAAGTTTGAAGTCCTTAACATTAATGACTGCTGAAAATTCAGCTTTGCCAACACAGGAATAAATCACATTTTAAAATATATTAAAATAGAAAAGAATAGAGTTCAAAATATTAATGTCTTACTATTTAGTTTTTTAAACAAATATGCAGCCTTGGTAAAAGCCTAAGAGACTTTAACAAAAAAAAAAAAAAAAAAAAAAAAANAAAAAAAAAAAAAAAAAAAGAAAACATGCTCTTACCAGACTAAGACTCTCCTCCCAAGACTGGCTCATCTGCATGGCTGCCTGCACCTCCCTAGATCAATCGAGGAAACAAATACAGAGGAAAAAAATGGAGGTGTCTCTAAATGCTGACATTTTCCCCTCTATACAATGACCAGAGCAGAGAAGTTTAATAAAAGCCCTTATTTGACTGTACACAGGATAATGAATGTTATGAACACTGGAAACAAACAAAACCTGCTGTCAACAACTGATAAATGAGAAACCAATGCCTTGGGGGTTCAGCAGATGTGAGCTCTTACCGTTCATGAGCAGTTTCACGGTTCATCACATCAACACCCTCTTCCTACAAACAAGCAAGCATATAAGAAATCAAATGAGGAAATAATCACCAACACTGACTTTCTACATATCTATAAATCTATATATTGGAGTGCAGTACTGCCAACCAGTCTAATCCTGAAAGACTGGTGGTTTGCGAAAACTCCAAAATCCAATTTTGGCATGTACTTTTAAAGACACACTCCCATATGCACATATATGAGTGGTGAGTCTGACATGCTATTAAGATCATAGACAATGAAATATGTCATGTGTCATGGTATATCGATGCAAACTTTGTACCTGTTTGATTTTCTGCAGCCTTGTGCTAGGAACACGTACTGGCGAAGATGGAACCTAAAAAGCATAAAACATCCAATAAGCAAATTGCATTAAAACAAAACGTTAATTTGCACATCGACATTCTGAAACATGCTACATACCACATTAGGTCGAACAACTGTAGTACTGTTTCTTCTGCTGCGGAGAACCTCTCTCTGGAACACCTGTGAAGCATCACTGGAGAAAGAGAAGGCCTTTATTATTATTGTATTTTCCGCATACAACAAAATTAAGAATTAGGATTGAGATGTGAGCTCTGCACTCAAAATGCAGATGAACGCAAGGGACGAAGTTTAGGCGCACTAAATGATTGGAGAAGTCCTGCACACGCCACCAGAAAGAAGTGTGTTGTTTCACTGGAAGGTCTAGTGGAAGGTGACATTTTGATTAAACATTACAAGGTTAAATCATTTTGTAAGTCAGCATGAAACAACCAGATATATATTTTTCTTATTTTCTTAATGCCATGCCAGCTTCTATGGCTATATTCATGGTGAGAGAGTTTTAGTAAAAAAATAAAAAATAAATAAATAAATAAAAAATAAAGATGTTTAAGAAATTCTCAAAAACTAAATTTGGATTTATTTGGTTAAAAACCTCTTCAAAAGAATCAACAGAATAAATTTTTTTATTAAAAGGGTAGAAGTGTTACCAGAGTTATAATAAAAATATCCTGGCTCGTCCAAGCTCTATAATGGGAGTAATTGGAGTTTTTGAAGTCCAAAGTGCATCCATCGATCATAAATGTACTCCAAGCAGCTTCAGGGGGATAATAAAGGCCTTCTGAACAGAATCGATGGGTTTGTGTAAGAAATATCCTTATTTAAAACATGACATACTACGCGCTATAATGTAGGACATAGCGTAGAACGTCACTGTGTACTACATCGTGGAAGTTAACGCTTTTCTGACGTACGTCGAATGCGTATGGCTGTCGTGCCGGAATCTTGTAATTTTACTTTATAAAGTTTTAAATAAGGATATTTGTCTTACACAAACGCATCGATTCGCTTCAGAAGGCCTTTATTAACCCCCTGGAGTACATTTCATGATCGATAGATGCACTTTTTTTGGACTTCAAAAACTCATCCTCCAATCACTCCCATTACAAAGCTTGGACGAGCCAGGATATTTTCTAATATAACTCTGTTTGGCTGAAAGAAGAAAGTCATATACACCTAGGATGGCTTGAGGGTGAGTAAATTATGGGGTAATTTTCATTTTTGGGCGAACTATCCCTTTAAGACACACACGAGTGAAACAGCTTCTCAAACAATGATCTACTTGATCTACAGCTCCATGTCATGATCTTAGACTCCATGTCATGCATGGATGAATTGTTAAGATCTAAAACATTTATATAGATGTCGATGATGACTATTGCAATGGCAGTGAATGAAATCAACGCCTACTAATGTGCGAGTTTTATACTACCGTCGCAGTCTGTTCTTGAGAGACTGGTGGCCCTGATGACTCAAAGCATGTTAATCTAGCATGGCTGCATGTCTTTACTCCCTACCAGTGAGGGAGCATCCACAACAGTCACGCAAGGTATCGCTCAAAAGCACTTTTGGCATTTGTAATGCTTCCATCTGGAAGTTTTAATGTCCCAAATTTTCTTAAAAATGTGTATAAACACTCCTTTATCCCAGTGACAGTTTGAATAATAAGGTAAGCAACTCTTTGTGAGAATAACTTACTTTATGTATCTGTATAACTGTGTTTTTATGAGAAGCCAAAGGAGTATTTCCACATTAGTGGACAGTTTCCAACTAACTAAAAGTGTGTAGGAACTCACCAAGGCTGGGAACATACCCATAATGCCCCAAAATGTTGTGCATCCCCGTTAGCAAACCCATCTTAAGCTGGAAGCTGTGGTTTCCAAAAACCAGTTTGACCACTTTAAACTGGTATGCCCAGTTTGGACCAATTAAAAACCAGTCTTCTACCAGCTTAAGCTGGCTCTTTCAGCATGGTCAAATAGGCAGCTCACCAGGTTGAGAGGCACTTCCGACATGTTCATTAGAAGTTCCAGATGAACATAACATACCAACATAAGAAAAAATCAATCCTCACCCTAGGCCGTTTATCATGGGTTCGCTGTTAGATCGTCTCAAGTGCCCATCGCTCTGAACAAGTGTCGATGGCATGTCCAGGTCCAGCTCCATCTTCTCTTGCGACATGATTCCTTGATTGTTCATCGTTATTGTCTTTGTACGTATGCCACAAAAAGCACGAAGGTTGAAAAGCTACATCGTTGAAACGGACAAATCAGCTCAATCTCTCAGTTTACTATGTGCATTTTGCAGCCTATTTAGAAAGACAGGGGTTTGTGCCGTTGTTGTTAAGGGTCAATGTAGGTCTCGATCAATCTCTAAAGAAATGATCCGTGGGTTTCTGCAAACCAACATTCTGCTTGTTCGACCTGCACCGAGTATCGTCCTAGAAAACTCTCCACTTCTGGTCCAAACTTGTAGATCCAGCGGCTGGTTAGCTGCGAGCTAATATGTGAAAGGGGTTTGGCCCATGCACACTATTCCTGTGCTGTTAGCTTAGCTTGATACCGGACAAGCACCACAACCTAAGCAGCTCCAGTCAAGTTTAGAAGTATAGGATGCATGAAAAGGCAACATTCAAAGCAGCAAAGCATGAAGGTTAAGTCATTAAACCGTGAGCGCAATAATACCAAAAGCTGAAGGCACAACAATGTTCAGCTGGCCATCATCATGTTGCTAACTAGCTTGCTGTCCGTGATGGGTTGCTGTGCAAACGCATGTAAATCACTAGGCAAGCGCGCGGTTCCTCTCTAACATCTTCTATTTGCCAATTTAGCGTGTCAGTATCTAGTTGGATGAGTTTGTAACTTAGTTGCGTCAATCATAGGTTAGCATATGCTGTTTATCTATTTTCTGGACGCCGCAGCGTACCCACAGCTCAGATAAGAGTCCCGCCCCTTCTGTTCCTACCGTTCTGACCGACGGCATCGTGAACCAATCAGAAACTCGATGGCCACTGGCGTGCCTTTTTGAATGGCAACCGTTCAGGGAACTAGCCAATGAAATCACATTTCCTGGAGACGTTTCCTTGGTACGTCCCCCGCGCACGCCATTTAACGCATGCGCACTCTTTTTGTTGCTTTGAAAAACTAAACTTTAAACTTTTTTTTTTTAATTAAGAGAGATTTTGTGATATTTATATCACAGTTTAACATTATGAATTTGCAACATGTTGGATATTTGAAATGTACAATTCTACTGTAAATTTGGCATTTATGGCAGTGTATAAAATTGGTCTTCTACTTTCAGCTTGTCCAGCAAATTCTGTTTACTAAACAGCTAGAATGCTTCAAAATAGCTTTTGATTTTTAAAATAGTAAACTGAAGTGACTTGACACCTGACCATATTTGGCTCAGCATGATTTACACCAGTGCATCACTGTTGGCCTTGGTGTGTTTTTTATCTACCAAAATAATCACACAAACCAACATTTTATCTCCTTTTTGTAGTTTTACATTGGATTTCTCAGATATGTGTTGCTTCTGAGAAAGAAAAAAGTTGCTTGTACTCAGAGTTGGGTAGATTACTTATGAAAATTACATGACAAAATTTGTAATCAGTAATATAATCTCTTAGATTACACATTTTTGCTAACGTAATCTGACTACTTTTGGATTACATTTAGATTACTTTTGCGCTAACCCTTATTTGATGTCACATATATTGTAGGATAATCTTGTACTATTTTGACAGATACAAAGAAAAAATATATTCCAAAAAATATATTCTATTCACCAACAAGAACCTTAACAGATTATTTTTAAAGTGCAATGTATAGACAGTTAATACTTTAAAATATTAACACTAGTGTATCTGTTAGTGTTTGCTGATAGTAACACTGAATAAAACAAAATTATGATTTTAAAACATATTTACTTAAAATTAAGTAAAATTAGAAAACAGCAACATTACAAAAACAAATACTGAAAAACAAGAAATTCAGAGCAATATCACTGCTACATCAAATATTTCATATTATTATTTCATATATATTTCCCCCTCACCGCCGGAAACTCGCAAAATCACAAACGTATATAAGCGGCAGGTTTATTATGAAAAAAATATAGACGTTAAAAAAATGACAAATTAGGAGAATCAATGAATTGTGAACAATTTACTGCCATTGTGTAAATAATATGTAATCATGTAATCCATAAAAAAGTAACTGTATTCTGAGTATTTTAAAAAGTAGTTTACTCTAATTACAAGTACGTACTTGACTTTTGGAATCTGATTACGAAAACCAGATTACATGTAATCCGTTACTACCCAGCTCTGTTTATACGTTCTTGAATGTCATTAAAGTCAAATAAGAGAAACTTTTAATGTACTCAATCTTACGCACAAATATAGCACAGATGGAACGATAACATGGAGTTGTCAAGAAAATAATAATAATAATAATGGACAGTTAAAGACAAAGGATACTTAATTCGTTTCTACATGACTTCCGTCAAAACACGTCCTACATATTCCACTTCAGTGTGTGATGACACTCTCCACCCCAAACCCAATTTTGCATAAAATAGCTTTACACAGAAGTTGAACACACCAGCAATGAGCAACACTAGAGTCACATGCTTCTTTCCAGCTCACTGCAAGGCCTCTGTCTGGCAGCAGACAATGTCTCTTTCTCTTCTTCTAATGAGAGACACAAGATTTTCAGCCAGGCGACTGCAAGGTCATTAAACAGGTCAGGTGATGGTAACTTCGGCTGTCTTTTGTAGAAATAAATCACCTCTATTAAAATAATAATAATAATAAACTTGTTAGGAAGGGAGTAGTTTGTTTAAAGGCTTAGATAGGGAAGAGCTTAAAGAGCAAATAAGCAGGAAGGAGACAACAATGGCTGCTGTACCAAATGTTTATGGAAACAATTATGAGGTTGAATTGGGGTTTTATTAGAATATACTCCATTAAATCCAGAAACTTTGTTTGTCGAGAGAACAAGCTGGCTGCTTCAAAAGGCATGACAACATCCTGAGGGGATATAGTGTGCCTAAGTAGTAAACGTGCCACGACACTGCAGTTGCACTCCTCCTCCGTTACTCTATGGGGGATGTTGTACAGCTCACGCTCCCACAAAGCTTTGCAGGAGACCATACAATGAAATTTGGTGCGTTTTTTTACATTTCGGCGCCATTTTCGATTGGACCCGAGGTAAGTTTGGATTTTTTGAGGAATTATTTTTCAGGATTTTTCCTTCCTTGTTCTCACGCTGTCAAGTCGTGTGCTGTTCATTAATTTCTGAAGCGTATGACCTTCCGAAAGAGACGGAGGTGTTTAACGCGCCTCTTGGCGCTGAGTCGCCTTCACTACTTTTGAGCCTTTGTTTGAAAACGGTGCCGTAGTTGTGCGCGCGGAGAAAAGTATCAAAACTTTGTCTGCTACATTTGATCATAATCTGGAAGTTGTTTCATTTTGAGTCGTGTCAATGAAAAGTTGACGTTTTAAACGTTTCTTTGTATTTAACTCGCATTTCTCAATGTATCTTTACAACCAACATCCTCTTTTATTATTAGTACGAATATGCCTATTTAGGGAACCTGTGTAGTCGCAACTGAGGAAACACCCCACGGTCTGTTGATATGCACAGTTTTCGAAGCTAACATTTAAGTTGGAAATATATATTTGTAGTTTTAAATTTTTTGACTCTCCTCACTTCAACCGGAGGCTATTTCTGTTGTAAAAATGCTGAGTAGGCAGTAGTTAACTACACCCTGTATGTGGCATCCAGCTGAATGTGCGTGTTTTTCTTACTACCTCAGCATGGCCTTTACAAAATTAATAAATACAAATGTCGATAATAATCTTTAGGTGTTATATTATTATTTTGACTGGCCTTAAATATACTGATGATTTAGTTTAATAAGCATTTAAGTGTATTCAGCTTGTTTTTTCTTCTTCAATGTAGCCAAGTTTTCTATAAATATTTGTGTATTTGCATTTATTATTTTTAATGTACATATTTTTTTATTTTTTAAGAACAAGTAAGGACACCAGACCGTGACATGTTGTATTGAGGATATGTCTGGTCATGTCTGCCTGGCGAGGGCTCTTATTTTTTGTACTTCATTAGTTGCTAATCAACAACTAGGCATACAAACAGCATACAACACCAGTTCTTAAAAATGATAATTTCCTATCAATTAAATACAGATTTTTAAGACTGAAACTCATACTTTAGAGTTGTATACTTGTAATTATCTGGTGTGTATGCATTTGCAGGTTACACTTCATGTTTATCGTGGTGTGTAGAACAATTTTTTTAAATTACCCATCTCAAAAATAGTTTTGAATTTACATTGGATATAAAACTGAGGCCTATTTTGCACCCTGTTGTTTCTCTCAGACCCATCAGGGGGCGCTGGTCCTCTTAATGACACTTGGAACTAACAAATATTTCCACTATAACTATAATATTCCATAATTATATAGACATATGCATTGTGATTACGGTTATGTAAAACAAAATTAAATTATAAAAATATTAGTGTTTCATGCAATGCAAGAATTAGAATTGTAAGTTGCTTTGAGAATATGATCACCACACTGTTTAATTACCAGAATAGCAAGCTGAGAGAAAGAGGATGAACAAGTCGAATGTTCTGTCACAACACTGGTTTTGTTGGTGATCATTAGGACTGTTTCTCTGTGTTCCACCAGCAACATTTCAGTAACCCAGCACAAGAGACCACCAGATCTGAAGGGAATGTACTATAGCAGCACATAAATACTGGAGGTGAATGTGGTGTTATCCAGTATTACTGTTCTGCTGTAGTACGACCTGTCAGCACTTACAGACTCCAAAGAGCCACAGCAGAGCCTTTCCCCAGAGCTCAACATACCCATGCATTTATGTGATGGAAAAACACTACCTGTTTGTACTGTAGATGAACAATGCCATGAAATAAAATAAGCAGTGATCAAAATGATGCCTGGCTATTCACATGTTATTTCTGAAAATATTTCAAGATTTCTGAATTTTGTAATCTGCTTCCTTTTTTTTTTTTTAAAGAAATCTCTTTGCATTTCACATCTGCTCGTTTCTTAATCTATTTTTCAAATAAACCTTGCATTGTATACTGTTAAATTACTTACTTTCCTCTGTAGAAAGTTGCTTTGGATAAAAGCATCTGGTAAAGGCATAAATGTAAATGTTAATGTAGTTTTGACCAGAAGAAAGAAAGTAGGGAATAGGCCTGCACTGGTATTAACTATAACACCATGGAACACCATTTTAATATTATTTTATGACATTCATTAAATGTAGAACAATTTTATGCTATTTATTACTAAAACAGCAGTATACTACATGATAATGTGACCTGTTCAACAATATTGGTCGTGACTTTGGCAAGATAAGTGAAGTTAGGAGAACACTCAAAACCTTTGAATAATTTAATCAGAAAGTTTAAAAATTAACAGGTGGCTGAACAATGGTGAGGTCACAAAAAAAAAAAAGTTAAACTCCATCAGTTTCATTTCATTTTCATACTGTATTTATATGGTAGCATAACTGGTTGTACAAATTGACCATCTAAGGCACCATAAGATATTTTGGTAACACTTTACAATAAGGTTTCATTTGTTAACATTAATAAACTACTTTAACATGAACTAAGAATGAACAATACTTCTACAGCATTTATTAATCTTACATTATTAAAATGTATCTGTTAACATTAGTTAATGAACTGTGAACTAACATGAACAAAGAACAACTGTATTTTTATGAACTAATCTTAACAGATTAATGTTAGTTAATACATTAACTAAGGTTAACAAATGAAACCTTATTGTAAAGTGTTACCAAAATATCTTATGGTGCCTTAGATGGTCAATTTGTACAACCAGNAGGAACCAACATTACAGTAATTAGACAAAAATAAATATCTTGACAGGCAAAATTATACAATTACAAATAAACAATAAAAACAAGGAGGTGATGTTTGGCTTTGAAATGTCAATAAATTTAAAATGTGATTGGAAAATCAGCTTGCCCTGATGCTAAAGTACATTCTTAAGTAAAATCATTCATTTTATATAGTCTCAATACTCACTGATTTTAATCATTGATAACAGGGTTCATATTAACAGTTTTACACTGCAAATAGTCTTTGGGAAACATGAATGTTTTCCTTTTGCCATCTGAGCAAATCAAATTCACATTGAATGTTTATTATTGAATAGCAAATCAATATTCGTTTTAATCTATCTAGTCTTAAAACACCTTCCTAAAATGACTAGCACGCATCTTTATAATAAATTAAAGGGACTCTTATACAAATGGTTGTTTAAAACCCCCATTGTAATAGAGCAGCAGTCTAAAGGACCATTCTCAGAGACTGAACTGCAAATGTTTGTGGTTGCTAAAGTGTGGGGGTGAATGTGGAGGTATAAGCTAATGTAAATGTAAGGTGCATTGACAGCACAAACCTCACCAGAGACCCTGAGTGCAGGACCTGCTAACCCGTGGTGAGCTTTGCTACTGAAAAAATACAAAATGGATATAAAATGAAAAACAACCATTAAAAAACAAATGATACACAGCTAGAGGGGGAAGTTCAGGCCTTCTCATGCTTTGTACTTCTCCTTTCCTGTTTCACTGATGACACAGATGTGCTGCAAGTCAGAATGAGAGAAGTAGTTAGCAGAAATTGCAGCACAATTAAACAGAGGGCAACTATTTTCAATTTAAATTATGAAGATAATCTAAATGGTTAAATGTAGCTACACTGAAAAAAAAGGTGTAGAAACTATTTTCACTTAGAAATTGCTGGTAAATTACACATAATTACAAAGAAACAGCAAGTAACACTGAATTAAGCATGACATTTTAATGTAAAAAGAAAACTATTTTCTTTATCTGTTTTAGTTTTTACAGTTACATTTTTAGTGTACTTACATTTAAATCCCTAAAGTACTCATTGTAGTCAAGTGCATATCCAACCACAAATTTGTCAGGAACTTCAAATCCTACAACTAGGAATAAAGGAGAGAAAAAAACTGCAGGTTAATGATAAAGTTTAAACTGGCAACTTCTTGTACAGAAAAGTGTGCAACCTTGTGGTCAACAGACAGCATTGCACTATAATGGCCTTAGGTTTAGTTCACCCAAAAATGAAAATTATCCCATGATTTACTCGCCGTTAAGCCATCCTAGGTGTATATGACTATCTTCTTTCAGATAAACACAATCAGTGATATATTTAAAAACATCTTTGCTCCTCCAAGCTTTATAATGGTAGTGAATGGGGGGCCACATTTTGAAGCCAAAAAAAAAAAAAAGTATCCATCCATCATAAAAGTATTCCATACGGCTCCAGGGGGTTAATAAAGGCCTTCTGAAGCAAATCGATGGGGTTTTGAGAGAAAAATATCCATTATTAACTAATAACTAGCTTCTGGCAGACGGCCGTACGCATTGTTTTGTGGTGGAAGAGTAACCTCTGACCTGCCGCGCCGATTGACGTAATGATGAACGCGGAAGCGCAAAGGATAGAGCAAAACAAAACACCGGTCACGAATTAGAAGTCTAAAACAAAAATTTTTAAAGAGAAATGTCAGAGGATTTACATAGAAGAGGAGCTTGAGTTTGCTGCACAGCCCTATTAGTTTAAACCGAGAGAGGCATCTAAGCTTACACTACTCCAACATCCTACGTCATACATCGCGTCAGGGGGTTAATCTTGTGGCGCAAGTCGACTTGCACAGTATGTGTACGGTCGTCTGCCGGAAGCTAGTTATTTGAATTTATAAAGTTTTAAATATGGATATTTTTCTTACAAAAACGCATCACCTCGCTTCAGAAGGCCTTTATTAACCCCCTGGACCCGTATGGATTATTTTTAATAATGGATGGATACATTTTTTTAAAGGATATTTTTAAAGATATCTCCAATTGTGATCGTCTGAAGAAGATACACCTAAGATGGCTTGAGGGTGAGTAAATAATGGGATAATTTTAATTTTTGGGTAACCTATCCCTTTAACAGATCAATAGGAGGAATTTCAGTGGTCAAAATAATTGACTTGATTCCCTTATAAAAAAAAATAAATAAATAAAAAAAATCAATGAGCTTTAGTCTTTTGAGGCTGTTTGTGCAACCCTACAATATCAACTGCATGTATCCATTATATAAACTATAACTATATTGAAGCCATTTAGAATTGCTTGCCAAAAAAGGCTGGAAAGCTTTTTCAGTAATCCACTCACAGTCTGGTCTGTAGCCAACACTCCTTGGTGTCCTCTTCACAAGCAAACTGCAAAGAAAACAAATGATGGGAATATGTGAAGTATATGGGACCGTAAAGCTTATAAACTCAAAAGTAGGTAGTTGTTTCTGGCATTTGTTGGACTCATAATCAATAACAGACAAGGGAGTTGCAACACAGAGCTTAGCAATATTTACATACAGCTAACAAAGACTGATGCAATAGACCTTATTCAGAGCAGAGCCATGACAGGTATAAAAAGTGAAGCTGTGAGGGATAGACTTAACCGTGTTTTTAATGGCATGCACTGTAAAAACCTGTATAAAGCTCTTAGATCACTTATTATTTTCCATAACTCATGTTGTCTGGAGATTTCTGGTCTACTGAAATTTCTTGGAAAGATATTTTTGCAGTGTTTCAACAATCCAACAACACATTAAATAAAAGTACAACCCACTGAAGAAAATTCTGTCTATCCCCCACAGCCTCGCTTTCATTCCTGTCAAGAAACAAAGACGGCGTTGCTGTGAATAAGGTTTATACCTACAAGATGAACAATCGGAGACTCACTGCATTTTTAAATCATTATATTCATCTGTACCTGGCCACTTTGACCATTTTTGGATTATATTGCTTGAGAAGTTCTAGAAGGGTCTTCATCGTCTTCCCAGTATCAATGATGTCCTAATGAACAGAGTAAAGATTACACTAACACTTTTAACATTTGCTGGATAATACAAGTTATTTTAAATATGTATATATGTAAAAATAAATTCCAAAATACCTCAACAATCAAGACGTTCTTTGGTGTCAAAAAGAATGTCAAGAGAAAAGGAGAAACAGTTAACACGTTTTTATATGTCAAAGACTGCAAAAACAATATTTCATCAGCCACAATGTAATTCATGCATTTTGCCTCTATGACTAAGACATGCATTTTTTCTTTATTGATCAAAAGTTTGGGGTCGGTAATATTTTTTGGTTTTTGAAAGAAGTCTCTTATGATCACCAAGGATGCATTTACTTCAAAATACAGTAATACTGTGAAATATTATTACTAACTTAATATATATAAATATGTTTTAAAATGTTATTTATTCCTGTGATGCAAAGCTGAATTTTCAGCGTCGTTACTGCAGTCTTCAGTGTCACAGGATCCTTCAGAAATCATTCTAATATGCTGATTTTGGGCAAAGAAACATTTCTTATTATTATAAATGATAAAAACAGTTTTGCTGCTTAATATTTTTGAGGAAACCTGATATATTTGTTGTCAGTATCAAAAGAATGGCATTTAGGTCTGTTATGGACAGCATCTGTGGCATGGTTCAAAATTCATTTTGAAACGTAACAAATAAACATTGACATTGATGTACTTAATTTTTTTTGTTAGTTTGTTTTCACAAACTGAGGTCAAAATTTTTCCTGGTATTGAGAAATGTCACCAGAAAGTCACAGAATGTGATTTGACAATATCATAAAGAATATTGTGATGAATATATATTGATATAGTGACGATTATCTTTATTCACAGGAAGATGTTTACCTTTCCTGTGAGTGTGGACAGATCATCGCCGCCAATCACTTTGATGTCACCTGTGGATTGGTCGTTCTGTAATATTTAAAGAAGGCGAAGGCAGAGTTCAGTCATTTATGTGTTCTAGTTACTAAAGTAACAAACACTCAATTTTGAAACAAGTTTGTATTGCAAAGGGTCAATTTTCAGTCATGTTGTCATAACTAAATACCCATGCTGACAATAAACAAAAGGGAGTGCGTAACATAGACAGGCCTGGTTGAATCTTTCATTAAGCATGAATGATTAATATCCGTACTTGGTAACTCTTGAGGCGGATGAAGTCCACTGTCATCGGAATGGAACGATCGCTGTTGCGATTGAGGGCTTTGATGTAATCTAGCAGGTCAGCAAAAAACTTGTAGCCCCCTTTGAGCACACACAGAGCCACGATATGGTGGCCACCCATGTCCTTCAAGATATCTCTGGCCAGACGTTCAGTTCTGTAGGAGTCCAGAGTGACTAGTCAGCTCCGCCAACACGCAATTTCAACAGACTTCAGGTTGCATATTATTTGTAATTTGCAGGTTCATTAGGCAAGACATCTTGGCTAAGAAGTAACTTTGTCTGATGTGCCTCATACCTGTCCATGATGAGTCCATGTGGAATATACACTCGTTCCAGGTCAGATGCATAATGTTTTGGTATACAGAAGAGGTCCAGGTCATAACCTTGCTCTTCATCACTGATCTAAAATACAAAATGACATAATTCGATCATATCATACCTGATAGGGCAAAGAACAGTGAGCAGTCTGTTTGATAGATAACATTTTATCTAGCAGACAGCAGGATAAACCTTAAATAGGGTAGTAGGTGAAAGGTGATCTTCAAACTTATATCCCATTGCCTAACTCTCCTGCTCTCAAGACATCTGGCGATAACATGACAGCATTTATCTGTAACATTTGAGATTATGTTCTCACCAGATTGACTTTAAAAAAGTGCATATTATCTAACTGACAGTTTCTTAAGCAGATACCCAAGAAGTAACGTTCTTAGACTAAATTTCATAGCCAAATAAAGTAATAAACTTAAATAAAATAAATAAATAGTTATTCAGTCTTACATTTAAAGTTGATATTTTTGTAAATTGCCACTTCACACACACACACACATATATATTCATATATATATATATATATATATAATATGGTGCAATTTACAAAAATATAATCTTCATTCATTCACTCATTCACATTTAAGCCAAACAGCTTTTCAGGGCAGATTCTAAGATCACTATTTAATGTCAATTGCACACTAAGGTAAGAAAACTATAAAAATGCAGAATAAATATAGTCTAAGTTTTTGAAAAACATCTGATTTTACTCTTTATACCAGAACTAGTATGCATAGAATCCCATTTCATGTAGAAAGACAAGCTAAGATCATACGTCTAATCTCTTATCCACTGCTTTTTGTGCAAAATGTTTACGTAAAAGAAGACAGCCTAAAAGAAAGCCTTGCATTCCTAAACACAATGAAGTCCCATTCAAATTATACTATAATCATATATAATAGTATCTTTTAAATCTGTGATTCTCAACCTTTTTGACTCTAAACAATACTGGAAGGCCCTTCTGTCTAGGCTGATATGTATCTCTGGTACTTCTACTGTAAAAAAAAAAATGAACAAACTCAAAATATAATGTCTTTTTAATTTTTTTATTAAGGCTAATGTTAATATAACTAAAATTAAATTATTTTAATTTGTTGAGAACAACTTGAGAACAAGTGTTCTGAATGAAGAATGTAAACAGCATTCAAACCAATACTGAAAAAGTATAACCCGCCCTGCTGGTGGACCTGAGAAGAACCTTGATTGGAAATCTTTCAAAACAGAAATTTCCAATCAAGGTTCTTCTCAGGTCCACCGGCAGGGTGGGTTATACTTTTTCATATATTATATTATTATATAAAATTTAAAAAGTACATATGTAACTGTTCTTCACCATAGAGGCAAAGTAGAAGCGGATACATTTCCAGGGAAACAGAAGTAGACTAGCTTGTTCTTTGTTTGTTCTTCCAATAAGCCTTATCACATTGTCCTTGAAGGATATTCAGACAAATAATGTGCAACTCTCAGCAGAGGCTCCTCTGGGAGCTTCCCACATGCCTGCTTACTGCTGGTGCCAGTACCTTGAGATTCAAACCCCAAAGCACAATCCACATCAATAGACATGGCTATGATAAGACATGGATTTTAAAGCTTAGTATGCAATGGCTGCAAGCCAAAGTTTAGTTTCTCATACTGCTGCTGGAGCGCACATTACACAAGTCAGTGTGCTGTCAGATTTAGTGAGCTTTATTTCACTTCACACAAGTAAAATTCTTGCTTTAGACTCACATGCATGTCACATGTCTTTCCTCAGCTTTATCAGAATATTGAGCCAATTTTCTACATTAAGGAGGGGGGTCTAATGGTATTTCATGCATTCTGACTTATTTACACTATTAAAGAGTTGGATTCTCATGCTAAACATGGCCAAAGTTTCAAAACACGAGTTGGACATATAACGGACTATTTCTGTGCCAAAAATACTCTTCCGATTCCTCACAAACCCACCTTTTTTTTTTTGAGTATGGCCCTTTATTATGTCATAAAGGGCAGAATTCCTTGTACGGGCACTTCTCCTGGAAGAGCGTGCGCGCACACATCGACCAGAGCAAGAGCAGGAAGTCGTCGGCAGCGCTGCACAGGACATGCTCGAGAAAGATTTGTCACTTTGTTTTTAAATCACGAAATATCACCAAAGAAGTGTGTTTTTGGTTGTGAGGGAAAGATAACCTTGCTTCCCAAAGAACCCAGCGTTAAGTTGAGCTGAGAGATTTGTGCTCACGCATTACATTGATGCGCTCTCGATATTTGTCATTAAAATAACCATAGAAACTGCCTTAACTATCAAAATAAGGATAAAGTCGTGTCTGATAGTTGCAATCACTTTTTTATTGGTTAAAATGAATGGAGAATATCTCGTGTTTTTCCGTGGCTGCTCGAGCCCTCAGGATCGGCGCTTATGGTTTTATAAACAAGGCCCAGTTCTACGCTGGATTTAACTGAAAGATGGAGTGGCCACAGTGATAATGATCCCGGTCATGAGTCGGAACCGCGGGTGGTAAGTAAAACCACATTAAATGTCTGTTTTGTTGGCAATAGGCACCTAAGTGATGAATTCATACATAATGAACGTAATGAATTCATAAATTCATTATTCATCATTCACTATACGCGACATTCATTATAGTGATTCAAAACTTATCCAGGGATAATGCGATGGTGTACTGTGCGTTTAAATACATTTGTTTAGCTGACCATCGCTACGCAAAAGCTGCGCGTGCTCCTGACAGCTCGTCACTCTTTAGCTCCGCTCACACGGCACGCCTCCGGGCGCTTGGCTGTTTTCGGAAAGACTCTGTACAGCACATGTATCTTTTATAAATATGATAAAACTAAACACTTTTCGGAGATATGAAGGATGCACTAATACTCTATAGGTACTCAAGATTAACATGAGATTGGCAGAAACTGTGTGTGATACCCCCCCTTTAAGAAAATGCTGCCTCAGGCAAATAAATTGGCAAAATTTTATATTTTATATAAAGTATATTTATCTAACTTGTCTACAGCATGACTGAAGATGCCTTCAAAAGGATGCAAAATCACTATGAAGTGACGTGAGGCCCATACTCTGGGACACCATACTTGGCCTCAATCATTTTTTTACTGTGGCATCCGGGGAGTGATTGGGGAGTTAACAGCTAGCCTTCGAGTACAACTTTTCAGCAAATAATAACTTTGGTATGTTCCTCACACAATTGCTATCATACGGATTCCAGAAGAGCAGACCACGACAAACAATTTTTAAGACTAAGTCAAATTGAAAGGAAAGGTATACGAAGCGACATGAGTGTGAGGTCAAAACTGACCGCCAGAATCTTTTTTTTTTCTTCGGTGGACTGTCCCTTTAAGAGTTTACCACACCTTTTTGATTCATTAATAAAACCCAATCACGAATTAAGAAGTGCGGGATGGGTCTGTCTAAAATTATATCCTCAGGACAATATCTTAATTTAGGGCAGAGGAAGATGATTAATTCCCTTGGGTCTCCTTGAACAAAGCTGTGTGTCATTCCTATTAGCACACAAATTAGCACAATGCTCACAAAGACCCGTTACATTTATTATCACTTTATTACAAACAAAAACTAATTGCGCTTTCGACCTGAACGTGATACACGTACATTCACAGATTTCATCATATCAAGGCATAAGATAATCCCCAAAACCAAAATACAACCGAGCACGTGCAGCGTTTCTCGCGCGAAATTCTTGCTTATTTTCCACTGGTCATACGTGCAGAAATGAATGGGCTGCATCACATGTGCCATGCGTGAAACGCGTGCTTTTCCTCCAGGCCCCCTAGACTTCCCTAAAATATTCATGAATCACTAAATGCATTAGTGTATGCAATGCAGAATAATTTATAGAAATATAAGGAATATAGGATAATATAGTTTTAGCTCCAAAACACCCTTCTGAATTATTTGCTTGTGTACAGTGACTAATCAAGTGTCGCTCTACGGTGTAAATGATTGAAGGCATGAGTGTGTTCAGCAACTCTTACCACGATACAGGAGCTGGCAGACGCCATGACCGTCCCGACTGAGTTCGTGCAAATGTCCTCGATTATGATGCCGGGCGTAACTGTAGTCCTTTCTATTCTCAATTTCACCTTTAAAGGACTGCACGAACACAATTTCTATCTTCCGCACATTACGCCGTGGTGTTTTAGCATTAGAGGAGGAATAGAGCCTGTCGACCAATCAGCGTTTAGCAGCGAGAACGCGCACAGATCACCTTCTTTCTTAAAGAGAGAGACCCACCAAATTATTTCTGTGCATGGGCAAAAACATTAACATAGCTGTCTGCAATCCGCGCGGCACATCAGTCAAGTCCTAGTTAAATAATATATGTAAGAAAAAAAATATATATATAAATAATATTCAGCAACAGGGAAGACCGTGGGATTGTTACCCTTTTAGCATGTTACAATTTTTATTTCTAACTGTTTTAAAGCCTAAATGGTAATAAAGTCAGTACCGCATTATTTTAGTGTCCTTGTTACACATGTGCATAATGTACTGTTATTACAGTAAGTACAATTACATGCAACCAACCATAAACCTAAGCCTATAGTAAATACATGTTAATTAATCTTACTCAGTACTTAAATGTATAATTGCACTGTAACAAGGACACCAAAATAAAGCGTAATCAAAAATCTATCCATAGGCTTATTAAAGGCACAATATGTATATTTTCGCCGCTAGAGGTCGCTTATTCAAAACAAAGGCATAGCTTGATAATGCTTTGATTTCACGGTATAATGGGAGGTTGTTGTCTTCACGTCTACTGCTGGTGGAAAGGAATCGGGACAGGGGTCGGGCAGAAATCGTATTCATGGATGAGATTATTAACTTTACTGTAGTATGAAGCAGAGCAGGGCCGAGTGCTGTAAATCAAGAAAATGAGATTTAAAGGGTTAGTTCACCCAAAAATGAAAATTGTCATTAATTACTCACCCTCATGTCGTTCTACACACGTAAGACCTTCGTTCATCTTCAGAACACAAATTAAGATTTGGCTCAGTGAGGCCTCGCCATTCAAACTCTCAAGATCCATAAAGGTACTAAAAACATATTTGAAACAGTTCATGTGAGTTCAGTGGATCTATCTTAATATTATAATGTGACAAGAATACTTTATGTGCGCCAAAAAAACAAAATAACGAATTTTCAACAATATCTAGTGACGGGCGATTTCAAACCACTGCTTCATGAAGCTTCTGAGCTTTATGAATCTTATTTTTTCTCGAATTAGTGATTCGGATCTCCTATCAAACGGCTAAACTGCTGAAATCACGTGACTTTGGCACTCCGATTCACTGATTCAATTCGTAAAGCTCTGAAGCAATGTTTTGAAATCGGCCCATATAGATATTGTTGAAAAGTCTTTATTTTGTTTTTTTTGGTGCAGAAAATGTATTCTTGTTGCTTTATAATATTAAGATAGAACCACTGAACTGTTTCAAATATGTTTTGAGTACCTTAATGGACCTTGAGAGTTTTAAAGGCATTGCTCTCAATAGAGGCCTCACTGAGCCATCGGATTTCATCAACAATATCTTAATTTATGTTCCGAAGATGAACGAAGGTCTTACGGCTGTAGAACGATATGAGGGTGAGTAATAAATGACATTATTTTCATTTTTGGGTGAACTAACCCTTTAAAGCATCTTTGGTGTTTCCATGGTTTCTACAAAATAAAACCAGAAACCGAGGGTATGATGTCATTGATAGGCGACGCATGGACATGGTCCGTGTCCTGGTTAAAATTGCTTATTTCTCTGGATTTAAACATTCTTGGAAACATTTGGTATTATGTAAGTACACAAGTCAACAAAAATATATAACATTGTTTTTGGATATTTTAATCCTAAAATCTTACATATTGTGCCTTTAATGCCAGGTCCTATTGTGACATTATCCCATATATTGTGACCTGTTCAAAAAGATCATGTGTTCAGTGGACAGTATGTTTTCTTTCTGAGCAGTAACAGTCGAAATGAGTTCAAGAGTTCAGTAAGTGTGGTAAAGACTAAATACGCANGTAAGTACACAAGTCAACAAAAATATATAACATTGTTTTTGGATATTTTAATCCTAAAATCTTACATATTGTGCCTTTAATGCCAGGTCCTATTGTGACATTATCCCATATATTGTGACCTGTTCAAAAAGATCATGTGTTCAGTGGACAGTATGTTTTCTTTCTGAGCAGTAACAGTCGAAATGAATTCAAGAGTTCAATAAGTGTGGTAAAGACTAAATACGCATCACAGAATACTTTCTCTCTCACACACACACACACTGGAGTAATAAGTGTGACTACTGCATCCTAATAAGAAACCCAACTTAAGCACTTAAAACTAATTATCAAAATAGATTCTATAATATATTTTGTATTAAATAATAAAAGTATAAACGTAATTTTCAGGATTCACATTTTAACTTTTTCCCCAAGTATGCTCGAAAGCATCTGCCTTTCAGAAGGACTCTTATTTTGAATTGTTGCCACCAAATAGACAAATGAAATCACAAAGCACACAATGCCTAATTAGAGATACATATGTGCATATACAGAAAAAAGAAAGACCACCATGTGAGACAGAGTAGAGAAAAGTGCATGCTAGCCAATGTTCTTTAATCCTGACCTGTACTATAAAGAAAACCACAGATATCCAATATTACTCATGAGTATAATACAGTAATAAAATATAATACATGTTGCAAGAGAGAAAAAGAGGTAAAGACAGTTTCATGAAGGAGAGTTACTTTGAAAGGCTTATTAAACGTCATGGTTTGGAGGAGATGCACTATAAACAGTCGGCAGGGACAGTCTTTTTCAGAGTGGGTCCAGTCAAAGAGCAGTTTGCCAAAGAGGAAACTGGAGGTGCAAGCACAAACAGATGACACTGTTCCAGCTGTCCATTCATATGGTTTTAAGTATTAATACACCATATGTTTAAATAAAACCTATCCAGCTAAGTTATGGTTTACACTGCAGTAACATATCGATATCCTTTGATATTGAACTTACATTCTCAATGTCCATGAAATACTGTCAAAGTGAGAAAAACTGAAATTGTCAGATATTGTGAGCTGGCCCCTAGTTTCTAACTGAGCATTATACAAAAATATTTATTTTATTCCCATCACATCATGTCTTCCATCTTCATTCATCACCATCTGAAAAAAGACAGTACTTCAATCTTCATCAAATCCATTGTCTAGAATATCAAAATACTACATTGCATGATCCTGAATCATTATCAAACACAAATTCTGTCATGACAGACTTAACAAAAATCACATTGTAACAAGAACATCCAAAAGTACAATGATTAGTATTAACATGAGATTCCCTTCCAAGGACACATGCAGAATCTCACCTAGTTTCCATTGACCTGCGATGGAGGATCTGCTCTGTTGTCAATAGCAGCTTTCTCTCTACTGCGACTCTCCCTCTCTTCATCTTCCTCATCTCTTTCCTCATTTCCACTGTGATTCTTACAATAAAGCCTGGTGAAAACAACATAAAAGTTCATGTTATACTGCAATACAACAGCACATGTGATCACTGTAGGGCTGGGTGGTATATCGAGTTAATAGGCAATACTGTTTAGTAGTTTGATATTACGAGCACATCTGAAAAATAGCAAGAGGACAGAGTAAGCTGCTGTGGGGAAATTGCATAATCCAATTTGTCCTAAACATGAGACATGCTTTTTATTAAAGGGTTAGTTCAACAAAAAATGAAATTGGTCATTAATTACTCATCTTCATGTCGTTCCAAACCTGTAAAATTGTATTGTATTGGCCGACGCTGTACTGTGTTTAAGTATTCTTGTCACTTCATAACATTAAGGTTGAACCACTGTAGTCACGTTAACTATTTTAACGATGTCTTTAGTACCCTTCTGGGCCTTGATAGTCAGACAGTGCTCGGATTTCATCAAAAATATCTTAATTTGTGTTCCAAAGATGAACAAAGGTCTTACGGGTTTGGAACAACATGAGGGTGAGTAATAAATGACAATTTCATTTTTGGGTGAACTAACCCTTTAAGGTTTTTAAAATATCTATAGTTAACAAGTATAGTTTAAAGCCGTATGATGCGCTGACAGATCATCAGTGCATAACTTACATTTCACAGGTATAAAAAAATAGATAAGATTTTTTTTTTGTCCACATCGCACAGCCCTAGCTTGCTGTCCTGATGGTTTCAATGTGTATACAGAATGAAAGAACAAGAATCAAATCTTATTCTGGCCAAAATGATCTTGCCAGACTATTCATATTTGTATAATAATGAAAACAAACAGTTAATATTTAGAACATACTTGTAAATGCCTCTAGCCATATTCTCTATGTATTTGGCCTTATCTTGCAGGCCACAGTGATAATGGTAGGTTTTCACGCAGGCTTTTATCTCACATCCAATGGTGGCTCCAAGCTGGGCACAAAGTGTGCATTTCTGAAATGGAAAAAAAAAAAAAATACATTAAATGACTATGAATTAATATAATAACCAAATCATGCAAAAAAAATATATTTTCTACTGACCATGATGTGAGCCTATATTTAGTTCACTTTCTTATATGTCAGCAATATAGTTTAGCAATTCTATATTGAATTAAATTTTGAAAATTTCACCATTCTTTTTCCCCTTTTGATTTCCTGGATAACCGTTTTAATGTCAAAGTTCCCAAATTCGGCACGTGAGGTGGTAGTTAGCTGGACGGTACCCGAAGAAAAAAGCTGTGACAAAAACAGAGAAAAAAAAAAGTTGTTTTAACGGAGCAGGCTGAATCAAACTTTTTCAAACCTAGAAAAAATATAAAAATAACAGAGTAAAAATATATACTTTTTCAGTACTAAATATCTTGAATATTTGAGAGATAATATTTGTTTACAAATACAATAAGTTTAAATTTGTATTAATTTTTTTTGTTTTATGTGCCACTATTATGCTATTTAAAAGGTTCATAATTTGGTTATGTAGTTCTCCTACAATAGATTGACATGCATCAAAGGTCAAAAAACACTTTCATTTTCTTATAATATACATTGCATATCACCTCATTTCTCAAAGAGTCTGAAAACAGTTTGTTTGACCGGAGTGCAATAGTTTACGTATTTGATCATTAATTTTCTTATTTACTAGTTTATTTACACATTTATTTAATTATTTACTTTTGTTTTATCACTGAGGGAAAAATGAGAATCTTTTTCTATCATTTTGCGAGCAAAGATAGAGTTGGTACTGAAGAAAAATGTCACATCGCAAAGAAATATTTCACCCAAAAGGTGAACTCGTGGATATCACACATGCAATTTCCAAACATTGCACAATATTTATGCCAATAAAGGAGTCTCTAACCAGTTAATTATTCTGTGAAAGTGAAAGCAAAACAGAGCTTTTGGCATCTGACGCTGCACAGCGCATTAATTCTGTCAGACAAAAAGAGAGCTGAATCTAACTCAACACATGCTGATAACGGTTTAACGATCATCTTAATTTACTGACTAAATATTTTTCTTGTGGACCATATATTAATGATAATGAAAAAATGTTTGAAGCTGCTTTTGATTTTCATCGATGACTGATTTGTGCTGTGTTCGGACCTAAAGACTTATTAGGCCTTAATTTACTATAATTTTAGTAATAATGTTATTTTTATTAATAATAATTTGTATTTGAATTGTTATTAGTGTTGTTAAAATGTTTTGTTAATGTGCTATGGAAACAACAAATGCTGACGAACAACGATGCTGTTTTCGCCTTGGCTCAAACAACACTGTATAAGAATGATGAAAGAAGATTTATAACAAGCACACTTAACAATTTGTGAATAAATCACCTTAAAATATCTCTGACTATCATTGATAAATGATACAGTCATCTACCAGCACAACCCTAACAATAACTTTATTTGTTGTGCACTTTGATCTTTAAAACTTTGCATATCTTTTACAGTCACAAACAGCTATATTACACACTGCATTAAAGGTAATATTCGAAAAAAGCATAATAGGGGCACTTTAAATATGACCCATTGTTTTGCAGGATTGAAGAAGTCTCACCATGCATTTGTAGTGGGCAGCAACCTTCTTGGCATTGTCTGAGTGGAGCACACCACGCGTTTCATTCTCTTCTTCCCCGGCATGACAGAAGCCACAGCGAAGGCCTGAATCACTGGGGCTGCCTCTCAGAGGGGACCGGTCCCGCTGTGGCACACACAAGCACATGACAAATTAGAATTATAGCCTATGCCAACCATCGGTATTCTGAAGCTTGTATCAAGTCACCTGTAATATTGTATGGATTAAATATGGGTTATATCGAGAGAAAAAAAAAGTAGATAAAATGACCTACATGTGAAGAGCTCTCTGTATCATCATTGCCTTGCGACGAGGTGGATCGAGTGTCATCTGACTGTCCGCGCGACACACCTCGGATTCTGCTTTTCTCGAAACGCCCCCTTCCCCTGCTCCTCGGTGGAGATGAATCTGAGTCATTGGCTGCAACTCCCTGTTCATCTGGAATAAGAGCAAATCACTAATAAATGCAATGCTTCACAAGCAGGTTAATGTCCAACATTAAATGAAGTAGAGACAGCTAGTTACCATCACTGCCATCTTGAGAGGCATCTCTGTGTTTGCGACAGTAAACACTAATTTTCCAAAAAAACAAAAGAAAATTAGTCACATAGTTGTAAAACAGATGCAGTTTTGCCTCATCAGCATTATGCTTACAGATAGATGCCTTGAGAGGGATTCTCCTTTGTCTGGGCCTTGTCCCATAAAGCGCAATAATAGTGGTACGTTCGCCTACATGTCTTTACATCACAGCCAATGGTTGCCCCAGGCCGGTGACAGGAAGTGCACATCTGAACAGGAAATCAGCAGGTGAGATAGAAAAGCTATATGGTTATTCTCTATTTTCAGCCTAAAGGAACAACTGAATTTTATGAGAGCTGTTGGTCTGGATGCTTACTAGTTTATTTCCTCTTTTTATCTCCTTCTTCACATCTTCAACAGAAAAGCCTCCAATGTTTTCACTGTCTGAGTGAGATGTGACCAATGCCGATGAGAAAAGCTGCATAAAACAATCACAAGTCAAATGTTAGATATGCAATGTGTCAAAATATCTGTTATATTTACACTTTTGTTGTCACGACACATCATGTGATGCTTTTTTGTGAAACTAGGCAAATAGATAAATGTATGAATAAGAACCGTTTCCATCCATTTTAACAAGAAAGTGGACAAGCTAGTGGACAGCTAACATACCATGCATTTGTGATGGGCTGCCACCCTGTGGTTCTCTGACACTAGTAACTGCCCACACTCCTTGTCTCGGTTGGTTCTACAGAAGGCACATTTTCGAAGCCGTGCTGAAGCTCCTTTTCTCTGTCCTGACATGACCAGTTGTCAAACGCTCCACCTCTCCTCTGTTTTAAAGACAAAAACAACATTGCAATTGAACTGCAGTTTACCCGGAGGAAGGACGAAGATCATTTTTGTGATTCAGATCTATGAAGAAATAACTTTCTAAGCTTTGTGTGAGTATATAGAGCAACAGATGGCTAAAATGCATGTTTTTTGGGGGAGATTTCTGAAAATCCTACATCTGTTATTGAATCACTCTATATGAGAGAAAAATATAGATTAGACAGATGGTTGTGTTTAGTTTGCTTACGCAATTCCTTTACACGGAGTTATTAAACCAATTTGTTCTGGTTTAAAATTTCCCAAAATGGAAAAACTTGACCAGTATGACTTAAACTTCCAAATGTCTTTATTGATGAAAATGTTTGATGGATAATATAAAAAAAACTTGCTGATATTTCGCAGGAATAATCATTTAAACGCTACATCTACAAATACACACACAAAACACTTATAGGAGAACTAAAACAGAATCACACTTTTCCAAAATCTTTTCAATTTAGAACTTCAATCAAATTGGAAATTTAAACAAAGTACAAATGAAAAAAATTCAACTGCGGTTAAGAGCACCAGGAAATATTCAAACACAAAATGTGTTTTTAGTGCTGTCAAAGTTTATTTAAAATACTAATTAGATGTGTAAGAAAATTTAACACATTTAGCAAAATGAATAAAATGGATTCATTCTGCCTTTTAACAATTGCCCAGAAATTACTACTAAACTGTTCAATCTGTCATGCTGTTTTTCGATTCCTTGGCGACTCAGCATAAACAGAACAAAATAAAAAGCAAACCTGCATATAGCCTAGTATTAAAAGTGAATATTAAAGCTAACATTTTAATACATTTTCATATTATTGGAAATGTAAAACAACATTATGTCTATATAATGCTACGCTTAAAATTGTGTTACATAAATAGGTGTTTATAAATGAAGACAGATGCCTGCCTTTATATTTTAGGAGGGGGTCCCCTCACAATTGATTGTATTTGAGGGTCCAAAAAGTTTGAAAATCCCTCATTTAAACTACTTAAAACTCGATTAACTAATATAATGCATGATGTAGTAAAGAAACTATATGATTTAAGTACATATCTCAACAAGTTTATCCCTGGTGGAAAAGAATAAATTACCTCTCTAAGATTGTATATCACTGTAATGACGGACAAACACACAAACTGAGCGAACATACGACACACAAACCTATGTTAACTACACAATTTTATTGGCATTACAATAGGAAAAGTACATGGGTGGCGTATTCGAAACACTGCAATGCCAATAGGCAGCTCTGACCGAGTTCACAAAACACGTCCTGCGCGAGACGGCTAGCTCATCTCTTTCATTTAAAACAGGAAAAATATCGAGATTTCGCTGGTACGATTATCTATCCATCATTCGCATTGTGTTTTGAGATGGATAGCGTGTTGTTTAGAGTAGCGATGGCTTTACCCGCCTTCGCACGAGAGAAGGAGCTCCGCTGCCATGATAGCCGAGAAGCTGCTCTCGCGCTGTAACACAAACAGCAACGCAACACCGTGCGACACTCTGTATCCACAGAACAGCTGATACAACCTGCCCATAAGTCTCAATGAACCCCTCTAAAACACACAAGGAAAAACACAGCATCCCTCACACCGTTTTCACGCATAAGGGAGGAGGAGGATATACAGGCCCGCGACAAAGCTCTTGTTTCGCTCTTAACAAAAAAACTCTCACTTTCCAATGAATATGAACTACTATAAGACTGTGTCAAATCTGGTGTCCCCCTCAAATGATACAAAGATGTGTATATCTATATAAGTGTAGCCCAAAAAGGGGCCACATCATATGGTGGCTACAACAATACTGATGATGAGGAAATACTGTGCGCAAATATTTTTATCTGAACTTCTGGAGTGACTGTAAACCATCATTTGGTTTTTATAATACATTGTTCGCTGCGGGATTATTTTGCCCGCTTCACATGTGGAGACCCGCCATACGAAAGGTATTTACATATCGCAGCAAAAAGACGAAGCTAGTCCCGACAATTGTTCCACTCGCCCCATTGTTTTCCTAACTCTAAACTGTAAATTTCAGTGTCTGTGTGACATATTGGAAGCTCTTACCGCTGCTGTGTTGAATGGGGGATAGATTTAGAGTGGCTGTGAGCGCGTGTTCTCGCTCTTCCTCTCGCTGAGCTTTGAGTGCCTGTGAGTTCTGCCTCTCACCATTGCGAGGCGTTCAAGTGACGTCGCGCACTGCAAAAAGCATGTTTGTCCGACATTGAAGCATACGCGCACGCCCCTTACGTACTGTGGTCACCGTCAAGATAGCTTGAGGAATAGGCCTAGACGAGCAAATATACAGATGAGTTGCATAATGGACTGACAAAATGCCGATGGTG
Source organism: Anabarilius grahami (assembly GCA_003731715.1). Classification (NCBI taxonomy): domain Eukaryota; kingdom Metazoa; phylum Chordata; class Actinopteri; order Cypriniformes; family Xenocyprididae; genus Anabarilius; species Anabarilius grahami. The sequence goes on along the minus strand of RJVU01062584.1, from coordinate 9,909,318 downwards.
TATCGTGTATGGATAAACATTTTATAAAATGTAAATATTAAGCGTTATATGTAGTTTGTTATGAGATTTATTTAAAATGTACAATGATTATTGCTTTGTAGGCCTATAACAAAGCTAACTTTTTGCAATTTTGTGAATATTATGTTGTTAAAGGTGCAATATGTAAGATTTTTAGCAGTAAAATATCCCAAAACAACTAGGCCGGTGTTATATATTTAGTTCACTACAATATTCCAAATGTTTACAACTATTTGTAAATTGTGAGAAAATTGCAATTTTAACCAAGGCTTAAAGGACGTGTGAGGAGTCGCCTGTCAATTGCGTCACACCCGCGTTACCCTCGGTTTTTTTTTATTTTGTAAAAACCATGGAAACACCAAAGACGCTTTAAAGGTGCCCTAGATTCCCTTTTCAAAAGATGTAATATAAGTCTAAGGTGTCCCCTGAACGTGTCTGTGAAGTTTCAGCTCAAAATACCCCATAGATTTTATTTTAATAAATTTTTTTAACTGCGTATTTTGGGGCATCATTAGAAATGAGCCGATTCAGGGTGTGTGTCCCTTTAAATCTCGTGCTCCACGCCCCAAGAGCTCGCGCTTGCCTTAAACAACATAAAAAAATTCAAACAGCTAATATAACCCTCAAAATGGATCTTTACAAAGTGTTCGTCATGCAGCATGTCTAATCGCGTAAGTACAGTGTTTATTTTGATGTTTACATTGATTCTGAATGAGTTTGATGGTGCTCCGTGGCTAACGGGCTAATGCTACACTGTTGGAGAGATTTATAAAGAATGAAGTTGTGTTTATGCATTATACAGACTGCAAGTGTTTAAAAATGAAAATAGCATCTTGTCTCCGTGAATACAGTAAGAAACGATGGTAACTTTAACCATATTTAACAGTAACAGCAACATGCTAACGAAACATTTAGAAAGACAATTTACAAATATCACTAAAAATATCATGGATCATGTCAGTTATTATTGCTCCATCTGCCATTTTTTGCTATTATCCTTGCTTGCTTACCTAGTCTGTTGATTCAGCTGTACAGATCCAGACGTTACTGGCTGCCCTCGTGTAATGCCTTTCATAATGTTGGGAACATGGGCTGGCATATGCAAATATTGGGGGCGTACACCCCGACTGTTACATAACAGTCGGTGTTATGTTGAGATTCGCCTGTTCTTCGGAGGTCTTTTAAACAAATGAGATTTATATAAGAAGGAGGAAACAATGGAGTTTGAGACTCACTGTATGTCTTTTCCATGTACTGAACTCTTGTTATTTAACTATGCCGAGGTAAATGTAATTTTTGAATCTAGGGCACCTTTAATATATTAAATGTTTTAATAGACAAGGGAACAACAGTTTGGTTACGTTTATAGACAGAAAACTAATTTTTATTATATAGCTCAACACGTTTAGTCTTAAATCTAATTTTCTTGTTTTTTTGCGAGTACCATGCTTTACCCTGCCTCAGAGAAAAACACTATTTTGTCAAGTAGCTAACATAGCATAATCAGATGCAGCTTTATTTTTAGTAACAGTAATACAGAATTTTTTCTCCATCATACAATACGTTTTAAAATTAATTGCATGCCATTTATCAACACAAGCCATCCAGCATTTAATATGATATTCTTAAATAGATCTATCTTACTGCAGTGTGCAACAAGTGTCTCACAGCAGCCGCCGAGCGAACGCACAGAGGAACGTTATAACATTTTCAACACACTCAAATGTATCTAATATGATAAACAGTGCTGTGTTACCTCATACTCATGACCGGAAAAGCGGAAGCGGCGCCGGCGACTGTGGCATAATAAAAGTTCCGCTGCTCGAGAGGCGTGTGTTGCGCAATCGCTCCAGCGGCCTCGTTCAGCTCCCACAACACTCGGTCCTGCTCTGCTTCATACTACAGTAACGTTAATAATCGCATCCATGAACATGATTTCTTCCTGAGTCCTATCACGATTGTTTCCACTGGCTGTGAGGTGGAGACCACATGTCCCAAGATTCCGCGCTCAAACTTGCTGTCATCAAGCTACGCCTTTGTTTTGAATAGGCCTCTAGTGACCTCTAGCGGACAGAAATCTTACATAATGCACCGTTAAAGGGTTAGTTCACCCAAAAATGAAAATTATGTCATTAATGACTCACCCTCATGTTGTTCCAAACCCGTAAGACCTCCGTTCATCTTCGGAACACAGTTTAGGATATTTTAGATTTAGTCCGAGAGCTTTCTGTCCCTCCATTGAAAGTGTTTGTACGGTGCACTGTCCATGTCCAGAAAGGTAATAAAAACATCATCAAAGTAGTCCATGTGAAATCAGTGGGTTAGTTAGATGTTTTTGAAATATCTAAAATACATTTTGGTCCAAAAATAACAAAAACTACGACTTTATTCAGCATTGTCTTCTCTTCCGGGTCTGTGTATATCCACAGTGACGCTGCTTCTTCTTCTTCTACAGCGGTTGGCATCCAGCTTATTGGTGCATTACCGCCCCCTTCTGCTCCGGACAGTGACGCGATTAGGACATCCGCAACATGCACACCTACGCACCATTTAAAAAAAATATAGCAATACCAAAATACAAACAATGTAGAATAGCTTGAATACAGCGTGCGTCTCCCTCAGACTGTAAACGAAGCTCGGGCGCACTACATAACACGTCATCAGCGTCACTGTCCGGAGCAGAAGGGGGCGGTAATGCATCAATAAGCTGGATGCCAACCGCCGTAGAAGAAGAAGGAGCAGTGATATAAAAATAAAGCAGCTTTTTCTAGAAGACTTACGCTGCGTCCGAAATCGAATACTTCTCTACTATATAGTACGCGAAAAACAGTATTACTACTAATGTTTACTTTATAAAGCACTTTCATGGAAGCTTGTTTCAGCCAAAATAATAATAATAATAATAAAATAAAAAAGGTAATTGCGACTTTTTTTTCTCGCAATTGTGAATTTATATCTGACAATAGGCTTGTTCGAGATGCATCGGCGCTACGCAGACCGATCGGCAAATGACATCATAGTACCGTGAGAGTGATTCAAAAGCACAAAGAGTCGTCTGCTCTCTAATCGCTCTCGCGGTACTTTGATGTCATTCGCCGATCGGTCTGTGCAGCGCCGATGCATCTCGAACAAGCCTGTTTCTGACTTTTTCCCCTCAGAATTGTGATATATAAATTTGCAAATTGCGAGAAAAAAAGTCACCTCACTAAGTTACTTCTCAATGACCTTTGACCTATTTGTTTATTTTGTGGCGGAAACGAACTTCCAAACTTTTTCAGACTGTGCTAAACATAAAAGTAAATCTAAATTATGCAACAAACTAACCTATATAGCAATAATCAGAATATAACAGACATAACATAAAAATGTGTGTGTGTGATCCATCAGTCCAAAGAGAATGGATACAAGGGGGAAAAAACAAGAGTGACTTGCCTAAAAATCATACGAAGCATGTATTTTTGGATGCTAATATTAATTAATTAAAAATAGTAGTCAGGGGCCCTAGTGGTCAGCTTAAGCTGTATGCAACAAGGCACCGGTGTTCAGCTTACTTCAGGCAGTCTCTGCTCGTATTAGGCTTCGGAGGCCTCTGAGTAGAGATGGGCGCTTTCTCATTAAGCTTCGAAACCTTTGCGAATCATTTGTTTCGAACCAGTGATTCGGAGCGCCTATCATTCTGCCAAAGTCACGTGATTTCATTAAACGTGGGGGGATTTCTCATGAGCCCATGAGCCAGTAGTGTCTATATATGAATTTTACCTGATCTCAGATCAATTTTATAAATTTGTACACATTTAATGACACATTTGTATAATAAACAGGAAGGTTTGTGTTTAAAAATCTCTTATTGTGTTTTAAGCCCTACAAATCAATGAAATAACACATATTATAAAGGCACCGTATATTTAATGATATTAGATTATTATTTTTTATTAGAGTTTAATTGATTACACCTTCAATAAAACATTCGCAATCGCAAATGTGTTTTTATGCAATTTGGGCATAAAATGTGTTTTAGCTGAATTTCCACCGTTCTGACCAGCAGGGGTCACCAGTGAGTGGCGTTTCGAAACATTCGGTTCAATTGATTCGAAGTTTCGAAACGCTTCGTTTCTCCCATCACAACCTGGGCTGCGTTTCTCAAAAGCATGGGTGGCAATAGTTTTACGATCTACTTAGGCTTACAATGCTTTCGGGAAACTCAGCCCTGGCCCATAAGCCAGCTCTGCGTCTTTTTTTGTTTGTTTTTTGCCATCTTCATTTAGTTCGATTCCTGTTCAGGGTGTGCGCCTCCATCTCGTGTTCTGATTGGTCAGAGTTAGTGTCAATCAAAAAGGGGGCGTTCGAAAACTCTCTTCAACTTCCCTGATAAAGTAAAGCGGTAGACGCTTGAAGTGTACGAGCAAGAAACCACTCCTAAATTAATCGCAGTTACTAACCCCAGAATTATCTCCTTTTGGGGAGATAAATATTAAGTTCGTCATAGTTTGAACTGGATTCATATCTGCTCACGGATCGATCTAACGTTAATTCTTCATCGCGTTGTTTGGATTTTAAAGTGGACGTTTTGAGTGGTGATCGCGGTGAGTGACTCTGCCTTCCTTCCACCTCCAGCTAACACACATCCACTTAGCCTGACGTGTTGTCTGTCATTTTCTTTCTCTCTGCATCGCACTTTAAGTACACGTTTTAACTAATATTTATGTCGATTTGTTGTTTTTAAATAGTCCCTCGATGATCTTTGTCTGTTCAGCATAAAAGATCATCTTATAATGTTCGCAACTTGCTCAACTGTCAAAAATGTCATTGAAAAGTTTAAAGGTTCAGCTCTAACTGCGTCTAACAAAAAATGTACACGGGNGGGTTTGGGGGGGGGGTCATATGACTAAAATCCAATCTGACAGATTACATTGGTAGAAAAAGTTACCAAATAAACTATCTAAAGGGTTAGTTTCCTGGTTTGAGTTACGCTTCGAGAGCTCATTTGGCCATGCTTGACAGAAGTCTGTTAGCCAGCGAGCTACATGGCTACATGTCCAGCCAGCTGAAAGATTAAAAAAGTGGATTTTTATTTCTTTCCGTGTACAGTTTGTTTTTATCGGTTCCTAGTAAGGCTGTATAGGGTGACACATTACCCAGTAAAGTGACTGTGATGAGTAATATTGAGTTCCTGAGAAGTGTTGATCGATAAGTGCTGGGTGGCAGTTAGCTTAGCTCATCGGGATATTAGCTGTTTTTCAAGTTGAACAATTTGCCTAGTTGCTCATAGAAATGACTCGTTTAGTACCTTTTCATATGTTGTGTCATTCTTTAACATGTGGTGAACTATCTCTACTTGTACTTGTCAGGGTTAAGCAAGTTTATGAGGTGTTTCATAACATGTTTGGTTTATTAATTGAGCAATAATAAGAAACAAACTAATAAATGTAGTCATAAGGAATAAAGTCCGTAGATATTATTAGTGTAATGCAAAATATATACCATATTGTTTTCAATATGTCAGAGCACTCTTGACAGACTTTCCTCTTAACGTGTTTTTATTGTTATTATTTTTCAGCTCCTTGAGTGTATAGATGTTATGAATTTGAATATAATTAAATATATTGGCTGCTTTGAAAATGCTTGGTTTTTCATGTTTGTCATTTTGTCCATTATAATAACAATTTTCTTCTTTGTTTTATTTAAAGGTGAAACGTTTCCGTTGTCCTTCGAAGTCCAACACACCTCCCAGCTAAAACCATGCCATTCCCCTTCGGGAAGTCTCAGAAGAGCCCTGCGGAGATTGTGAAGAGTCTGAAGGAGAATGTGGCATACTTGGAGAAGCTGGAATCATCTGAAAGCAAGAAGTGTGAAAAGGTCAATCCTTTATTTTTATGTCAACATCTCAATGCAAATGTTTCAGCAAACTGTGGACTCTGACTGAGTCAGAAAAACTCTGTTTTTCCTGTAGGTTGCAGAGGAAGTATCAAAAAATCTTGCATCGTTGAAAGAGGTGCTGTCTGGCACCGGAGACAAGGAGCCTCAGACTGAGGCAGTGGCCCAACTGGCTCAAGAGCTCTACAACACCAACCTCCTCATTTCTCTCATAGCGAATCTACAGAGGATTGATTTTGAGGTGCATATCATTCCGTTTTAAATGTTTGGATTACAACTACTTCCGTCCAGATGGAAGATGTATTGCTCTGTGCACTAACCACACATTTGCTGTTTGCTTTCTTTGATTTATAACACGTTGTACACCAAAGGGAAAGAAGGACGTGGTGCATCTGTTTAGCAACATAGTACGTCGGCAGATTGGCGCTCGCACCCCAACTGTGGAGTACATCTCTTCCCACTCACAGATACTCTTTATGCTGCTGAAAGGGTGAGTTTCCAGACCCCAGGGCATAGCCATGGATCAACACTTTCAGAAGCCATTGATTAGCCTGGCTTTTCCAATTGATGTTATGGGAGTCTGTGGTTGTATGGTTATTTTAGGACCATAATTTTCCTTTTTCCTGTCCACGTGGCTGAGCTGCCAATGGTGTTTAGCTTTTACAGCATGAACATATCTAGTTATTGACACTTTAGTGTCATATTATGGTTGATTGATGACATTTTTTTTTTATTTATTTTTTTTATGGTTTATTTTAGGTAATGTTACATACAGTAGTGGCCAAAAGGGATGTTTATTTTTAATGACCCTACAATTTCGATTAAACCATCAAAATATGAGGAAAATATTTTATATACACTGCCCTCCAAAAGTTTGGAAACGCCCTAGAAAAGTGGGGTTTTGGACAATATTGGCATGAATCCTTTTGGGAATGTGAGTGAAGTGACATGTGGCCAAGTATGGTGACCCATACTCGGAATTTGTGCTCTGCATTTAACCCATCCAAGTGCACACACACAGCAGTGAACACACACACCGTGAACACACACCCGGAGCAGTGGGCAGCCATTGCTGCGGCGCCCGGGGAGCAGTTGGGGGTACGGTGCCTTGCTCAAGGGTCTCACCTCAGTCGTGTTATTGAGGGTGGGGAGAGCGCTGGATATTCACTCCCCTCACCGACAATCCCTGCCGGACCTGAGACTCGAACCCATGACCTTTGGGTTACAAGTCCGACTCTCTATCCATTAGGCCACGACTGCCCCCTAATTTGTGATAATTTTGTACTGATAAGGGACAACACAAACTATGAAAACATAAGTTATTATATAAACAATTTATACATAGAAAAAAACTTAAATTCTCAATTCATCAAAATATCCACCATTAGCAGCTATCTGACCTAAACTGGGTTCTAATTGGTTCATTGTATTCTAAACTTCATTGGCAATCAATTGTTGAAGCTATTAAGGTGTGCTGACCCCAAAATCTTTTACAAACCTGGGCCAAGTTTAAACCAGTAACCAGGCATCACAGCTGGCAAAGGGGCATGTCTGACTTTAACGTGTATATATTGCCATTATTATGTAATCAAAATGAAAATTATTATTGCTGGTCTTCAATGATAATGTCAAGTTACTATAATGTATTTGCACCAAAAAATGATAAGGATTTATGCTGATATCGTCCAAAACCACACTTTGCCAGGGGTGTTTCCAAACTTTTGGAGGGCAGTGTATTTAAAAAAAAATTATTTTAAACCTGAGGGAAGCACAAAACACTAATCTACGTTAAGGTATTTATCAGACAAAATTATTGGGCAAAAATGGCAAACTACAGCTACAGGTTTTATTTTACTATGTTAAAACAAAGGGTGTAAATTTTCCTAGGCCACACATCACTTTTGGCCACTACTGTATAGAAATGGATACAAACAAGAAATAACATTTTTAAAAATATTTACCTTTTGAAAGCAGCTATGAAACCCCAGAAGTGGCCCTTAACTGTGGCATGATGCTGAGGGAATGTCTGCGTCATGAACCTCTGGCCCGAATCGTCCTGTTCTCGGAGGATTTCTTCTGCTTCTTTCGCTATGTGGAGCTGTCTACCTTCGATATTGCCTCTGATGCTTTCGCCTCTTTTAAGGTATGACATTTACACAAAGCATCATCCATTTTGTAGGTTTTTCACTTGTAAACTTTGTCCTTGACTTTTGTCTTAAAGGGCTAGTTCACCCAAAAATTTAAATTCTGTCATTAATTACTCACCCTCACTTTCGTTCATCTTTGGAACACACATGAAGATCGTTTTAAGATGTTATGTTATGAAGTGACGAGAATACTTTTTGTGCTCAAAAACAAAACAGAAATATGACTTTATTCAACAATATCTTCTCTTCTGTATCATTGTCCTACGCTGTTTACATTCAGCGCTTCCGTGTACTACGTCAGAATGCCGACTTATTATTGGCCGGCTCCTGCGTCAGCATCACACGCATGCATCGTGATGCTCACGTGAAAAGGATTGGCCAATACTGAGATGGCGTTCTGACGTAGAACCTGGAAGCACTGCAGCATAAACAGCCTTACATGGCAAACGTGCATTTACCTTAACACTTTGTTTTTAGGATCTCCTGACAAGACACAAGATCATGTGTGCAGATTTCCTGGAGACAAATTACGACAGAGTGAGTTTTTTTTTTTTTTCAATATTTCATGTGCCAGTGCTTTTTAAAAAAATTTTTTTT
>RJVU01062584.1:9887914-9900660 GCA_003731715.1 Anabarilius grahami | reverse complement strand
ATTTTGGCTGCTCTACTTCATGGACAAACTATGATAAATCATTTGTTTTTAGGTGTTCACAGAGTATGAAAAGCTGCTGCATTCTGAGAACTATGTCACCAAGCGCCAGTCTCTGAAGGTGAGAGTAAACAACTATTTTCACAGAGTTGCTTTCAATAATTCAAGGCTGTAATGGTATTCAAACCCTTGAGGCTGAGATTAAAGGGTTAGTTCACCCAAAAATGAAAATTATGTCATTAATGACTCACCCTCATGTCGTTCCAAACCCGTAAGACCTCTGTTCATCTTTGGAACACAGTTTAAGATATTTTAGATTTAGTCCGAGAGCTTTCTGTCCCTCCATTGAAAATGTATGTATGGTATACTGTCCATGTCCAGAAAGGTAATTAAATCATCATCAAGTTAGTTATCATCAGGTTAGTTTGAATTTTTTGAAGCATCAAAAATACATTTTGGTCCAAAAATAACCGTTAATAATCGTTCACGACTCTGCAGTGACGCTGGTGACGTAAAACGTTGCTGACGTGTTATCTGCTGCGCCCGAGCTTCGTTTACAGTCTGAGGGAGACGCACGCTGTAAACAAAACAACCTTCGCAAACATGTCTAAGGATTTTGACACAGAGGAAGACTTGCATTTTTTTGCTCAGCCATATTTATTTGAACCCGAATACACTGACGAAGAACTAAGAGTGATGCAAGAAGCTCCTTCACTGCGGAGTCGTGAACGCGGATTGACGACAGACCCGGAAGAGAAGACAATGCTGAATAAAGTCGTATTTTTTGTTATTTTTGGACCAAAATGTATTTTCGATGCTTCAAAAAAAAAAAGTTAAAGTGAAAGAAAGTGAAAAAAAAAAAAAAAAGTGAAAGTGAAGTGACATGTGGCCAAGTATGATGACCCCTACTCATTTAACCCATCCAATTGCACACACACAGCAGTGAACACACACACCGTGAACACACACCCGGAGCAGAAACAATTCTAACTAACCCACTGATGTCACATGGACTACTTTGATGATGTTTTTATTACCTTTCTGGACATGGACAGTATACCATACATACATTTTCAATGGAGGGACAGAAAGCTCTCGGACTAAATCTAAAATATCTTAAACTGTGTTCCGAAGATGAACGGAGGTCTTTCGGGTTTGGAGCGACATGAGGGTGAGTCATTAATGACATAATTTTAATTTTTGGGTGAACTAACCCTTTAAGCTGCTAGGATAAAAGAAAGTTAGTTGAAGCCCTTAGCTTACATTGGAGTTTCATTGTAACTCCAATAGCCACATATTTTAATAGGATAGCCACATAGTTTGTCTTCATATAGGAAGGTTTAATAAAAGCAGCAATATTTTGGGTGGTTTTGCTTCATTTACTACATACATTATTTTGCGCTTAAGTGTGTTATTTCTGACTATCAAATGATATCCAGCTTTTGGGAGAACTACTGCTGGACAGACACAACTTCACAGTCATGACCAAATACATCAGTCGAGCTGAGAACCTAAAGCTGATGATGAACATGTTGAGAGACAACAGCCGCAACATCCAATTTGAAGCCTTCCATGTCTTTAAGGTATGTGTTTAAATGCACAGCATTTCATGTAACTTAATATATTTGAATTTGGCACTGCTTTTTCTCTGTCTACTCCAATTACTTTCCACACTCGACAGCCGACCGGTCTCCTGTCCCAGTTCTGCCCTCCCTTTTTGAATGTAAACAGGTCTGGGTCAGTTACTAGGTTGTGCTGTAGTTCAGACCGCATGAAGGCAGATTCAGTGACTTTTATGGGTTTCTTGTGTCCTCTCAGGTGTTTGTGGCCAACCCCAATAAGACACAGCCTGTGCTGGACATCCTCATCAAGAATCAGTCCAAGTTGGTGGAATTCCTGAGCCACTTTCAAACGGACCGTTCTGAAGATGAGCAGTTCTGTGATGAGAAAAACTATCTCATTAAGCAGATCCGGGACATCAAACGGCCTGCACCTGCAGAAGAGTCCTAATGGAAAACGTTGAGTGTAGAACCAGGGAGCTCACCTAGTGATGTGGTTTGATTATGTGGGTGAGAATTGGATGGGAGGGACAACTAAATAAGTCAAAGAAAGTAAGGCATCACTTGGACTAAATATATTTACATCCAACTTCTGAAACAGATGGAGAAATGCTGTCAGAAAGTGCAAACACATGTCTGTCCCTTTACTTGGGGCGAGCAGGGTTTTGGATCAAATAAAACCCAAGCACTCCATTTAAACCTATATATACTTTTAGCACTGCCCTTACAAAGTAAGTACAATTGATTTACCTTCAGACGGTAAATCTTAGATTAAAACGTTTATCCAAATTCATCTGAATGAGAAGTATTTCTAAAGCCTGCTCAGGGCTTTTTAATATTTTTAATTAAGTTAGAACAAGTACATTGGTACAAGGTATGGCTCTGCATATTTGCACTAAATCTGGTAGCTTTGCTCCAGGTTGGCCATTAGTGCCAGTTCATTATCTTAGCACAAGAAAACCAAATATTAACGAATGCATTAAAAATGTAAAACAGTAGGTCATAAATATAGGACATTACGGGGCCTTCTTTAAATACACAAACACAAATTCAACAGGACATTCTCAGATATATACTAGTTAAGGGACATTAAAGCATTTTAAAAGCCAGAAAATGTCATGTGGTCAAGCGAAACCTTTATCTTTGAAAAAGTAGCCCGTGGAGTTTAGTGGTCATGTTGGATGCTGCACTCAATTTCCATTTTAACTGAGTGCCTTATTTAAATAGCTTGGTCATTCTGGGTCTTCTATTACATTTATATTTATCTATAACATTGGATTTGTAGTAATATTCTGCTTTTGCTTGGGTTAACACATTAGGAGACTAGTTCCTAGTTCCTTTAAACTACTAAAAAAAAAAAATTGTATGACATTAAAAAAAACAATACTCATTTATAGACGTTTTCTCAGTTTAGATGAAAAATGCAATGAATAATTCAGGGTTCATAGACTTCAACAATGGTGAAATACATGGTACACAATTACAGTGCAAGACATGATAGCTTCCACACACACACACACACACACACACTGTAACATGGAAAGGATGTGAAATGCTAGAGCTGGGGCACGTCATTCCTCATGCCGAATTTTGATGGACGGCTTAGACAAGCCAATTAAGCCTTTAAAACATGGATGCAATAGGAAAGACCATTTAACACAGTTCTTCGTGTCCTGCACTGTCAAACTTGAATGAGCCAAAGCTGTGGTAACACGGTATATCTTACGATGCCTGACTAGACCTAGAATTTGGTTCTCCTATGGATGGATTGCACCTTTCAGTATCTCTTGGAAGTTTTAGATGAAATGCAGAACAGGATTCTTCTGAAAGGTTCCACCATTAGTCTTTATTCCTTAAGTTGAATATATTTTATGTACTCTATTTGCACAAGTTTCTTTCTCATATACCTCAGATTTTAAATTCCTAAGTGCTGTTTTTTCCCGCTTTGCTTCAGTAGAATTTGTGGTATCAGGTTCATTACATTAACATTAACATTAGTAAATGCATTCGGTGTCATGAACTAGCATTTATTAGTCTTGGTTATTGTTAATTTCTGCTTTTTAAAATACATTTCAAGTTGCATACATGAACATTCGTTTATACATAATGAACAATAGTGTATTTATTAATAATTAACATTAACCTAGATTAATAAAAACTGTTTGTGATACCTAATGCATTAACTAACAAATCACAATTTATTGTAAAGTTTTTCTGGTATTATTATGGATGTAGGGCGGTAGAGGTTTGAATTTTGCAAGCTAAAATAAGACCTTACAACACAAAGTTGTGGTCTTGTAATGCTGAAACGGACCTGCAAGGGAAACAGTTTAATTTTTGCATTTCGCTAATGGGTACATAGGCTGTCACGAGTGTGAGGAGAGCACTTGCCGTGCTTGTGTGAATGAGCCACACTCTAAAAGGTTTTTAATGGATTAATCCAAATGTCAATGTGTTCTTGTGCTTTGACATCGTTTCAGTCAACTCTTCAGCGGAAGCAAATGTTTTTTGAAAGTGTAGATTTGTGCTTTATTGTAAGCATTTTGGAGGTGAAGGGGAAAAACCTTCTGAGCTGCCTTTCTTGCTTTTATAAACTGCACCATGTGTGAAATCACGTAGTCTTTGTGTTGAACAGTGACCTAGACTGATTCGCTTTTTGTTTCCCCAAAAGATCTACAGCTATCGATAACCAAATATTTCCACCGTTTCATTAAATGTCACTTGATACCACAAGTACAAGAATGAGTGTTTAGCCAAATGTGATTATTCCGCTGACAGGGTTTTTAAGGAGGGGTTTTGTCCTTAAGCTCATTTAAGCTTTGAGCCTTGAGATTCTCCATGCAGTGATAATGATCTCTGATAAAGAGATTCAAATTAATATGTTAAATCTATGGTAAGTTATTATACACGCCTTTATTATTTGCAGTTTGACTGATAAATGTTTGCCAGGCTTTTCACTCATTTCTCACACATTTGAGTTTTGTCATATTTTCCACTGTGGGAGAGGATTATAAATGTACATAAAGTTTTATTTTAAAAAAAGAGTAAGTGTGAAGGCATATTGAAAATAAAAGAAACAATGGCACTTCTTATGTGTGGTAACATTCTTTTTTTATTTATTTAAACAGTTCAAGGATTTAAATGGCTACATTTATATTGCTGCAACTAATTATTGGCTGCTGAAGTGTCTACGTAAGAGCTCGAGGGCCGTGCGGCTCCGTGCGTGACTCTCTCTCTCGGCGTGCAGGTCAGCTCGGGTCTGCTCCACCTCCCTGTGAAGCCTCAGGAGCACGGCCTCATTTTCTATCCGAGCTGCTTTTTCCAGCCCGTCTCTTTCAGACTTCCATTGCGCTTGCGCTCTTTCCAGTTCCCACATGAGGTTGGAGCGCTCCTGTACGACCTGCTGCATGTCCTCTTTTGCTTTACTCAGAGTTGTCCTCCACCTGTCTGCCTCTTCTTCCTTTTCCCTGACCTGTATAGTCAGCTTATGTAACTGAGCGTTCATTTTTTGGCTCTGTGACTTCATATCATTTATCACGAGGTCCTGACATGTGGCCATTTTTTTGGAAAGGCTTAACTGTTCCTCCAGCTTCTCCACGAGGCCTTGCAGCTTCAGCCTTTGCTCATGTTCTGCTTTAAGCTGCTCCTCTGTATAACTGAGCTGTTGCTTTAGTCGCCATCTGTCACTCTCCACTTCTGCGAAACCAGTCCGTAGTTTGTAGATGTCCCCCTCATTCCATATGCACATCTCACCCTGGTCAGTAGGATTTTCAGAGTTTGCTCTTACATCTATAGGCTGCTCATGCCTAATAATTCTCTTCGCCAGGGCCTCCTTCTTTCGCAGTCGCTCAGTGTGCTGAACCTCTTTCAGAGCTGTCAGGTAGATCTGCCTTCTGTGGCTCCTCTTGGGTTCATCCATGTCTGTAGAATGGGTTGATGATGGTGATTTTGTTGAGCTGTTGCATTGTTCATTTGTGTTTGTCTGGATTTCAAGCAAGTTTTGGAAAGTGAAACGAGGAGGGAACAGTTTTTCCACCCAGTGATGGTCATCTCTGGAGCTAGACTCATGTTCAGGGTTTTGACCAGTGATTTCCATCGTCCTCATAACTATATTGTTTGAACACAGCATAGGCATACTATATAAAGGCATTCATTGCCCTCTTCATTCATCAGTTATCAGGAGCATATGGCTGGTCGTTCAAATCTATCTTCAACCCTGTTATAACCTTTTTTTACTATCGGGCATTGATGAAACGTACAAAACTAGGTATTCTTTCTCACCCACAAATCGCTTTTATAGAAAAATTAGCGGTTCATGCTTACAACATCAGCGTCGTTAACTACTACGATCTCTGTCCAGTGAGTGAGGACAACTTCCTGTTTACTGTACAAAAGAACGAACACTTGGCGCCCTCTGCTGGTTGAGATTGATCATGTTACATGCAATTAATCCATAAAAGTACATTCTGTCCATTTGATTTAGCCTCGGCATGAGATCGCAGTTTTGTTGATACAGATACTAATTATTCCTCCTATTGCAGGTCTTTGATTAATGTTAAAGTGTCTGGGGTGATATTACTTGTGAAACTCCAATGAAAATTGCAAATCTGAGAGCTATATTTGTTAATATTAAAGTATTGTGTTTATATTATATACCAGTTTTGTTTTAAATGTGTAATTACAGATACCTGCAATGATTCTAATGTGTCTGTGAAAAAAGTCATGTATTTTTTTAGGATATATATATATATATTTGTAAAAGTTTAAAGCCAACAATAAACTATTAAAACTGTTTATTTATTAAAATATGTCTAACACATGCTCAGAATGATTTAGGCTAATTTGGTAAAAGTCTGAAATGTTTTGAATATTGTCTGGGATTTGAAACTGCTTTATATCTAATTGTATAATTATAAAATTGTGTCGAGTATAATTACATTCAGCATTCATAACAAAACTGTTGTTTACAGTTCAAGTAACATTATTTTCTTGAAACATTTTAGTCAATGTTTTCTAGTTTAATATTGTTTGTCAGGAACTAGCATTAGTAAATGCATACACCCTCCTCTTTTCACGCTGATAATTTTCTTTGTGCTTTGGGGGAGAGAAAAAGTAGGTTAAAGTTCAAAAGGACGTGCTGGAGATTTCCTCCTATTTAAAGAAGAGACTGGCAACTCTTCTTAAATAGATCTTAAATGGTCTTTAAAAAGAAAGTTTGAAATTTGGTTTGCATGTACTTTTAAAAAAAGGAGACTCGACATTGATTTTCATGTACTTTTAATAAGAAGATTTAACAATAAACACAAGATGAACTCGTGGGAATGCTGAGGGAAATTCTCTTTGAAGCCCAATACAATGGTGCACATACATCCCAGTAGTGGGGGCTGAGTGAACCGGGGTCAAAGGTCACGGAAGCCTTCTGTCTCTCACTGACCATAGGATTTATTTCCATAAGGCCAAACAGAGAGTCTCACACTCTATAACTATATTTAGGGAACTTTTCGATGACATGTAATGTCTTGAGGATTGCATTTCCAGAATTACCAAGGGTTTTGATGAGCAGTAGCCTACTCCTGTTATTTCTGGAGATAAAACAGGGATTTTTTTGTGGACTTTCCTTTCACCCCAACCCCCAACAAGAAAAAGGGGATGCTCTACAATTACATGCATGACATAACATTTTGTTGTCCATCTTGAGTGGCGACATGGGTTGAACATGAAACATCTGCGCAGTAAAGCACCTCACTTCGACCAAATCAGGTATGTGGACCATTTAATGCACAAATGTCTATTTTTTAAATAGTGTTTATGCACAAAACTTGTCAGAATGATAGGTTTTGTATATGTACATTTTATTTTTAGTTTGTTACCCACTTTTAATTTGAATTTCTAGGAAAACAATGCAACATATTTTCATTAAAACTGTTGTTTTCCCCACCAAAGTGTCCTATAGGCTGTTGTTTTTAGGTTGCCACCATGCCTATATCAATTTGCTGGTTGAAACTTTGCCAAAAAGAATATTTTTTTAACAAAACATAAACCCTTTTTATTCTAATCAATAGTGCAATTGCTTTATAACTCTATAATTGCTTTGTTATAATAACTACAATAAAAAAAGACCAATTAGAGCTCGGATCAATGATGTGAAAGCGGTAAGTGGGATATAAGAGAGCGGATGTGAGTTGTGGGGGATTGAGTTGGAGGAGGAGGCTCGTGAGGCCCATCATCACATGACGAGACGTTCGCGCCTCTTTCGTAAACCTCCAACCTGATGATCCCAAACAACGGAGTTTACGCGCTAGTTTAACTTATGCGGAGGCCTTAAACACCTCAACTTAGTGGCTTCGTGATCATAGTTCACGCGTGGGTCTGAGCTGTGGCGAGAAATGATTATGGACACTGAAACTGTGACAGTGTTTGTCGGTGGGATAGGCTTTGTGTGTGTGGAGCAGCTTGGGAGCTAACAGACAATGTAAGAGATGGATCAATTAATGGACTCTTGAACGCTTAGATATATTTGGAGTTGTTTGTTTGTCTTAACTAAGTAAGTCAAATTCGTTTTTTAAAATAACAAAACTAGCATTTTCTTGCGACTGTATTGTAGAAATATGTTTAATCTGTGTGACTTCTTCTTAAAGTAATGTTCTAATTTTATTTTGGGAAAGGAAATGAAGCTATTAGGTCTGCCTTTACATGATTTGCTGATTAATATTTAACCCGTGTTAACTAGCAGTTTGTGTACAGGCGAGATATCACTTGCTGCGTAAATCTGCACCCTGCTTTAAATTTCTTTAGTGTTTAATAATTTCAGAAACGACAAACACGTGAGTTTGAAGCTCAAAATCGGTTTCTTTTCAGCTCAGTATCTAAAATAAGTGTTATTTATGCACGCAAACTCGTATTTGAAAGTACTGGTGAATTTCACGTGGCTTCGCAACTCTCCATAGCAAGGGTCAGTCTATCTAAACCCAAACTCAGGTGAGAAACTATAGTTGTTGGATTAAGTGCCTTTAAATTACCCTAATTTTAGCAGGTTCTGGAAAATAAGATATAGACGCCCGTCGTTTAACTCTATACAAGTTTTCTCACTTAACCCAGTTTTGTTGTTGTTGTAAATCAAGACACCAGGAGTTCGTTTCCTGTTGAAAACACACATACACACTCTTATGTAAACAGAAACTTTGCTTACATTTTAGTGTAATAAACTTTATATCATTGAAGGGTTTGCCGTCAATTAAACTCTCCTTGAAAGGCCACACAAGCAAAAGATCGGGCACCGACCTCTCGAGGCCTAGTTAATGTTTGCAGATTAGACCACAGGCGAATATTCATCTTCAGTGTTTTTCTGCCAGTCCTGATTCGAAATATCGCGTGATTGTCGCGTATTTCGCTTATAACATGCTTAAAAACGACGTATTTAGAAAACACAGCGTGAAGAAAACTTAATTCACCTTTAAAATGTAGTTTTGAGTTGACACTTTTGGGTGTAGCCGTATTTAGGATAGTCAATTAGCTTATTTACCAGTAGTGAAGAGCTTTAAACAAGTTCTGTTTGTCTTCAGTTGAAGATGGATCCTCCATTTTGAGAGGCCCAATGAAACACGAGCAAAGCGCGCCAAATACGTTCAGTCAGACTCAAAACGGACTGAAGAACTTCGATTTAATAAAATTGCTTGCTTAACTGAATTAAAAGTAAAGTAATACATTTTAACTCAAACATTTAGAATCGAATAACTTAAAATCAATTGTCATAAAATCAAGAAATCAAGAAATTGTGACTAGTTAAAATAGCTTTACAGTCATTTGTGAAGCTGCACAAGCTTTGTAGTCCTTTGTATTTTGCCTGGTGTGCATTTTAATTGATTTTGATTCCTTAGATCAGTCACGTTTTAATTCTTAACCCATTTTTTTTCTCCTATTTTTCTCTCTCTTAGGTGTTATGAAGATGAATGAAGCCTTAAAGGAAGTATTATGGCAGGTCCTTCAAGGAAAACCTTAACTTTATTTTAATATGGCCTTCCTGCTAAGGTGCATCTTGTGTAGTTAGTGAAGTAGTCTAGTATCTACTGCGCTAGATGCTCCTTTCGGCAGGAATAGCTGTACATTCAGCACATGGAAGCAAAATCCAACTTAAGTTCTGTTTAAGTTCTACTTTGACATTGCTATGCTGTTAATCACAATATTTGATTTTTCTTTTTCCATTGTTATTATTTTTCTATGATCTGTATGAGTTTGTCCAGGCAGTTCCAAAGTGCTCACAGTGCAGGTAGTGCCAGTGTGTCTACTGCAATGTTTGCACTTCTAGTATTGCCGGTCGCCTTCACTCTGGAGCTGCACTAGATGCTGCTGCTGCTGCTGCTGCTTATGGAAAAGCCCAGTTATGTGGGGTGAGTTTTGCAGGATTGCATCCAGCCTTATTACAACATGCTGTGCAAATCCATGCAAAACTCGCTGCACCAGGGACAAACTTCTGACTAACATGTCTACAATCAAGATGATCTTTACAACCATGCAATTACATGTAGTGATGGTTAATAAGCAAAAATGTAATTTTCTTTATTTTAAATGTATGATGAGCTGCAAGTGCTGCCACAATTCTAAGACAATATATCATAAAAGCAAAGATATAAGATGCATATTTCTGTATAGATAAATGATAGCACTTAATTTATAATGTTAGATCACAAAAATATGTATAAATGTAGTTTGTTTATACTTTCAGTGGCACTTGCATGCAAATATTTGTCTTGCTGTTTTCGGGTGGATGACTTTGCAATTTTAATAGTGGCGAAAATCTCCAATAAAAATTGCACGGTATCCATCTGTAATCCGCTAGATTCCACTACCTTAATTTTTCTCTTTTGAATATGTAACTATTGTATGTAAATTCTATTCAATTCTCAATAAAATTGACGTCATTTTATTCTGCCTCGCACTTTGATTGCACAGATTTGATAGTGACTCTGTACGTGGCAAAATATCCATTACCAACACCAGATGGCAGCAGATGCCTGGAGATGTGACGACGTGTTGGTTGTTTGCATATTGAAATTAATATATATTTTTATTTTTTTTGTTACACACTCGAAGGATAGACATCAGGAAAAGCAATCCCTTGCCGCTATGATCACATTACACCTTTTTAAACAAATTAAATTAGCTTATAACTTAATTGAAGACTGAGTCGGGGAAAAGTCCATTTGAAATGTATCCCAGATTTGGTCTTGGTCTCTGTGTGCGCATGACCGCAGCAGTGCACGAGATTCATAGCGCGCCTCCTGTCTTCAAAACCATAACTTTAATTTTAACGAAAGAGTTAAATACCAAGCTCTTCTGTATTCGGCTCCTTCTGAATAATGCAAGAGTCATGTGTAAATCGCGCAGTCCCTCCTTTTACAGGGAAATGTGACCTTGATTTGTGAGCATGAAGTTTGAGTGTTAATGAGGTGGAGATGAAGAGCTCCTCATGACTCTCCTCACACTCACTTCAGCGATGCTGCCGCTGAGTCCAGAACATCGCTTTCTGTTCACTTCAAGCGACGCAGATCGTTCCTGCGCTCTTCCTTTGCGTTTGTAATCAAATCTATCACCAGGAATCCTTTTTACTCCGTATATTTCTATCTTTTGAGCGCATTTGGACTCATAATGCCTGGGCTGAAGTTGAGCGGTGCACTGATTCTGTGGGTCCTGATGCTGCCGTTCTCTCGGCCGAACAGTCAGGTGCTGGACTGTCGCGAAGTGCGCTCGTCTTTTCAGTTTTTGTACCCGGGGATGAAATGGACCCCAGAAACGCCAGTCTCAGGTAAACAGAGCTATCGAGATCATCATAAGTTGATTCAGCTTTCTGTGTGATTTTAAAATCTCCAAATCTCATGTCCAAAAAAGATTTCAAATACATAATGTCCAAAAGTTTTACCTAGTAACACTTGTCGCCTGTTTTTTTTAAAACATGGCATGCTCTATGTTTTTTTTTTTTTTGGTCTTTTGACTATTAAGTGGAAATTTTATATTGAACTCTGAGTTTGTTACTCTAAATGAGAAGTATTGTTGTTATTACTGATATTTTTTTACAAGTAACAACCTTTCCCATAGTTTAAATGTAGATTAACAATCTTTAATCATTTTTAATTTACATTTATATAAGATTGAGCCAAAATCCAATTATACAACACTGGAAAAACTCATGAATAAACTAACCAAAATCTTAAAGTTAAACTGCTGTCATAATAAGAGGAAAAACTTATGGCATGCTATTTTAACATTTATTTCTTTAACTAGTAACTATTTTTATGTTATTAGCATGTGTTTTTTAATTATTAGTATGTAATCCAACTGTGATTGGCATCTCTCTCTCTTTTTTCACAATTTTTTTCACAATAGTTTTTATTCAGTAGATAGTAGTGTTTATGTTTTTGCTTCTAGTCATTATAATAGTAACTATTACTAACAAATTGTGTTTTTTTTTTTTTTTGCTATTGAATTCTATAGGGATCTTTTTTTATGTAATAATAATTCACCTTAGACTAGTATGTATTCCAGTTTTTGCTAATAACTGTATTTCAGCTTAATACATATTAGAAACTATAGTAGCTATCTATGAGACACTAATATTATCCCAGTTGTTACTAGTAATGGTATCTAATAACTAGAGTCTTTAATTAATACTATAGGAAAATAGGGAAAATTCATTGGCAAAACATTTGTTATGTGTTATCAGTAACAATAGTTACTTTTCAGTATTGGTGGTTGGAGTAGCAAAGGAATAAGTATCTAATGAAAAAATAACAAGACTAAATTGTAACTGTAATGAAATTGAAAAAGATACTAGTCACTGTTGGCTTGCTTTCTACTAATACCAAAAATACTAGTAACACAAAATACATACACAGACTAAATGTTAAAATGACTTGCCATACAATTCTCTTTATGTAACGTTTGCATCTCCTGTAGCCCATTTCATATGGTATTATTTTCACCCTCTGCGTGATGTGAGTGGATCTATCGGTAGGTTTGAAGATGAAATAAGTGTCCTGACTGGATTGTCATCTTCAGCTCTGAGCAGTGGCTGCAGAAGTAGCCCGAGGAGAGCTGTAAATGTATTTCTCTTTGCCATAACTAGTGTGAATTACCTGTCATGCTGGAGAAGGCGAATTGTGTTAGTGTGTTTATTGAGGTTGCTACATTTCCCAA
>RJVU01062584.1:9874381-9887740 GCA_003731715.1 Anabarilius grahami | reverse complement strand
TTGGCCCTCACAACAAAAATTCTGCTGAAAAGGATCTCGCTTTTCCCCAGTGACTGCATTTTGTTATCAGGCTGCTTTATGTGCAAGTATCTTCATTTTTCCCCCCAGTGGTAGCAAATGCCTCAAAAAGAACTCTAGATAAATTTATATCACTATTCCAGTCACTCTCTTTTTCACTTAAGTTAATTAACATTAAAAACGTTTTGACTCTGTGCATGTCTATTAAAAGGCATTTTTTTACTTAATTGGAATAATTTGAACCATGATAAAGGATGCTGGAGTCTTTCTAATGCCATGTGATTCGACTTGCAGGTAAATGAGCGTAAACCTGAGTGATCCCTTATGGTTTAGCTGCTTTCAGAAGTTATAAAGTGACCTTCCCAGAGTTCCATTTAATGTTCTGTTCGGTTTTGCAGACTTCAAATTTGCAATTTAAATGGATTGCAATTGGGTTAAGGACAAGGAACAGAGTGATATTCAGTCATTTGCCTTCTCAGAGGAATTTTAACACATTTTAACCTTTACCAGAGTTTAAGAAAAGACTGATTGCATTGCATATCTTATTGGACTGCAAGAACCTGTATCCACTATCTGGTATTCATTAAATTAAATAGGCTACTGTCAGTTATTAAGAAAACTTACTGGATTGCATGCATATCTCATGTATGTATTTAGTATCTTTTTGCAGTGCTGTGCAGTTTTCAGATGAATTTCTTCGAAAGCATTTTGGTTGGTTGTGCTTCTCATGAGTAGCTGGTAGGGGACTTCATGTCCTGATGGGTACAATCCTGCAATGAAAGCCTTTTTGAAGCCCTAGTTTTTTGAAACCTAAACATTGTTCTCTTTAGAGAAAGGACTAACTGTGAGGTTTTTTTTTTGGAAGTGTGCCGCAGGCAGTGTAGAGTCCTGATAATCCCAGCGGCACCAGGCTCCGGACTTTATGCCTGGTGCAGTAATTAGTGGTGCGAGGAAGCCTTTGGCTTTATTCATTTTGATTCATTATATGAACCGATACCACGCGGCTCCAGCATATGTAGCCAGAAACCTTAATTGGGTGTCCTTGTATTATGTCAGACTATGAAAGAATGCGAGGTTAATTGTTTGCCCCCTTGTTTGGTATTGATTTATGTGTCAGCCAAATGCATCTTAAGAGACATACTTGCTTAGAAAAATGCCATTAAAGATGTGTTAGAGAAGGAACTGCACTTGATAACTTTTCAAATACGTAATGTCCTCAATAGAGACGTGTTCATGTGAGTTCAATCATTACATGTAATAACAGCATAATTAAAATATCTGATGGTTTGAGATGGTTTTATTAAGCCAGATTTATACACAAAGAGCATTTTGCAAAAAGAGCCGTCTATTTTCTTTCAAATAGAGCACCTATTTCAAACCCATTGCACATTGCTGGCCTTGAAGTGGCAAATGAATGTAGACAACCTTAATGTTAATTGGAAATGGGAATGACTGCGGCCCGTATAGTGTAGCTGTCACCTTCTAGTGATTTTATTTATTTCACAGAGAGTTTCATTCACTCTCTCGCAGTCTGCTTGCAGATTTAATGTTTTGCTTGATTTGTATTGCATCTCATGTTCCTTCATGAGTTCCTGCATGTCAGATTTTGTCCCAAAAGTTTGCAGATCTCTTCACGTAGTGCTTTACAGAAACATGTTTTTCTTTTGGTCCATTTCTCATATTGTAAATGCGGCATTCACCTTCAGAGACCCCTTTTTCTGAACCACACAACAGGCAGCTGTATCCACCGCACTGTGATCCCAGTAAACCCTGGCTTTAAACTTGGTGCCCATGAAATTTGGGTTGATTGTGATGGATGCTACTGTTGTGTTTCTGTTCAGCTGCCAAAAGTGATCTCTACTGGCATGTGTGAGTGGGATGGAGAGAGGAGGATCTTTAGCATGTGCAGGAGAGGGAGAGAGACGGATGGACTAACATTAGAGGAAAGAGAGGATGTGATGACTGATGTATCTACGATGGAATACAAGGATGCCAAACCGAGACATGGCCTGCAGGAAGATTGAACTGAGTTCTAATCATACCGCATGTAATGCCAGGGGAGCACAAGACCAAAAAAGCCAACGGGAGGTTCTGCCCTTCTCGTCTCCACTGGACAGTCTTTAGCGATTTTTTTTTGCTGATATCTCTCTGCCTCGTCCCAGCCACCTCGCCCCGAGAGGAAGAACTGAATGTCAAAGCACAATAGACAGCTGATTGTCTTTGTTGTCTCAAAGGCACCTTTACACTTCGCACATAGATGCTCAAACAGTTGTTACGTCAGTTTGATGTTTTGATGTGACGTCCCCTGCAAATATTTTATTTGATAATGATGATCAAATACGGATGACCATTGTTAAATTGAATGGTTCGGTGTCGTCGCTTTGGTTTGCCGCTGAAGAAACCAACTATATTGAGTAATGAGGGGTTCAGCGGGTTGAGTACAAAGTGAAGTTAGAGTCCATCTCTCAGCAGTCTCTCTGATCAAAACGAGATGAGAGAGAGCTGTATTCCCGTCTTTTGGTACTCACGGATGAGATCCAGCTAATGAAGTGCCACTGACCTCCCTCAAGAGCTCACATTATAGGCTGTTAAGGGGCTTTTGTGCTGCTTGTTTTAACGTCAGTAATGGCAGAATGCATTACAGAGACACTTGTTCACCCCATCAAAAGCTAGATCCTCTCAGTGCAGACAGTGTTGTTTTTCCAATTATCAGGAGCGAGTCCTCATAGAAATTATAAACTACCCTGCTGAGCATGGCGTCTTATTTTAGTTTGATGTTTGGTTATTTCTGTGCCATTAGTGTCAGCAAACGGAATTGCAAAAATAGAGAAACTATGTCTGCCATTGGTCGGTAAAACAGATTATTCTGCCTCAAACTCAGGCCATCGGTTGAGTCCGTGTCAGGATGTTCAAATGTTTTGATATCGCCACAATATTTACACTTTTTTTTGGGGGAAATGGATTACTTATAGTTGTTTCTTTCATGATTTATTATCACAACATTTTTTTCTTCTGTCAAATCAACTTAAATAATTAATATGGTTTAGATAACATAATATTTGGAGTTTCTGTTGATTAAACCAAACACCTTCATTGTATTAACTAAATTTTTTTTTTTCNTTTTTATTATTTAATTACAAACATAATTTATATATTTTTAATATATTATATTTATTATATATTTACAAATATTATTTTATATTATTATCTTTATATATATTTTATGTTGAATAATTATTAAACTTGATTATGCAGATATAAACTATATGTATAGTAATGACTTCATATCAGAAAACGTAATGCCTAAAATGATCTAACATTTTTCGCCGTAGTATGTGAAGTCCTTAAAAGACCGTAGTATAGTGTCAAGGGGCAGTAGACAGTGCCTGGGGCAGTGAAGTACCTTCATATTTTGATAAATGCCCACACAGTTTCTGTAATTATGAGATAATGCTTAGGTCAATGTCTCTGGCAGTCCATTTAAAGTTGAAGGTGAGGGATCACATGCCCACAAGCCATGAAAGTTTCTACTAATGACTATGGTCAGACTTTCCATTAAACCACATATCTTGGATTTTCCTGAGCTGGTTTGTAACCGAGGAACACACTGAGTTTGTGTGAGCCGAAGGCTTTTATTGCACTGTTATTTACTTTATCTTTCCCAAACTGAATCTTCCCCTCGTGTGCTCCATGCTGTGGAAGTCTGAGGTACTTTCTTTCATTAAATACTTCCAGTGGCACTGTAAGACAACAGACGGCTTTGCTTCAGTCCATTAACTCTCCTGCCTCCCTGGCAGAGGAGCCCGATTCATAATCATATACTTCGTATACTTTTCATCACCCCGTTGACTTTCCACTTCTTTTAATTGTGCACATATATTGATGTCTTTGAAGCAAGTCTAGAAAGAAACGTCATAATTCATGTGTCGTTGCTCTATAATTCATGCTTCTAATAACATCCTTTTAACATTTTTCTGTATTTTAACACAGCATGTTTTCCCCACAGCCCACATTAAACTTGCATGCTGATAGCTTTATAAATGGTTCTTAAGATCACTCTTATGCATGCATCTGGCTGTGCTCTGTGTCTTCAGGCTTGTTAAGGAGGAGCGTAAGGCTGAAATGTGTACACAGCACTCACCGAGCCTCTGTCAGAGCCGTCTTTTTCATCTGGGCTCTAACAGGGATACTTGCACGCCTGAGGCCTTTGGGCAAGGCTGCAGGATGGATTCAGAAATTTCTAGAAATTTTAGTTAATAAGGAAGGAAGTTAGCATGGCTCACATATGAAAGGAGCCTAGAGAACTCTCGAGAAATGGTGTTCAACCAGGAGTCCCTGAAGGTTCTCCAAAGGGTCAGTGGAAAAGACGTATAATACAATACACACTTCATGAGATTTCTAACTAACTAATGATTTGTTAAGCATTTTATTATCCAGAAGTGTTAGTTAATGGGCGTGATAACATGATTCTCATTTTTTGGAGCTAATAATTTATTAAAAAATGTTTATTAAAAAAATATTTTTAATATTTTTGGGGAATATAAAATTAACTGTCCTGATATCATAATGATTACAAAAACTTTTTGTTAAAAAATGAAATGCTAGATTGTATCTCTCAGTGGTCCTTTCCAAGTAATAGTCTTATGTTTTAGAAAAAGGTCAATAAATCTCTTAAAATATCAGATAATTTGACCTTTTTATGACATAACCAGGTTTTAAAATGACATTAGTTTGAATATTATTCAAGTTATGTAGTTTATGACATTTGTTCAGGTTTTAAAATGTCATGATGCAACCTCGCAAAAATGTAATGATATTTATGAATTATGATATTTGTGAAAAAAATTAAGATCATGTTTTCAAGGTGTAGGCCTATGTAGAATATAATACTTTATACTTAATGTGGTTATGTCACATCAAAAATGTAAACTTTTGCTTAAAATGGTCTAAACTTTTTTTTCAAAACCATATAACTCATTCCTATATTTCTAGGAATTTGGATGATTTAAACTAGATTTTAAAGGGGACCTATTATGGCCTTTTTCAAAGTCTCGATGTTGTTTTTTGGGTCCACTACAATAAGTTTTCAAGCTTGAATGTTCAAAACACATTATTTTTCCACATATTTTACATTATTGCATCACCTCTCATCCCAGTATGAAGCCCCTCCTTCTGAAAAGCACAGTGTGCTCCGATTGGTCAGCTGGACCAGTGTGTTGTGATTGGTCAACCGCTTCGAGCGTGTTTGGGAACTCAGCCAAGCCACGCCCCTTTTTTGAGTATGACTTGAGTGGGAATTATTTAATTAGGAATATTGTGACATCATGCTCCAGAAGACGATCGAGGTGTTTCAGGGAGTTTCAGAAACGGTGCTTATTGATATATAGAGAATAACTGACTTTGGAGTGACTTTATGCTTTGTAACTTTGCAGACCTTTTCATGCTTCAACAGCAGCATTACACACTAAAGAAAGTTGAAAATGTAAAAAAAAAAAATACATAATAGGATGTCTTTAAAATAATTTTCTTTATCTTGGACATTTATATTTGTTAGTTATTAACCTTGAGTAATTTAGTGAGTAAATCTATCTGTAAATCTATAATGAATTGGCTGAATGTCTGGGTGGGTGATCCTATAGGGTTGAAAACAGCTGCTGTAGAAACAAATGAGGTCTATATGGTCACATTCTCTATGCACAATATTTCTTCTGCAGACCGAGGCATCTAGATTTTTTCCTTTTTCAAACAAATGTTTTCTGTTCCATTTTCAGAAGACAAACAATCTAATCAGCCGTATTTATGAGCAGTCTTTACTTAGAGACTGTGATGTAATATTTGTTTATGCTTCTCTGTTGGGAGCAATCTCCCTCCTGTAAAGTCCTTCACTTTTCCCTGACAGCTCGCAACTTCTCTAATAAAGTACATTTATCATCTGCAAACAGCAGACGTGCCGATGAAATTGTCTGTTTTGCTGAAGATAATTACTAAATCTGTCTGAGTTCTTTCTCCTTTCATACCTGCTCTCCTCTGCCAGCTCTCTCCCTCCCTTGTACTCGCTACGCTATTGACAGCTTAATAAATTTGCCTTGGAATCTGAAATTAGCTCGATCGCATCTGTCACCAGTCCTTTGCAAGTATTGATTTTGGATATTAAGCCTGTCGGTGTGCATATGAAAGGTGTCGTCTATACGATATGGCAGGTTTGCCCATAATTTTTCGTTTCATATCCGTATTGGTGTGCTGCTGATGTGTGATCAGAAAGTGTGGGGTTTTTCATGCCGTTGTTGGTTTTTGATAACATGTGATGTTAATGGGTTTATTTACCCATTCCTAACAGGCGCTGTGTGCTTAGTAGATCAGCATTTTTTTTTCTTTCCCTTAAGGCGATTTCTTTGACATTTTATCTTCACATTTTCATATGGGATTAAAAATTTGGCAGCACTTAAATCTCCTGCATTTTAATCTCTTCCATGGTCTATTAAATTATTTCAATCAACAAACTTGTACATTTTTAAGACTTCTTGTTGGATTAGTATTCTCATCTTTGCTGATGAACTGGTAAAGAGTGCCAATTTAATATGTCATAGTTCATTCAACAATTTTTCAGAACTACTGACTAGGATAGGGATGGGAATAAGGAATTTAATGAATTTAAAGGTTCTGATTCCTCTTATTTCTTTTAATTTGGAGGAATAAATATTTGGAAAGCAGAAATGCAATTCTGTTGCCAAATGCTGGGATCATTTTCATAATAAATGTGCAACAATAAAGAACAAATATTTGGTAAAATATTTCATTCAGTGATATTTATAAAATACCACATTTCAAACATTTTTTTGACCCTAAAATTAAAGTTTTTTCTTCAAAGTATCTTCTAGGTTATTTTATGAGAGTTAGTTGACATGTAGTTTCAGAGTTACTTATAGTTCAGTCCCTCCAGGATTTTGCGATTCTGCAATCGCTGAATTTATCGCAAAATCAAGTAGGCTAAACTCCGCAGTAATCGGAGGATCTTGCATTTTTTCTTAATTGCCGCAGATTTTCCGCAGATTTTGGGCTTAGACACGTCCCGTGACGTCATCACAACATGCATGTTTGAGCTGCACAGCTCGGACCAATAATAGACAACTGGAGTTCAGAGCAGCGGGCCGATCTCGATCACACAACAACATTTCTACACGTGCACTGAGAAGAAACCGCTTGAATTCACCGCAGAATTAATTTCATCGCTGTGAAATTCTTGTGAGAAGCGTTCAGATTTTCGTCGCAGAATTCTCTGTTAAACCACAGATATCAGATCAAACGGTGCCACTGTGGACACTGTTTGATCTGATATGATATCTGATATTTGATCTGATATCTGTGGTTTAACAGAGAATTCTGCAACGAATTTAACCTAAATGCTTCTCACAAGATTTCATAGCGATGTTATTAATTCTGTGGTGAATTCAAGCAGTTTCTTCCCAGCGCACGTGTAATCTGGAAACCATGAGAAACATTGTGACACTAACAGAAATAACTTGTGGCAGAAATGGTCTAATGTTTTCAAGTGCTTCACGCAACTTTTCCCAGCACTTCAAAGCTTTAAATATTGCCCAGTTTGAATGTTATTTTTAATGTGATGTCAAAACATTATTTGTTCATACTTAATAGATTTTCCCCTTTTGTAAAACTAGTTTTTACGATGAAGGAAAGCAAACACTTATTTAGAAATAAAAAAGAATAAATTACCACTGTAGTAGATGCTGCAGAGGAGCACTTATTGGCTTATTAGCCATTTTCACACCCTAGTATATATTTTTAATATTTATTAATAATAAAAAAAAGTTAATATTATCTGCATCTCAACTCAAGCTCAGTGCTTTTCTGTCAGTCCTCACAGCACTGCCAAATCAGGGAACTTAAAGGGTTAGTTCACCCAAAAATGAAATTTTTCTTATTAATTACTCACCTTCATGTCGTTCCACACCCGTAAGTCCTTCGTTCATCTTCGGAACACAATTTAAAATATTTTTGATAAAATCCGATGGCTCAATGAGGCGTCCATTGACAGAAAGTTAATTTACACTTTCAGTGCCCAGAAATCTACTAAAGACGGATTTAAAACAGTTCATGTGACTGCAGTGATTCAACCTTAATGTTATGAAGCGACGAGAATACTTTTCGTGCACCAAAAAAACTAAATAACTTTTTTATTCAAAAAATATCTAGTGATGGGCGATTTCAAAACACTGCCTCATGAAGCTTCGCAGCGTTCCGAATCTTTTGTTTTGAATCAGTGGTTCGAACTGAATCAAACTGATTCAGTGTATCAAACTGCCAAAGTCACATGATTTCAGTAAATGAGGCTTCGTTACGTCATAAGTGTTTCGAAACGTTTCGAATTTTCAATGTTTCACCACTGGGGGCGATGATCTCTGTGAAACCATGAAGACATGCTGTAAATATTGCCGCAAATTTTGAGAAAAGCCACTGCAAATTCAGTCATTTTAGGCCACAAAAAACAGAAAAAAGTCTCGCGAAATCCTGGAAGGACTGATAGTTAGTAGAAGGTCTAAAGTAGACCATTGAAATAAAGAGTAACCGGAAAGCCAAATAAATAACAGAATTTTCCTTTTTGAGTGAACTATCCCTTTAAGTATACAACATGCAGGACTAATTATGTTTTTGATAATATTTGCATGGTTTTAAGGGTAGGGTTAGGGTTTGGGGTAAGTTTGGAGCTTAGTAAAGCCTCACACAATATCACAAACCACACGTAATGCTGGTTGCACATTTTGATGCGTTATTATTTCTCTGTCAAGATGTGCTACATAAATTTTTTTACACAGTTCACACTGTCCTACTACATCTGACAGCTTCTTTTGTGCCTCACAAAGCACAATACCCATGCTTTAACTTGAAAAATTACTGTTAGCACCAGGGCTCCGAACAGTGTTGCCAACTAATTTTTAGGGGAAGTTGCTAAAGGCGGGTCGATTTGTTGCTAAAAGTTGCTGAATGACGTGGTGATGTCATTGCGTGATGACGTCATGACGTAACCATGACGCAAAACTGCATTATTGCGTAGAATACACATAAAAAATATGATTTGAAATATGTTCATTTAGATTTGTTAATAAAAATAATAGTAAGGGTTACAACTTAACAATATAATAAGGGTTACAACTTAACAAATAATGTCCTGGCAGAAAATTACCAGTAGGCTACCTTTTTTCGTTTTTCTACAGTTTTTTTCTTTTTAATCAGCCAATCATGAATTGTGACGTTAAAGCATCCAACGTGACTGAAATGCCCGTGCTCATTGGTAAGTCGAGGAGTTTTTCCGAGTGTTTGTCTGTCACCAACTGTTAAAGGTATTATGAAAATGAATGGCAGGTAATATCCAGCTTGGTATGCGTTTTGAAACCAGCGGAAATCGCAGGTTAGTTTAGAACCGCTACTGTTCAGAAATAAATGTATTTTTTAAATAATTAAACATCACGTTGTCAAAGTTAGGATAGTGGCACTTGCGTGTGTATATATTATTAACATTTTCCAAAAATCAAGCTCAAATGGAGTTACGAGGATTTTCACCAGCGAAGGTTTGTGTTTTGTCAGTCATTAGAATGGCTAACGTTTCATCCTACCCGTGAGATTGTCCTATCAGGGCGTACTGCGCATGTGCACATCAATTTTGCACATTTTTTTTTTTTTTATAAATATTTGCATTGTTTTAAGGGTAGGGGTAGGTATGGATGTTAAAAAAGCCTCAAACCACATGAATATGATGCTGGCAGCACAATAGGTAGCATTTTCGTTGTCGAATTGTGCTACCTTTTAATGGGAGGTAGCAAAATCTGCCAAGCCGAACCCTAATAATGACTAAACCTGACTGAATCTGAATGCAGGTACATTAAATTGTTCCTTACCATCATTTTAAGTTATATCTGTTGCTGTTCACTGGAGAACATGTTCTTGAGGTCTCCTCCATGAGGAAGTGTGCTAGACTATGAATGTTTATTCTGTTTTATTTTTACCCCGTCCCTTTTAGTCTGACGCTCCACAATAGTTATGACAGTACTCCAAAGTGCTGCAAAAAGCCTCTCTTAAACACAGCAGTGACACTTTCGTCTCTGCCCAGATTGTGTTATGCCCTCCTTTTCTCCTACCCCATCATCATCTTCTGTGTCTGTGTGAACTGGAGCATTGGGACTCTTCTGAAGTTTGTTTACAGCACTATCAATCAACCTAGTGCCACCTCCACCCCCTCAGGTAGCTGACACTTCATTTGGCTCTGGTTTAAAAGCATGCTCTAAGATTCATGAGATGACAGAGAGTGACTGAGAACAAAGTTGCATGTAGGATGCTCTTTGAAAATAATAATGGAAAGAACATTTGAAAGGGCTGAAGCTTTGCGGAGCATAAGTTATCTCGTTGCATGTGTAATTGCAAGATAATTGGCCACATTTCCAAATGTGGATCTGAAGCCCCAGGGAAAACAATTGCAATAGTCTCACAGATATTCATAGCAGCTGTTTCCTAGTCCTGGTTCACATGAAGAGAGGTCTGTTTGACTGGAAAGCAATGGAATCCCATAATTCACTCTGCCCAAAACAATCCTGTAAATGTGTTATTCACTAGTTGATCAATGTTGGAAGTTCTGCAAGAGGAGACATGAGTATATTGTGTGTTGTTTTTTCTACTTCAGCGGGAAATCATTTGCAATTCGCAAAAGTAACATTTAAAATGTGAGGAGATTTTATGTTTTATGCTTATTTATGAAAAGAGCTAATAGATAAATGAACTTCTGTAAGATTTAGGTCATGTCCAATTCACGGAATATAGGCCTATGTATTAAATCCTCCTAGCCATTAACACACCGGAGACTTAATCAGGCATTGGTCTTTTTTATTTTCTGTATCCTTGATGTTTGATTCAACAGAGATCAGATAGCATTGCTCTCTATCTTTTCCCACAGGGCATTAACATTTTTAGATCATTATTCATATGTGAGCCAAGAACTGAAGAACCTTCTTCTAGGGAACATATTTCTCAATAAGCTTTTCTCTCCCAGCAAATACAATTATGCCTCTCTGATAGATAACCTTCAAATCTCGATTCCAGTATAGCATGTCAACAAATCACCTCTTCATTCACTTCATCCCTCTAAACAAGACGTTCCTGTCAGTGTGTTGACTTTTTTCTGTTCATTCGTGTCTCTTTCATCCAATCCACATTGGGAATTTCACTGCTTCAGACTTTAAATGGACAAGTTTTGCATAGTAGTGGTCTCTTGGGGTCCGTCTTTACTGAGATAGTCTCCCTGATTGTCTTTAATGAGTGTTTGTTCTCTGCTAATCAGTTTGGTATAAGACAAGAAGATAAAATGCAATGCACAGAAATTAAATAACATGTTTCAATTAAGTTGCAGGTATTCATTTTGTTGCATTTTTTGAGATTTGAATAGGTAATATGCACCATTTTCTGCAGCTCTCTCTGAGGCTTGACTCACAAAGCAAACATACTTTCAGATGGAATTTTGAAAGTGCCACATCTGTTTACTTATTTATTGCAATGGCTGTAACAAATCTTGTGTCTCTCTCCTATTCTTCAGGCTCAGATCTGCAGGTGTGCCAGCCGAAAGGCCTGACCTGCTGTTCTCGCAAAATGGAGGAGCGCTACCTGCTCATTGCCAAACAGAATATGGAGTCAAGTCTTCTGGCCACCAGCGCTCAGCTTAAAGTTCTCATCATTCAGAATGCTGCTCTCTTTCAAGGTGAGGTTCTACAACAACACAATGAATAAAAAACTCTGGGACTGATTCACGAAACTTCATGGAATTTCTGTTTTCAAAGTAATTTTTGCATAGATTGTCGCAGTGAGTTGCGAACAAATTCGTTCTGCTCAGTTTTCATCATGAATGAGAGCACGTGTAAAGGTGTGGTAACATTAGCGAAATTTCTCGGGCAAAAAAGGCCATTGTCTGTTGTCAATATTGTAGTGATTTATGAAGCACTTCTCACATACAAGTTACTGTCAAACCAAGCAGCTTTCTGTTGGTCTACGTAGCGAATCTGTACGATTAACTTTAACCCATTGCAAAATCTGCATGGGGAAATCTTTCACCGCCCTCATGCGAAATTCCTGATTGTATGTATTACTATTGAAATTACTGGATTTCACTCATGAAAATTTGTCGAACGGTGGTAAATGTGACTGCACCTTAAGATGGCTGTGGGGATTTGCTGTGCCAGATGCGCTAGTGAGACCTTGAGTTAAGTGCAAGGGAGGTTGGTCTTTTATGTGAAATTGGCAATGATAAAGAAATTAAGAAATGAAAAAATTTGCTTTTGTGGAGTCAGACGTGAATGGTTTTATATTAAGAGGACATTTAGGTATAACAGTGAATTGTTTGTTGATTGCATCATCAGTTCACATATTTTGGTTCCTTGTTAAAAAGGCATCAAAGGGGCAATTCGGACACTTGCAGAAATCCATTGGAGGCTCATTGCAAAGGCACCTGATGAAAAAGTGAAAGTGAAGTGACATGTGGCCAAGTATGGTGACCCATATTCGGAATTTGTGCTCTGCATTTAACCCATCCAAGTGCACACACACAGCAGTGAACACACACACCATGAACACACACCCGGAGCAGTGGGCAGCCATTGCTGCAGCGCCCGGGGAGCAGTTGGGGGTACGGTGCCTTGCTCAAGGGTCTCACCTCAGTCGTGTTATTGAAGGTGGGGAGAGCGCTGGTCATTCACTCCCCTCACCGACAATCCCTGCCTGACCTGAGATTCGAACCCATGACCTTTGGGTTACAAGTCTGACTCTCTATCCATTAGGCCACGACTGCTCCAACAACAGTCGACTGATCGACTGTTGTGTGCATGTGATACTAAGCAGACCAGAAGCCTGTTGCATGAAGCTAGTTGAACAAACTCTAAGTTTCAGATTAAGTTTAGAGTTGAAAAAAACATACAAATCCAACCTGGTTTAGTTCCGGTTCAGCAGGCTCACAACTCTGTCAACTCAGGGTTTGCGATTTAACTCTGAAGCGCCTGCACCTGAAAGAGTGTCATGTGCAGCGAACAGCCAATCACACAGTACATGGAGAGTGTCAGTTTGATTCACTTCTCACAATAGAGATGGCACAGTTCACTTCTTTGTTGAAAATGAGATTGTTATGAAAAATATCATGAATTTAAACAGGCAGGCACATTTACAAGGCAGGAATAAACGCTGCTGCAGCTAGAGTTTGAGAAGGCAGCTGAATTAAAATATCTGGCTATATCAATGCATGTTTATTATTATATTATATTATATTATATTATATTATATTATATTATATTATAT
>RJVU01062584.1:9863080-9874269 GCA_003731715.1 Anabarilius grahami | reverse complement strand
GGGCAATTTTGTCTCTCAATTTTTTTTCACTATAAAAGGCTTTGGAGCGAGAGATACAGGGGCAGTGGCTTTATAGCATCAGATATATCACTTTGCTCAAAGCTGTGATCTTTAACCCAGAATAAAACCTGCTCCGGAGCAGGTTAGTCGAGTAGCGTAAGTTTCCAAGGGAATGAACACAGCTATAAACCAATCCACCTTTTTGAGCCAGAAAACACAGTTTGCTCAGACTAATCTAAAACTTACCTGGGTTGAAATTGAAACCAGCTTCATACAACAAGCCTCAGGACTATTTACTATTATATAGAAATCTTTTACAATTCGCATTTTTGTCTACGTCTTAAGCAAAATCTTAATGAAAGTCTTTCATTGTGCATAATATATAAACTAATTACATTTTTAGTAGTGTGACAGTAGTTCAGCTGTAAAATTGTTTAACAAACTACAAGTAGCGCTTTAGCTTAACAAAATGCTACATTGCAATTTTTGTCATATGCACAGAGTCTACAGCAAGCTTTGATATAAATTAGTTTATTTGGTTCAAAAAGAATTTAACCATTAAATCTAGTTATTTCTCACTATATTTTTGACTCCTATTGTATTCATTACCATTTAAAGTTTGGGGTCTTTTGAATTTTTTTTTGAAGAAATTCAGGCTTTTATTCAGGAAGGATGAATTAAATTAATCAAAAGTGACAGTAAAGACATATATAAAGTTACAAAAGGCTTCAAATCAGTGTTGTTCTTTTGAACTTTCTATTCATCAAAGAATCCCGAAAAAAATGTATTACATTTTCCACAAAATTATTAAGCAGCACAACTGTTTTCAACATTGATACTAATTTGAAATGTTTCTTGAGAATCAAACCAGCATATTAGAATGATTTCTGAAGGATCATGTGACACTGAAGACTGGAGTAATGATGCTGAAAATTCTTAATTTTTTAAAAAATATATCAAAATAGAAAACTGTTATTTTAAGTTGTAAAAATGTTTTACAATAATACAGTTTTTACTGTATTTTAAATCAAATAAATGCAGCCTTGGTGAGCATAAGAGACTTTTTTCAAAAATATAAAAAAATCTTTCTGACCCCAAACTTTTAAAAGCTAGTGTAGATTAGACAGCTTCCATTTGAGTGTAAAAGTACCTGTCAACCTCTCTTTAATTTCAAAGCCACTTCTCCAACACTGACTACAAATGTACAGCCAATTACAAATGGAAAGTGTCATATGTGTTGATTGATAAATGAATCTTCCTGATTGGCCAGTTTAATGAATCATGTAATTTGGCGTGAGTGGGTCTCCCCCACTAATTGCGTTGCACTAACAATGTTAGCATGGTGGATTTGGTTAGATCCTGTCTGTTCAGGGAGGTGGTTCAATGCTAATTGCTTCAGCATTAGGCCTGAGAGAAATTCCCAAACAGCCCACAGAATTTCTGAAATGTACTCTTGTCTCGTCGTGTTTTTCCCCTGCACGCTTCCGCAGGGAATTGCGAGCGGGCCTTGTTTGCAATCTTCTGTGCTGCTCTCCCCATTGCTTTTGATTCTTTTGTACTTTTCGAGGCTGACACAGATCAAAGGGCTCTGCTCTCCACTCCAGCATCCTCCATCCCTTCCCTTCACTCGACTTCCATCAGCCCCTGCTGCCCCTCCCCACGCTAGCCTGGCTTTCTCACACACCGCAAGCAGCGCCAAAGAATCGGCTCTTTGAAGTCAACTTTGCCAAACAATCATAAAAGTTAAGAGGCTCTGTCAGAGGGACTTTTTCAGGGCATCCAGTGATGAGCTCTGTGCGCCAGTTTTTCGGGTCCCCGGATCGGTCTCACATCGCAGTTAGTCACAGTGTGTCTCTTTTGATTCATGTCAATGGCTCGGTTAAATGTCTCTAAAATCTTATACAGAATCAGCCTATGGGTGATAAAAGAGAAACGTGGCATGTGAAGACTTCACTTTGTGATTCAGCCTGTCCTACAAACCAGGGGTGTAAAAACGATCTGAAAAATGGGGTGGACACAATATAAGGATGGTAGCGTAATGGTATAGCATAACAATTTGATATCATCCTTATATGATTGAGAATTTGTTAACCTGGGAACTTCAGGGGACACTTGATATATAGGATGCCACTCATGTCCTCTATCATGAGGTGATTTAAGGCTTGTTTAACACAGGATGTTTCTTGTGTTCAAATAGAACAAAGTGCACTGGAACAGAACACAGGTGTTGAAGAATACAGGTGTCTCCATTTTTAAATGCTAAAGCGGCTGAAGACATTCATTTAGCCAATGTTTTTAAAGTAAAAACAAATAAAAACAGATTGATACATCCTTTCCATTCCATAGACACCTTCCTTCATCAGATGATGCAGTGAACCACAGTAGCTGCGTTTTCATTACTCTTCAAATTGCGCAAATTGAAGTTGCGAATTGAAAATACGCCCAATAGAAACACATCGATTTCGTAGAAACTCCCAAATATCGCAAAAAAAAACAAACAAACTCTTTATGCTCACATGAGGTGGTTTTTAGGCAATTAGAAAAATGAATATTTTGTAAAACTACAATGGAAAGAGTTTTTTCGCATTTACGGGTCACCTGGCGTATGTAAAAGTTGATCATTCCTTAAAGATGGCACGGTATGTTTGAACACGAAGACAAGACAGAGTTCTTTATTAAACTCATAAAAGACAAAATAAATACTGGATTCTAAACAACAAAGAAATGCCACAAATTAATCAAGACCAAGCATATAGGAGGGAGAAACACCCAGAAACACCTCATATGTCGCCGCTCCCAAGTATAAGGGGCTTTCCTTGCCATTAATGCTTGGATAACATGCCTACATCCAATTAATTCCCATTGGACAAAATCAAGTCCTGCCCTACATTTTTTCTTGCTCAAGAAGCCGTTTCACAATATATGTCACAATATAGGGAAGAAAAAACTGTCTCGACTTCCGTTTAATGTCAAATTTAACATTATGAGTGACACTGAATGATTTAGCACACATTGTTCATTATCTGAAGTTAAGCAAGAAAGATTATCTAAATCACGTTTGCTGGATACACAATATTTCTGCCAGCTGTTGAACTGATCTGGTGATTAATGGAACGCTGGAGGGAATCATTTAGAGCTAAAGATGAATGCCAAACCCTGGTGAAAACTCAAGTCAGGTGGTTTGGTCTCACATGTCATTCAGATTGACAGACAATTTTAATTCCTGTTAGCGGGATAAAGCGAGATCTGCAGTGCCACACGGAGCTGCTTTTAGCCACTTTAGGAAGGTACACAGCATGAAAATGACACAGGCTCTTTTTTATTCGGAAACAAATTAACAGGTAATCCCCATTTCAAAGACTGTAATATAAAAAGAGAGTCATGCTTAATTTATCCATTTTCTCATCCTCAGATCCACCCTTGAAAGACATGCTTTAGGTATTGATGTGTGTGAGCACAGAGAGCCAGAATGAGTTCTGGGTGAGTGTGTCTGCTGCATAACAAATGGTTCCCAATATAAGATAAAAGTCAACTTTATTTGTAGTGACTTTTCAAACCAATAACAGCTTATCATAAATCTACAAAGAACATAGAAGAGAAAATGAGCTTAACATTTTTTTTTGCATTCTGTGTATATTGCTTTAGGACATGGCTAGTAAAAGAGAGATATGGAAAACACATTGCAAATTTCTGTTTACTGCTTGAAATATCAGCCTCAAAAACATTTGGATCTGTGGTCTTCAACAGGGGGTCCATGGCAGTACTGCAGGGGGTCTGCAAATTAGAGAGAAAATGTGTGTTAAATAAAAATACAATATTAACCAAAGATAGTTGAGCAGCTGAAGTTCAGCTGAATATTTCATTGCCCTTCCCATATTATATATTACTCTGTACTCTACAGTTCAAAAGTCTGGGTTTATTTAGAAAGAAATTAATACTTATATTCCTCAAGGATGAATTAAAATGACATTTATAATGCAGCTTTATAAATGCAGCCTTGGTGAACGTAAGAGACTTCTTTACCATTCAAAATTTTGAGGTTGATTTTGTTTTTTTAGTGTACATCATTGTTGATTTTTTGGCTTTACATTGTAAGCATCATAACAAAGTGTTTAAATACATTAATATGGCACTATACATTTTTTCTGCTCTATTTTTTATTCTGCTTGTACCTTACGTTTAACAGAAACATTATAGAGATGAGGTTACGGTATATACCTGGTCTTACATGTTAAGCAATCAATTACAGCTCATGTATGTGTGGTTTGGGGAAGGATAGCCACTCACACACACTTTTGTGATGCTCTAGACAAAGCAGATGTTACTAGCTCTATAGTTTAAACCCGATCAGATCTTTAGAGGAGTAGAAGTACTTTAGACTTCACAATAGAGAATCCATTAAGACCATATTTAGCTCAGACTACATAGACTGTATGCTCATTTCAAGTTCAGGCTTATGGTTAAGCAAGTCATATTTAGTCAAGCATTACATCATCCTTCATTATCCCTCAATTAGATGTCTGGTTGATGTAGACATTGTGCCAGCCTGTGGTTTTGTTTGGTCCTAAGCAGAAATTTAAAAACACAAATCTCCTACAATTCAGTTCTGCTATACCTCAATGCGCCAATTTATCCACTGCGACAGCAAGTAATCAAAGGTTATTTCAGTCGACACTGCATGTCCAATTGTCATCCCAACCTTGTTAGTGCTGCTCGATCTTAAGTGCTTTAGGCGTCTGGTCTTAGTTTCAATCTTTTTTTCCACGTACCGCTTTTTCCCGGCATACTCCTCTCTAATGCTACCCGCTCCGCTCTCTCTCCGGAGTCATTTAGTCGAAGTTTTACCATAACCCAATAAAGGCCTGGCTGACGGAGAGCTGGACCGGGCTTGAAAGCCATCTGAAGTTGTTTACTCTCCGCCTAGGGCGAATTTAATAACTTAACGATGGTTAGAAACGTCTGTGCCATCTCGCAAACAAGCCCTTTGTGCCTCGTTTGCCTGATGAGTGAAAATATACTTGCCATCACTGCATCTTTCTCTAACAATTATAATTAGTTTTCTCTCACAGGCTTTGTGGATATTTATGGGCTGGTGTCGTAGGGGCACACAGGCTCATCGAGGTCTCGATTGAATATGCAGAGTCTAGTGGAGACTGATCCAGTCTGGTGTAATCATCAAAGTCATCTCTCTTCTCAGACTCTGTGTTGTGGTAAAGAGACCAAAATCTCAGAGTGTGAAGAACAGCTTAGAGAGTGACTTTGTCTCTGAAGAGAGACTCAGTAGAGACTTAGACAGCAGGCCCAGCAGAGACACACACTTCAGTAGAGTTTGCTTGGGTTGAGCTTTAACTACAGTGCAGTTAGTGAAGCTCTTAGGTGCCTTATGCCATCAGTTATCTATTGCTTTCTAAGTCAAGCACTGCTCTGTAACTGCCCAAGAGATCTGAGATGTTAAAAGAAAGTGTTTCCCTTAAGCAGAAATAGTGAATTGACAGTAAAGGGCATTATTTTCTCATGTAGCACTTTGTATGTTTAGACTCTTTCTGTAGTTTTGTAATAATGGAAAGTATTGCAAGCAATTAACTTTAACAATTTAGATTATTCAGTCAATCATTGTTTTTTTTTTAAAGGAGCCACATATTATAAATTGCAATTATTTCTATTCTATTATTTTCTATTATATTCATGTTTTATTATTCTATAAAAAAATTCATTTATATTTATTTTACTTTATAGAGTTTTTTAAAAAAAATTCTATTTAGTATTTGGTTGCTCCAACGCTCTCTCTTTCCCTAAAACTACATATACTGTTTTTGCTGCTGTGTACCTATATAAATGACCTCTATTAGTGTAACGAACGGGAATGTGACAACATAGTTGTGGATCCACGTGCAGGCTTTATTCATAAGAAGAGCGTAGTCAAACAGGCAGTAGGTCGATCACCAGCAAACATTAACAGGAAGGCAAGGCAAAAGAGTAATCCAAAAACACAGGCAATGGTCAAGGCAGGCAGCAAACGATCAAAAACAAGAAATCAGTCCAGGGTCAAAAAACGCAGGCAAGGCAAAGCAGAACAAGTAAACCAGGATTACATGGAATGCGAACATACAACTAAACAATACTCCGCAATGTGTGTTTGTTTGAGTGCAGCTTATAAAGTGTCACTGATGGGAAACAGGTGTGAGTGTGTGATTAGTTTCTAGATGGGGAATTGTGGAAAATGGAGTCCATATAATAAAATTGAACACAGACCCAGAGCACATGTTAAAATTAGGATTGAGCGGTGTAGGTCATTATTGTGTACATCAGGGCAACCAAGTTGCTAGCCTTGTCCAAATACCCACACTTGTGGTCTTTGCACTTGACCACTTGTCTACTTACATGACGCATTTCTTGTATTTGGCCTAAGTGTTCAAGTAGGCATGAAGACGGCAAGTGTGTGTAGAACATTTGATTACCCGATGGGACACACTTATAGTGTTGTAAAAAATGCAAGTGTTTACAGAACTTTTTTTTTAATTATTATTATTTTCAGTACTTTGCATTTTAAAATACACTTCTAAATGTCTGTTCAGTGGTCGCTATGTAACAGAAGACACAATTTTAAAATTGTGGTGCTTCTTTGAGTGATAAAAATCAGTTGCAAATGATATACAAAATACATATAGCCAACTCATCTTTGCATCAATAAAATGTGCAATACTTTATATTTTACTACCAAATTATATGTAATATATAATTAATTTAACTTAGTCGTATGTTTTCCTTGACATCTCGCTATTTCGGGGCATGTGAGATCCCTAACATAATGCATGATGGGATACGCTTAGCCTCGAATACCGCTCAGAAGCGGTATTCATGGTAGTGTGGGTTTAGTGTGCATTAAGGGCACTGCACTTGGGGATTTTTAAGACATGGGGCAGTCTTGCGCACTTACTTCCTGTCGCGTGCACGAGCTCTCAAGTGGCCAAGTGTGGGTATTTGGACAAGGCAGCTGACTAGTTAGCGGGTATGATTTAAATATGAATGGCGGACATATGTTAGGGGTGTGACAAGACGAGATGAGACATGAAATTGGGTTCACGAGAATGAGACGAGACTTTTACACAGTATTTTTAAGAAATCCTCAATGATGAAATACATGAATAGAAATATAGTCTGCAGGTGTTTCATATTGGGAGATATTTGCATGCATCAGGGAGCCGCTTTCAAAATGCGGGGTATAGAAATCGCGTTTGAATGGGCCCTCGCGTTTTACTTTCACTTTCGATTTCGCTTACTCTGTGAATAGGCAGCGGTGATGCATTCTACAAGATAAGACATTTATCAGATGCTTAGGCTCTGTTGTGCAACAAATCCCTCTCCATGGTCTTGTTAGTCATCTCTTCTTACTCTTGTCATGTGATCAGTAAACTCTGATTCCTGCTGCACTACATACGACTCTCCAGCTCGTGTTTGATGAGCTGGATGGGATTGAAGCGAGCGTTATCCAACTGAATTAAAAGGTTTTTAATTCTATAAAAAGCAAAACAAGATTTTGTCACACCCCTACCATGTGTTAATTGTCACGTTTTGAGTTTGTTTTCTAATCTGTTTTTACCATGGTTACATATTGATTTGAGTACTCAGTTCAGGTGTGCATTGTTAAGATCCCTTGTTTGGTGTCTCCATTTATACTCTTTGTTTCTCCTTAGTCTTGGTTCTGGTATTAGTATCCAGATTTCCATGATATAACCATTAAAGCACAAATGCAAAATGGATGTAAACAAACAAGTATAAAAGCATTTGATCAAAAGTTCACCAAACATAATGACTCATTGTGCAGAAATGTGCATCTAAACATTAACCACGATGACCGCGGTATTGCGGTCTAATGGTCGCTAATACATTAGCATGCATCTACATGAGTAAAGCTATGAGGAAGCAGTGCTCTCTTGATTATGACAGTAATTACATTGCGTGGTGGCAGACGGTTTGCCTGGTGTTTGTGAATGAGAGTGGTGCATTGGAGCAGGTGATTAGAGTCTGGCCATGAATTAGCAGATGGTGAGGAGGAGAAAGACCTCCTGAGTGTCAATGGGAGCTCAGGAGAGACACCGAGCTGAGGGGAAAATCAGCACCAGGGAGGAAGGGCATCACAGGGCAACAGCTCATCATATATTCCTTCATGCAGATTGTTTCTAATACCCACCCACACAAGTGCGTCTGGCCCAGAAATCTCAAATATTACAACCTTACACCAAAGTTCCTTTGTGCCCCAGTTCTGTCATGAGCACATGTAGCAAGTGTACTATTACAAATCCTTCTGCAACATGTTGAAAACTCCCATTTACACCTTCGGCTCCTCCCTGACCAGCTTATTCCTGTCTATCACCCGCTCCGGTGGCTTACCGTTGCGGTTGCGTTCCCTGAGGTATGAGCATTTTCCCCTACTTTGGTTTCAAGCATGTGCTTTGTCCTGACAGAGTCGGGTTTGTGTGTTTCTAATCACCCTCTGATGTTTGATTTGGACCACACTTTTGGACCACAATTCTGCGGCTGTCTCTTTGTTGATAGTGTGGCATCCAGTCTGCTCTGCATGGGGTGTATTTGCATTTTCATTGTGACTGTGGCTCGGGAAATCTTCAATAGCGGCTGCATTATCGCCCCAGAAAGAAAAGCGAACCACTCTCTGAGAGTTCAATTTAGTGAGAAGTGTGGTATTTCTTTCCAGTGTCTTGCGGTGGTGGAGACAAAGGCTTATTTCTTTACTTTGATGAAGACGTGCTTTATTGTGACTTTTTATCGCTAGGAAGGCCTATCGAGTTGCTGTGGAGCAGGAGAAAAGAAGTAGGAAAAGTAGCGCATGACAAACAATGGGCTAAACGGACATGAATTATACATGTTGCAATTTCTCTCTCTTTCTTTCTTTGTTTCCCATTTGAGTTCTCACATAAACTCCACCACCCACTCATAGATATGCACTACGGAGAGCATTAACGGCGGTTTCTTCCTCCGGCCTCATGACACTACATCAATGTGGCAGTAGGTTATATGGGATTTGTTACTCTCACCTCATATTCCCTCTGAGTCTCTGTTAAATGCTGAGTCTCATGGGCAGCGGGCAGTTTGTGTACTCTCTGCTAATACAGGCCGGTCTAATGCGTTTTCCCTGCACACCTCGCCGAATGATGAATGCGTGTGCGTAAGGCGTTTATATCTCCCTCACGATTCCTCAACTCAGCTCTATTCTTTTCTAATCATGCAAAACCGCAAAGTCATTTTCAGCACCGTAAGGTGTAAGATTGCACTCTGTTTGTCTCAGTGATATTGAGAGCGAGGAACATTTAGTAATTATGCTTAATGATCTCTCACAAATGTACAATCTGCCACCATAAACGTCACAGTTCAGTAGACTTCATGACGGGCGGGTTAGAGAGGCGCTTATTTGAGAGCGCGGTTTAGTAGATGTGAAGAAACAGCGGATTATATTAAGGAGTAATCCGTCACTATTTTCTGCCATGTGTTGTCCCGTGCAGTGGCTGTTTACGCTATGCTAATGATCCAAATTCTTGCATGACTCCCGTGCTGAGATATTTCATCATGGAAAACAAACAAACAAACAAGAGCTGTATTTGGATCAAAGAGCTTTCTGAAATAGTACCATCAAAACCCCGTCAGTTGAGCACCACTTTCAACACCCTACTGTCTTTCCCGACAACAGCGCTCCTTTACACCACTCGCTCTTTCACCACAGG
This sequence comes from Anabarilius grahami, assembly GCA_003731715.1. Taxonomy (NCBI): domain Eukaryota; kingdom Metazoa; phylum Chordata; class Actinopteri; order Cypriniformes; family Xenocyprididae; genus Anabarilius; species Anabarilius grahami. The sequence continues at coordinate 9,864,532 of RJVU01062584.1, read as the reverse complement.
AACATCTCGAGCGGGCTCAGACACATTAGAGTCTCTTGGGTTTAGTGTTCACAATACTCCCAAGATGTTCAACAAAATGGAGGTCTTTGAAAAGGTGGTGCATTTTTTTTTTTATTGGAATGAACGGCAAAATATTGGGAAACTGAACTTAAAGGGTTAGTTCACTCAAAAATGAAAACTCTGTCATTAATTACTCACCCTCATGTCGTTCCACACCCGTAAGACCTTCGTTCATCTTCGGAACACAAATTAAGATATTTTTGATAAAATCTGATGGCCCATGGCTCCATTGACAGCAAGATAATTTACACTTTCAAATGCCCAGAAAGGTACTAAAGATGTATTTAAAACAGTTCATGTGACTATAGTGGCTCAACCTTAATATTATAAAGTGACAAAAATACTTTTTGTGCACCAAAAATAACAAAATAACGACTTTATTCAACAATATCTAGTGATGGGCGATTTCAAAACACTGCTTCATGAAGCTTCGAAGATTTATGAATCTTTTGTTTCGAATCAGTGGTTTGGAGCATGAATCAAACTGCCAAAGTCACATGATTTCAGTAAATGAGGCTTTGTTACGTCAAAAGTATTTCGAAACTTTTTGAAATTTCAATGGTTCACGTGACTTAAGCTCCGAACCACTGATTTGAAACAAAAGATTCGTAAAGCTTCTAAGCTTCTGTTTGTGATCCAATGTTGATTCTGATCACCGAGGCAGAAAGATTTATATGCGATGCAAAAGACTATGCGCACTAACCATTACCATAGTAAACGTTAAATGGGCTACTACCGCTTGAAGAAATCAGACAAATCTTATAGGCTATCACAATTGTGTATTTATTTTATCTGTCAATACGTCCCGTCTTTTACAGGATTGTCTGATATCCATATTTAGCTCCGCATATGTCATAAAATAAAGCAACTCCGGTTTTCGGGAGCATCCTCTGTTTCTCTGACTGCAAATTATAACTCTATTGGAACTGTTACTGGAGAGAGCGCTAAAGCTCCTCAGGTCAAAATTTTTGGTGGAAGATTTGTTGAAATTATCATTCTTTCTAAACATGATGTAAACTGTCCTGTGACTAAACTAAACAGAAACAGAAGCGAATGAATGTGCGTCCTCTTTCTTTTGTAAAATAACAGTAAATTTATTTCTGTGTGACTAATGTGCAATCTTGACACAGATTAATTCTTTATAATCAATGTATCACTTATTATTGTAAAACTGTTGTAAAACATTGATGCTTGGGTTTTAAATCTTTAAGTAAACTATAAAAATGCCAACAAACGGCCGCTTTTAGTTTCCAGGGATTTCTTTCAGATTAGTTTTCTTCCATTTGTTGAAATTATGGGTTTGTGTGACGTTGTTCCAATGAGGTGAGTTTTTAGCGAAGCGCTGCGGAGCTTCTGGCCCGACGGTGGAAAGGCTATTAGCCCAGCTCGGTC
>RJVU01062584.1:9848011-9863070 GCA_003731715.1 Anabarilius grahami | reverse complement strand
TTGAAAGCCCTGGCCCGACAGTTTAATTATAGAATATATATAAATTATTATATATAAAGTTTTATATAAATATGAATTCTGTTAAGTTTTGCAGAATGATCACTAATCGTATAATATAAGAATGTTATTAAACTTGTTAGATTTAAAATATTGTTCTATTTTTTTATTTTTTGCAGAATGATCACTAATCGTATAATATAAGAATGTTATTAAACTTGTTAGATTTAAAATACTGTTCTATTTTTTTATTTTTTTGTAGCTTTCCTGTAGCTCAGTGGTTAGAGCGTGGCACTAGCAATGCCAAGGTCATGGGTTCGATCCCAGGGATTGCACATACTCAGATACAAATGTATAGTATAATGCAATGTAAGTCGCTTTGGATAAAAGCGTCTGCCAAATGCATAAATGTAAATGTATGAGTAAGTATGATTAACTTGAGTAAAAAGTGTATTTTTTTCATTAGAAATGTAATTGAGTAAAATAATTCAGTTTGAAAGGTAGATTATCAATTCCAAAAAAAAATCAAATTAAAAAATAAAATTCTTTCTTTCTTTCTTTCTTTCTTTCTTTCTTTCTTTCTTTCTTTCTTTCTTTCTTTCTTTCTTTCTTTCTTTCTTTCTTTCTTTCTTTCTTTCTTTAACCCCTGGTGAGCTGTCTCGTTTAAATTAGTTTTTTTTCTGTCTTTTATGTCTTTCTGCTCTTCCAATGCTGCAATTTTTGTGTTATGTCCTTGCAAAATTGGTAAAAATTCTAGAAGTTGGGTGTGAGATTGAAAAATGTCTATTGGCTGGAATGTCATTGAAAATTTCAGTTCAAAGTCTGGTCACAGTCTCAACCTTTATAAGAGACTTGATAAGTTGAAAGCAAATCTGAAATTGCGGCGTAAACAAAACCAGCCGTTAAATGCATAAATCATTGTTTCTTTCTGCAGCTGCGTTTTTGTGATGTCTCTCTTTAACCTCTTGTCCTTTTTACATGTAGGAGGTTGTGTTTGTCATCTTAAACCTGCCCCCTTGAGGCTCTCGGCATCCCGCTAATGCCGGTGCATTCAAAGTCAAGGCTGATGTATTTTTCATTCAGTGCCCTGCATTATTGAGCAGCTTATGCAATACATAACGTGTGCAACTCTGCCACGGCCATGTCAAACACCTGAGAGCAGAGTGGAAGAGCTTGACTTATCTAACTCTCTAATTCACTGCTTTTCCATGTCTTAGTTTTTGGGTTCTTTTGCTCGGCCCATGTGGGTGTGCAAGATCGGCATGTCAGTCGTACCAAATATAACCTGCAGTTATAATGGCCATGCTTCTAAATGTGTTTACGTTATAGTTTAGTGTACTATTGCTTCAAACCATCCAGCAAGGTCAAAAAGCCACAGAAACAAGATTTCATGACTGCTAACCTTGGCAGACAGCTGCAAGTCTTTCAAACCAGAAGTGTCATTTTTTTTTATGATGGTAAAATACTTTCTCCTGTCCACGTGTAAGACATTTAGACATTTGTAGGCCTAGATCCTTAAAGCCATGTGCAAAAGCTGCGGTGCTATGAGAATTTCTCCGTTTTATATATTTATGATCAATTGTCTGATTGGTACATGCTTGGCTGGTTTGGGACATGCCAGAAGTATATGATTTAAAATCTGCCATCTTTGTTTATAGCCAATCATGAATGTCATGTGACAGCAGGTGTGTTCGACTTCGGCAGTGGCTGGATTTAACCGATTGACGAGATTTGAAAATGTTGCGGTCAAGTCAGACACTTTCTATTTCTCGTAGTGACGCTTATATGGTGCATTTCATATGGTGGATTAGATGTAATATTTCTGAATTTTGAATTTTACATGTATAACCACAATCACTGTTCATTATATAGGTTTATGTGCTGCCTAGTACAGTGCCTGTATGTACAAGATGAAAGGTCAAAGTAAACCTGTATGATTTAAAATTCCAAAACAACTGGGGTCTATATTTGATTGGTTTTATTTTCAATATTTATTTATTCACAATATAACACTTTAAGATTAAATGAAAATACATTTTATTGTTTTTTTTTAGTGAGATTTGTAGTGGAACTGAAGGTGAATAAACATAAAGCACATGTCATTGGTGTGTATGTTTGTGTTATGTTAATTTTAATAATATTTAATAATTTTGTTTGATTTTATATTTGTATTTCTAGATATTTATTAGGCTATATTTTTCCCTGTGTTTCACTTAAAATGTTATTTGAGGTCATGTTTTATGTGACAATTTTTTAACTTTTTCTCCAACCTATTATGTAAATAGGCTGTTTTTGCAACAGTAGGCCTACCTTCATTTTTCACAATTCTCTAAGCCTCCAAATAAGGCACTGATAAAACATCTACTGTAATATAATGATTTATTAACAATATATGTTGCTTGCAAAAAAAAAAGGAAAAGAAAATACAACACAATGCACATCTAATTTTGAATGGGCGTCAATGGAGAAGGTAGTTTTTTTGCATCTACCAGCAGGAGCAAACGGCCATGTTAACAGGCCGAACCCTGACCTCTTGAAAGCATCATTATTTTTTCAATACCATTTCATAGTACTAGTGGCACAGAAATGAAACCCTTCAGCTTTAAAACAATGGTTGTTCCTATTCGTCTATGGCAGGGTATGTGAACCCTAGCAGTGTAGGTGAATAATTCAAGATGGGAACATGTTGCGAGGATATGTCAGCCCAGCAGGAGCATGTGAAGCGGGGACGGGATGCCCTGGAGATTGGGGCAGCTGAAACAGGAGGGTAAGTGAGGGTCTCTCTGCTTGGATGGGCTGATGTGAGGAGAAATGTTTGGGTGGAGAAAGAGAACAGAGGGACTTGGAGAGATTCTCATCAATCCCCCCGTCTCGGCAGCGTAGTTCCCTGGGCGGAATTGTGGGGCTAAGTGGCATGATGAAGGAGGTTCTGCCACGCTCAATCACTCTCCCCTCCCACCCCTCTGTCCGACTGACAGCGCCGGCCACCCGTGCTGATAGATAGATCGCTGAAGGAGTGGAGGAGGAGGCATTTAATGCTCTCTCCATTCATTTACGAGCGTGAATGTTATTGCAGAGAAAAGCCGCATCGGTTGAAAAGCAATCCTCATTATCTGCTGAAAAGGCTTGGTCGCTGCCCCGGCCTGCTGATAGTTTGCATGCAAAGAGGGTGAGATGTCTCTGAAGACTGGACCAGTGTGTGCGTGCGGTGTGGCGGGACGGCAGACTGGGGGAAAGCACCGTGCTGGCACAGTTAACTTGGACCTTGTTAGTATTGATTTTCCCCAGATTGAGTACCCATTCATTTATAATTCATTCTCCTCTCAAAACAATCAGACAGGGAGGGTTATGATGGATAGACAGGCAGGAGTGAGACAGGGCATTTTTTCTAATAAAAAGGACAAGGGGCATTAGGAAATACATTCAGTGGGGTCTAAAAGTCTGAGGCCATACTGAAAATCTGGGATGTAGAATCTAATTTAAACATGGAAATAAGTAGAACATTTTAGGGGTTTTTAACAATTTAAATAAAAGCAACATTATGACATAAGAAATATTTAAAGCTGCAGTCCGTAACTTTTTTTGGTTGAAAATGATACAAAATCAAAAGTACATAACCAGACAGAGTTCAAAACTATCTCCTTACCTTAGCCCGATTCACAGCGGTAAGCTTGTAATAATGTTTTCTAATTCGAGTGGTACTGGTAGGTTTCTGTGGGAAATTCGAGCATGCCGCCGTTCGTCTTTGCATCATTACTTCACGTCTGTTTACATAAAGGAGTCCCAGCTAGTAGGCTAAATCGCAGGTGAGGATGCTGCAGGTGACGGATCATTTATAGCCTTTTCTCACAGCAGCTGGAATAATTAAACTTATCATTTTGATGGCGGATTGTATGGTGTGACAAATTAACGTTAGAGATTAGACTGTACAGAAATTGAAATCTACAGGTTACGCTAATACACACTAAACACATAGTTACACAATGCTGATGTTGTTAACATTAACAATTTGAGAACAAAGTATAACAATAATAATAATTTGCACTGTTTGATGCGATATGAACTAAGAGATCGTTAGATCTAATCACCATTTTTAGCTTTTTTTTCTCAGTTGGTCAGAACAAAAGTGGCAGACATGTTACTTACTTGTTCAGATGACATTTTCCGGTGGAAATTCTTATTTTGGTCATGCTTCCAAGAATACAATCTGTGATTCCGAAGTACAGTATCGACCGGTGCGGTGACTGACAGCCACACATTCTCCTCAAAACATTAGATTAATCCACGCTGCTGAGCCGTGCCGATGCTCAACCCACGTAAAGATAATAATTCCGCAAATGACTGCAATTGCAGGTTTCAAACAGAGATGGCGACAAAGAGGCAATACTTACGGACTGCAGCTTTAAGGTTATGTGCTATTTTTAGATCAAGTTTGTGACTGTGTCAAGTTAGTGACATTGATCACTCAACTCTTTGTACAGACAGTCAGGAGTTCTTCATTGAATTCTGGAGAACTTGTCAGGTTGTCATTCATCATTCACTTTCAAAACCCAAATGACTTTCTGTCTTCCACAGAACACCAAATGAGAAATTTAGCTGAATGTTGCTGCTTCTGTTTTGTGGAAATAAATAGAATGCTTTAGGGTTTTAAAAAATGTAAATAAAAGAAACATTTTGACGAAATGAATGAGAAATATTTAATTTTTAGTTTGTGACTTTGATCGTGAACTCTTTTTACAGACAGTCAGATGCTCTACATTGAATTCTGGAGAACATGATCATCAGGCTTTACGCAAACTTGTGGAGTTCATGGCATTGAGTGTTGCTGTCTTTAAAGAAAAAGAGAGAGAAACCTAATACTAAAGCCTGGCTCAAACTTTATAAGTTTAATAAAGTTTTAAAATCCTAACCGATTATGAAATCTGGTTGTATCACACATAAGGAGAATCTTCACAGATTTTCTTCTCTCAAATCTCAAACATGCATTGCACATACTACAAGATATCATGGAAAATCATAAGCATCACAAACTGTAAGATATTATTAAAATAATCATGCCAGAGGGAGCACCTCACACGGTCTCATGGGATCTCATGGTAAAGCGGAGATAATGACCTGACAACTTGCTGTAAGGATATTCTTTGTAGACACATTTCTTTTTGACACATAAGCAGTCATGTTGTTGCCACTCTTCCACAATCCGTTCTTCCATCTCCCGTACAGCAGCTTGTCAAAAGCATAAAGACTTGTCTCTTATTGGCTGTTATTCATATTTAAAATCCTAAATATCAAACATTTATGATATTACCAGGCCACCCTGATGTGTCTGCGAGAAGATCGGGAGGTTAAAGATTTGATCTGTAAACGCCTCACATTACCAGATAATCTGTGCTGAACATCGGAACTGACCAAGATCCTGGACAAGATTTTTTTTCTCAGTTTTTCAGGAGGGGTAAATATGGGATAAAATGGTCTAAACTCCTGTAGTCTGTTCTACTCCTGTTCTAAGACATCCTGTGATTAATTTAGAGCCCACTGTATATAGCACACAGTTTTGCAGCAATATAGGTCTGCATCAATTCAGAAAAAGATTCACAGCGCATAGCTGTGAGGCGGCGTTCTCCTTTGGGTCATTTCTGCTGTAGTCTGTCACGGATAATCTTGTTGACAGGCATTAATGAGGAAGTAAGGCTCTGAACTGTGTAAGCATGTAGCAGTCTCTGAAACACAAGGCCATCAGTCTGTGCACTGCAGATGGAATTTAAGAGGAATGAAGGGCTCCTGGTTGAAGCGTGTAGGCAGATGTCAGTGAGGGATAGTTGCTCTCAGGGTTAAAGGTCAGCTGCTGTGCATCGGATCCCCTGCTCTGGCCTGCTGAGGAAATTGTCTTGTATTAATAATTAAGTAACTCCAGCCATATCGACTGTTTACTCATGCTGAACACACTGCTAGAATCCCCTGAAGAGCAGAACACACTGTCACACACACGCACACGCACACACACGCACACGTTCGTTTTTGTGAATTGTGAGGACATTCCATAGGCGTAATGGTTTTTATACTGTACAAACCGTATTTTCTATCCCCCTACACTACCCCTACCCCTAAACCTAACCATCACAGGAAACTGTGCACACTTTTACTTTCTCACAAAAACTCATTCTGTATGATTTATAAGCCTTTTGAAAAGTGGGGACATGGGTAATGTCCTCATAAGTCACCTCTTTTTGTAATACCTATGTCATACCCATGTCATTATACACATTTGTGTCCTGATATGTCACAAAAACGCGCGCACACACACACACACTATTTTTACTCCAATTGATGCGTTCGTTNCTAACCATCACAGGAAACTGTGCACACTTTTACTTTCTCACAAAAACTCATTCTGTATGATTTATAAGCCTTTTGAAAAGTGGGGACATGGGTAATGTCCTCATAAGTCACCTCTTTTTGTAATACCTATGTCATACCCATGTCATTATACACATTTGTGTCCTGATATGTCACAAAAAGGCGCGCACACACACTATTTTTACTCGAATTGATGCGTTCGTTCTGTAGATCAGGTAAAATCATGTTCTGTGTAGCTCTGTACCATTTTGACTAATTAATTTATTTTTCATTCGTTCCCTCAATGCCTTTTTTAACATGTTTTGATTGTAGTGAAATGAAGTGACATGTGGCCAAGTATGGTGACCCATACACGGAATTTGTGCTCTGCATTTAACCCATCCAAGTGCACACACAGCAGTGAACAGACACCCGGAGCAGTGGGCAGCCATTGTTGCGGCGCCCGGGGAGCAGTTGGGGGTACGGTGCCTTGCTCAAGGGTCTCGCCTCAGTCATGGTATTGAGGGTGGGGAGAGCGCTGGACATTCACTCCCCTCACTGACAATCCCTGCCGGACCTGAGATTCGAACCCATGACCTTTGGGTTACAAGTCCGACTCTCTATCCATTACGCCACGACTGCCCCAAAAATATGGTGACCCATACTCGGAATTTGTGCTCTGCATTTAACCCATCCAAGTGCACACACACAGCAGTGAACACACACACCGTGAACACACACCCGGAGCAGTGGGCAGCCGTTGCTGCGGCGCCCGGGGAGCAGTTGGGGGTACGGTGCCTTGCTCAAGGGTTTCACCTTAGTCGTGGTATTGAGGGTGGGGAGAGCGCTAGACATTCACTCCTCTCATCGACAATCCCTGCCGGACCTGAGACTCGAACCCATGACCTTTGGGTTACAAGTCCGACTCTCTATCCATTAGGCCACGACTGCCCTAACGTGGTAGTTAAACTGATGAGAAATATCAAGATAGAATTTTGAGCATGATAAGTTTTCCTTAAGCTCACATCTTTACATAGGTGTCAAATCTTAGGTTTCTAGCCTTAAACAAAGAAAAACATGGTTGGTATGGTATTTGTTCTGTTGTGAAAACTAAGATTTTTATCTCTTAGAGCAGTTTAAAGGGATAGTCCACCAAAACAAACAAATAATTCTGTCATCCTCATTTTGTTCAAAACCCAAATAATGTTTTGTCTTCCACAGAACACAAAAGGAAAAATTTAGCAGAATGTTGCCACTGCTGTTTTTTTTTTTTGTGCGTGTGAGAAACAGATGAAGTCATTAGTCGCTGAAATTAATATTAAAGACTTTGACCAGTCATGATGGAATATGCTGAAAAGGGTTAGTTCACCCAAAAATGAAAATTCTGTCATTTACTCACCCTCATGTTGTTCCACACCCGTAAGTCCTTCGTTCATCTTCAGAACACAAATTAAGATATTTTTGATAAAATCCGATGGCTCAGTGAGGCCTGCATCGCCAGCAATAACACTCTGTTTTCAATGCCCAGAAAGCCACTAAAAACATATTTAAAGCAATTTATGTGACTACAGTGGCTAAAATCAACCTTAATATTATAAAGTGACGAAAATACTTTTTGTGCACCAAAAATAACAAAATAGCGACTTTATTCAACAATATCTAGTGATGGGCAATTTCAAAACACTGCTTCAAAGCTTTATGAATCATTTTTTCCAGTCAGCGGTTCAGAGCGCCAAAATCACGTGAAATTCAATAGTTCACATGACTTTGTCAGTATGATACGCGCTCTGAACCACTGATTCGAAACAAATGATTCGAAAGCTTTGAAGCTTCATGAAGCAGTGTTTTGAAATCGTCCAACACTAGATATAGTTGAATAAAGTTGCTATTTTGTTATTTTTGGCGCACAAAAAGTATTCTTGTCGATTTATAATATTATGGTTGAACCACTGTAGTCACATGAACTGTTTTAAATATGTTTTTAGTAGCTTTCTGGGCATTGAAAAAGAGTGATATTGCTGGCGATGCAGGCCTCACGGAGCCATCAGATTTAATCAAAAATATCTTAATTTGTGTTCTGAAGATGAACAAAGGTCTTACGGGTGTGGAACGACATGAGGGTGAGTAATAAATGACATAATTTACATTTTTGAGTGAACTAACCCTTTAACAAACAAGTGAGATTATCAGGGAATAGTTTGGTTTGGTCTGTTCTCCACACAATGCTATCAAAAGACTTGAAGACTTGAAATACAATCCACAAGTCATATGTGCTGCTTTTTTGATGTGTTTTTTTTTCTTCTTTTCTAAAGTTTGACAGCTTGCTTGCTTTCTTTGTATGGAATGACGTGATGGTGAACTATTCCTTCACATCTCTGGATGTGTTTGAATGTGTTGGATTGGTTCCCTAGTGGCCCTCGGGTCTCTAACATCCATGTATTGCTGTATGGTGAGAAGTCAGAGGGAGGTCAGGAGTTCATGCAGTTTTAATTGTTAAACCTACTTTATACAGGATTCTTTCCCTCCCGCTTCCTCTTTTTGTGTGTGTGCCTGTTTCTCGCAGTCATTTTAAATTCTTTCACACTTTTCCTGTTCTTTTTTTCACTTTTGCTGTTCTATTTTATACACAATTTATCTCTATGGTATGTTACAGCTGTCACTAAATGTGAAGATGGAGCACAACTAATGGAGGCTTGCTCTCTTAACCTGCAGGGTGAATTATTCAGAGCCACATGGTGATCAGAGATGCCCTTAAGCATTCAACACTGCCATGACCTAGTCTTCTTCCTCAGACTTACACCTCTCTCTCTCCTGACCTCTTTCTTTGTTTTTCTCTTGACTTCTTTCTTCTTTCCCTCTCTTATTTCTATTTTCCTGCCTGGCTCTCATTCTCACTCTATCTCATGTTGAGAGGGGATCTGTTATGAGGCTTTTGCCATGTAGCCCCTAATTTATTTCCACCCTGTCTCCTGTCCCTCCCCCCTCTCACCTGCTCTCTGATTGGCTGAGAGCTTTTTGGCCTCCTGTAGGTGTGAGGAAAAGCTCCGTGCCCCACAGCGTCTCTGCTGTTTAAGTCGGTCTTGCTGCTCAGGCCATCCTGCTCCTGTGGTCTGTTCCCACCAGCCCCTCTCCATCTGTTACTGTACACACCTCTCACACCTCACACACACATATACACATGTGCCCTCAGAGGGCTGGACTGGGTCTGAGTGTGTCAGTGTGGCAAAATAGGCTTTTAATAAAACTTGGCTGTCTATTAGGGATGTGCCCGAAGCCTTTTTCTGAATTCAGAAGGGTACGGAAAATGAATAACGTGTTCTAAGGAGCTTCAAAAGGGACATGGTTAGGCTTGCTGCTGTAGTTGTTTATGTTACAGTACATCAGATTTCACTTATCACGTGAAGATAGTAAGGGGAGATAACTGACAGGACAGTATAACAGATCCTGAGCGTCATTGACAAATATCTTGTCTTGTAAAATCAGTATCATTGCTCCAAATACACAGAGTACGCGTGATCGCGAATGCAAAATAAAAAATCGAGTGTGCATTCAAAAAAACGATTTCAAAACCTCGCATACTGATAGCGGCTCCCTGATGCCCGCAAATTAGGCCTATATACAATATAATTACCCAACTATATAAATGTAAGAGAACATGAAAGAACTGAAATATATTTTTTCCTGCCATCTTATAATTTTTTCCATCGCCATGTCCCTTTTGGGGCTCCGTAGAATGCATAATTTCCTTTCCGTTTAAAGTTGTTGTTGTGACGGTATTTCACAATATTACTGTTTTTACTGTATATTGGATCAAATAATTCCAGCATAAGAGACTTCAAATTGTAGACTGGTATATTGCTATGCACCTTGATTTCTGAATAGTTGTAGAACTGGAGATTCTCATTTCCACCCAGCTTTTTTTATAGTTGTGTGCTGTTAGTATACATAAAACATGTAGTTAACGATCTTTGAGTGTGTCATTTGAGGTTGAGACTAATAGTTACTAGGGCTTTTCACACTGCACTTAACTCCGGGTTATTGTCTTGTTAAACCCCGGGTAAAGGAACGTTTCACGCTTGTTTATTTAGAAGAAGGATTAGCATAGTTTTTTTTACCTGGGGTTATGAAACCCAGCTCTTTTGTGCATTGCGGTGCCAAACGTGTGCAGTGTTAAACGATGCGGTGTAAACCCAAAGTATACTTCACTTTTTACGCGTATGTGAGGGTCAGGTTACAGTGTGCATGACGCAAATTTTGTCATCAGAAGAGTACGCATGTACTGTATGCGTACCACCGGATTTTGTAACCGCATTTTTGTAACCTTTGTATGCGCAGGTCGCACATGCGCATTTAATTTATTTTGCAGTAATTAGTTTATCCACATGTTGGCAACCATGCTGTGGGGGCGTCGATTCACAAAGTAGTCGAAGAAAACCTGCATAAACAGAACGGACCAGAATACATGCAAGCTACAGCAACAATGGAGGCCTATATAGACGACATATTGTGCGAAGAGGTTAAAAAAGTACCCTCATTTGTACAACTCTAGCATGAAAGAATACAAATATATTTACATGGGTTGTAACTCGTGGCAAAAGTTTACTCAAAACTACACATGCGTCGAATGCCTGTGTACATGAACGAGTCAAGTGAAGTATACTTTGCAAAGCTGTGCGTTCGACTGTGTGCGTACACATAAAAAAAACAAAGTATACCCAGGGTTTTAGAAGGTTACGACTAGATGCTTAGCAACCGATAACTAATCACGTGCCTTATATTCACGCGTTTCAGCGTTTGATAGACAGTTTCATTCTTATCTTTTAGGCTATAGTTTGAAAAGTCCATTCAGAAAAAAAGTATGAGAACTTGACCATACTGCTATTCCTAGTGTGCTTCGTTTCTCAGTCATGTCTGATTTATTTCCCTTCCTCATTGTTTCATCTCTTCTCTCTATCCTCTCTACTCATCTTTGCCTAATTGGTCAGTGTTTGTACAGCAAAACAGCAGTCAAGAGCCTTTGTGTCTATGTCCTTTGGAGGAGTCTTCTGAGTGTTTTGATGACCTGATTGCTGGGCTCTGTGTGTGAGTGGAGATGAGTGTTGGGAGGAGATGTTAAACCCATGGTCAAGTAAATAGTTGGCTGGTGTTTGTCAGCCTCATTAAGGGCAGAGGCAGTAGCACAGGCAAAATAATCAAAGGTCATTATGAAGTATCCACTGCACATTCCGGTCTTAAAGGGATAGTTCACCTATAAATAAATATTCTGTCATCAGCTACTCACTCTCGTGTCGTTCCAAACACATAACACTTTGTTCATGTTTGAAATAATGTATTCTTTCCCTCTTGTGTCACTTATGTTCTGAAGATGAATGATGGAAATCTTATGAGTTTAGAATGACATGAGTGTGAATAATTGATGACAGAATTTGAATCCCTTTAAATATGGCCACCTGACTATCCTGAGCCCACTTTTTATTTTACACCTGTAAACACTAACGCTCAAAATAATTAATTGGTTTGAGTAGGGCAAACTCAAATTAAACAAATTAGTTCAATCAAATGAATCTTTATGAGTATTTAGAACTTTCATTTTCTTTTGAGTTCACGAAACTGCACATTTTAAGTATTTGAATTGTTTCATTGTTTTGAGTTTTATGAAGTTGTGTCTTTTAATTTAGACAAACTTAAATTTACCTGAAACTGGACTGGGATTACTATTTCCCAGCATGCTTTGCCATGACACTCGAAAGGGAGAGTAAATGCTAAAATTAAGTGTTATTAATGTTTTTGTGCAAGATTAATGTTAAGTGGGAGATTTAGTAGTGTTTAATGCTTTGCTATGCTAATTTACAAGAGTTTCTGTTATGTGGGGTTTTTGGGGGTTTACAATCATGGTGACGAGTGGAGCATGAGCTTGGTTTGAGAAGGGGTATATGTTAAATGTTCTATATTGCCGTACTCTTTCAGCAATTGCTATGTTATGCTAATGTTATCAAAGCATTGTTTTTGCATTTTAGCATTTTCTGAATTAGCTAGTTATAGCTAGCTAAATTTCCACTACTAAAATATTTAAATTGAGATTACATGATTTTTAAGATTACATGAATTTTAAGTTAAATGTATGAATTAGGGATGCACCGATACCGATACTAGTATCTAGTAAATGTCAAGTGAAGAGCAATTAAAATGTGTACAAAATTGAAATCTGCCAGTTCTGCTTACTTAAATTTTTAATTTCTTAAATTAAAAAAAAACTGATGTATTGAGTTTTGCCAACTTATTCGGGTTTACAGTGTAGTTGAACTTTTATAGTACTTTTATTGTGCTTTTTTGGCACTTTTGGAGCTTGAAACCCCCTGGTCACCATTTATTTTCATTGTAAGAGAAAAAGCAGCATAACCATTCTGCAAAATGTCTCTTTCTGAGTTCCAAGGAAGAAAGAAAATCATACAGGTTTGGAATGACATGAGGGAATGATGAGTAGATGATGTAACGTAAGTACACGATGACAATACATATGATGGATCACCAGCACTCATCTAATGGAGAATGACTGCACTCAGAGCTCTAAACTTCAGCATTGTCTCTGTATGGGGCTCTGGGACTGTCTGCAACTTTTCAAAAACTTAAAGATGTGTCAGACAGGGTTTGATGGAGTGTTAAGAGAGAGTGCGTATGTTTGTTGTTACAGCACACTGAGCGTTGCTTCTCACTGTGCAAACTGTTAATGAGAAATGCCTTATAGCAAACATAAGGGAAGACAACCATTCGCATTGCATTAATTGGACCTGAATAACATTTTCTTTCTGTGAAAATGTAGAAATATTCTATTAAGAAGAAGTCTGATGTTGTTTTAAGCTAAATTTGAGCTGAATCTCCTGGGGTTTAGTTACGGTCTCAGCTGTGCATGATATTTCTGTGTGATAGATAAAAAGAACGGAGCTTGAAAGGAGAAGAGCGTCAGTGATGTTATGTTCTGTCTGTCCAAGGGTTTCTGTTTTTCTCTGCTCTGTTCCTATGACTTCAGGCTCGGTTCTGACTGAACACAACACCACATTATCTTACTGTACTTGTCTCTGAACCTCCTTGTGCTGCTGTCTTTGAGAGACAGTTTTCTTTTTGTCTTTCCTTCCTTCCCTCCCCTTTCTCTTATTGTTTCCTACCAGCCGCACCTGTTTCTTTTTTGTGTATTCTCTTCCTCAGAAATTCTGAGAGGTTTGCATCTCTGTGTTACATGGCTACATTCCTGGGTACAAATTGAGTTTAGTGCATAGTTTCACATCTTCAATGTTTCATTTAATCAATATTGACTCTCTTTCAATTACATTCAAAATGCAGTAATATGAATATCTACTTCCATCTGAGTTTCATTTACATAATCTGTCTTGCCTAAAGTGATCATATCATGGGAAATCAAATAGTCTTTTTTTGTTTTTAATAAAGGAGTTTATTTTGCATGTACTGTAGCTTTAAGAACTGATTTTCTGAATATTAGCTAGAAATGGCTTGCAATTACTCAAATACTAAAGCTGTATCCCAAATCACATCACATACTTTCAGAGTAGTGCATTCAGTGGAGAATTTACATGTAGATTGTTGATGATGTAGGGCATTCTTCATGAATGCAATATTTCAAATTTGGGGTCGGTAAGATGCTTAATTGTTTTTGAAAGGAGTCTCTTTATGCTCACCAAGGCTGCATTTATTTGACCAAAAATACAACAAAAAATATTTGTAACAGTTCGTAAATACGGGAAGAAGGAGGCGGGAACCGGCGAACATTCAACAAAACTTTAATATCAAATAAACAAATACAAAACGAAAGTAATGCCGGCAGACCCTCGCGGACGTCTGCCGGCCACACAAACATAATAAAACATAAAATAAAGTCCAGGCCTGGTCCTCTCTCGTCCTTCACTGTCGTCGCTCCTCCTTTTATGCTCCCGGAGCTCCTCCGTGAGAGACTCGAGGCCGGCGCGCCTCCCAGGTGGAGCTCATTATCTCTCGCGCCACCGGCCTCGCGCCGTTCTCTCACGGCTCTCGCCCGCCCTGGTCGCCACAATATTATTACAAATATTATTGTGAAATGTTAGTATTCAAATGTAATTTATTGCTGTGATGGTAAAGTTTAATTTTCAGCATCGTTACTCCAGTCTTCAGTGTCACATGATCCTTCAGAAATCATTCAAAAATGCAGATTTACTGCTCAATAAGAAACATTTCTTATTATTATCAATGTTATAAACACTTAAAGTCAGCATGAAACCGAAGTTGTGATAGTCTTTTCTTTCCTATTGTGATTTGATTTTTTTTTAAAATAATGTGCATGGATATTTAATAAATACTGCAATATTCCATAAAAAAACAAGAATTCTCAATTTTGTTTTTATGGTGACTTTAATATAAACCAGAGGTGAGTAGTAACGAAGTACATTTACTCTGTTACATTTACTTGAGTACATTTTTGGAGAGTAGTTTTAAGAGTAGATTTCAATGTGGGTACTTTAACCCAAGTACATTTCTAATGAAAACGGGGGCAACGTTCCTCTCGTTACTTTATTTTAATGCAATACATGTTTCGAAATGCATAGTTTATTCCAAGCGCGCTGTCTTTTGAGTCAATTCTGTACAAAGACTTCATCAAATAAGTTGGCAAAACTGTCTAAATTGATTCGCAAATTGGTTTGAATTATTTGTTCGGTTCCCTCCATGCACCAAATAGTCTG
>RJVU01062584.1:9773631-9846006 GCA_003731715.1 Anabarilius grahami | reverse complement strand
ATTATCCCTAAATATTAAACTTTGAGAAGTAACTCATTGTGTCATTGCTATAATTGAACAAGCATATAATAATAATAATAATAATAATGATAATATGATAATTTAGTAAAAAATATGAATTATCAATCAATTAAATACAAATAAATTATTATTATTATAAAGGCAGACTGATGGTAACACCACCCAATGTGGATTTTTTTTACATGCAAGCAACTGTTGCATTTTCTACTGAATATACTTTTTTTTTTTTCTTTTTTTTTCAAATATTTGAGACCATTTTTGTAATTGCAAGACAATCTGAATGTGTTTGTTCCCTCCTATTGCATTTTTTCTTTTATGAGATGGCAAGCACAGGAAGCATTATTGGGAGTTTTTATGTTTGACCGCTTTGCAGGCGTGTAGAACACAGTGTTGGCTGAAATTGTGCATCAGTAACAATAGTGCGGTATAATGTGTTCTGTCAGCTGTTCTATCGTACAGAGATGGTCTTGATTTCTCTTTTCATCCAGAGACAATTGTCCTCTCAGGCCCTACTGGAGGTTGTCATCAGAATTTCAGATATCATCAATTACACTCATATCAGGTCCTCCCTTTCCTAAAACCTCAGCTCTCCTGTTCCTCTCCCTTTCTCAACTTAAAGTCAACAAGAAACAGCATTCACAACCTATTGTACTCCTGCATTTCTGGATATTAAAAAAGAAAAATAGACAGCAAGTTTACAGTAGATTGTCGAGGGCTATTTCCTTCCCGTAAAAAAACACTGCAAGGTATACACTGAAAGTTGAGAACAACACAAAATATCACAATGGTTGCATTTCTTTTTCAAGTTCTTAACATTATTTGCTATTATTGCTGTAACCTTTCTAACATTGACATTAACCACTATTAAATTACTGTGTTAACTATTAGCAAGATTTTAGGCTACATTACGTTAGCCTAAAATAATGCCTAATTTAGCTATTAATTAACATTAAAAGATTAGTTCACTTTCAAATGTAAATTACCCAAGCTTTACTCATCCACAAGCCATCCTAGGTGTATATGACTTTCTTCTTTCTGATGAACACAATCAAAGAAATATTAATAAATATCCTGATGCATCCAAGCTTTATAATGGCAGTGAGCGGAATCAACGAGTAAGAGCTGAAGAAAGTGCTTCCATTCATCATAAATATATTCCACACGACTCCGGGGGGTTAATAAAGGCCTTCTGAAGTGAAGCGATGCATTTGTGTAAAACATTTTTTCCATATTTAACAAGTTATGAAGTAAAATATCTAGCTTCCGCCAGACCGCCTTCCGTATTCTACTTACGAAGTGTAAAACTCTCGCAGTTCAAAAAGCTTATGCTACGTCTGTGTTCAACTTACGGAAAAAGCTTAATTGACCCGACGTTAGTTTCATTCATTCGTAAGTTGATGGATGGATGTGGATGGAGGCACTTTCTTCACCTCATATCATTGATCCCGCCATTTTAAAGCTCAGATGCGTCAGGATATTTATTAATATATCTCCGATTGTGTTCATCTGAAAGAAGAAAGTCATATACACCTAGGATGGGTTGAGGGAGAGTAAAGATTGGGCTATTTTTCATTTGAAAGTGAACTAATCCTTTAACTAGTTACCTAGACATCAAGCCAAAAAATAAAAGTCAGTTCAAAGGTGGAGCATTTTAATAAAAGATACTGAAGACATTTGCCGTGACATACACTACCGTTCAAAAGTTTTTAAGACCGGTACGATTTTTTTATTGATATATAGCTCAACTGGTCATGCCAATTATATGCAAGACATTTTTCTTTTTGACAGCAACAATGCATCCACCTTGCCGCAGACCCTTTGTCACTTGCCAACTATATTGGGTCAACATTACAGCTCTTCAGGGAAGAGGCTCCAGGCACTTTAAACATACTTTTACAGTATCGGCCCCCTGTGTCCAGGAGCGCTATCTCTACCCGCCAAATGCAGTGACAGAGAGATCCCCCTGGGGCAGCATTCAGTTAGTGAAGCCTGTTAGTTTAGCCTACTGATGGCCTGCCTCTTGCCTGGCCTTGCTCTGTTTTTGGGATTCCCCTATAGGAGGCTAATGGCCCATTGTGACAGCCTGCAATTCTTGAGTGTGTTAGTGTCAGTGCCAGACGTGCAGCCGGGGCTGTAGGCATAGATAGCACGGTGCTCTGAAGCCATGCATTAGAGCGCATCCGTAGACAGAGCTGGGATGGTATCCCGCTGGGCGCTGAACTTTTGCTTCCTCGGCTCACTCACAGCAGCGATCGTGTGTCGCTCAGGGCTCGGATGTAGGGCTTTTAGGTGGCAAGCTTTCATAGCGAGGGCCTGTCACTCACAAGGTTCGATGCCTTTAGCTGCGTCACCCGCCCTTGTGTCCTTGGGGTCTTCAGTTTCACTTCACTGATATCTGCCATGTCGGTGGTGTTATGAAGACAGCGAGAGACAGCGCTGATTGTCAGTGTGCAATGATGTTTACTTTGTCTTTCTCTCTCTCTTCACACTATGTGAGAAGGGTGTTTTGTGTGCTGGTGGTTTACTTGTCAAAGGATTCAGCACCATGGACAGCTCCAGTGATCCTACACCCATAAACAAAGATTTAGGGTTGTTTGTGGGGCGCTACAGCAACTGCTCATAACTCCTAGACTGATTGTCATAGACTCAAGTGCTTTATACCACCCCCGCCCCCCAACATGTATATGTTTTTTACAGCATTGAAAAAAAATTAGCATAAGATTTGTTAGTTATTAGAGTTATAGTTTTGAATTTAGTTTGTATTTCTATTTTATTTTGAATTGTCATTTTACTTTTTGTTATTTTTATTTCATTGTTTTATTTGTAGTGTTTTAGGCCTGAACAAGTTTATGCGCTAACTATTATCATTGTAAAGAAATGTAATACTATCGCAATGCTGTTAGCCTAAATATCTTGGCACAGTATAGTGATATTTCTCTCAAGTGAAAAAAAGTTATTGTTTATTGCAGGCAGGCAGGCTGTAAAGGTTTTGTTCTACAATATACATTGTTCATACAATGATAGCGCTGTTTCCCAAAAAGTTTGCTGTGTACCAAAGCAATAATTCATACAGTGCCTTGGCTTATTGATTTTATAAAATAATTAAAATACCAATATACTATAAATGTGTGTATTTTTTATTCTAATTTATTAATATTATTAATACTAATTCAATTTTCCATTTTCATTTCAAATCTTACCCTTCCCTCTGCCCATGTAATTTTACCATCTAAAAAGGTTAATGTCTTCTGAATTACTGTACATTTACATTTACACTTAATCAATTAGCAGACACTTTTCTCCAAAACGACTTACAAATGAGAACAATAGAAGCAATTAAATCAACATGAGGGCAACCATATTATGCAAGTGCTGTGCCAAGTCCCAGTTATTACAGCAAAAAGTACACAGTGAGTTTTTTTTTTTTTTAAGTGAATAAATAGAGAGACAGAATAGAAATAGGAAAAAGTAAGTGTTCGTATTAATAGGTCAAGTGTTGATGAAAAAGGTGTGTCTTTAGCCATTTTTTGCTCGGCTTGAGCTAGGCAGGTCACTCCACCAGCAGGGAAACAGACAAGAAAAAGGTCTGTGAGAGTGATTTTGTGCCTCTTTGGGATGGCACCACAAGGTGCCATTCACTTGCAGAACGCAAGCTTCTGGAGGGTGCATAGAGGTGTGACATGCGCTCTCTTCAGCTCGTTTAAGACCACTCTTGCTGCTGCATTCCAGATCAGGTGCAGAGGCTTGACAGTACATGCTGGAAGGCCTGCCAAGAGAGCGTGTGGAATGCTCTTATAGGGAGGATCTAATCTTCCTAATGTTGTATAAGGCAAATCTGCAGGACCGGACTGTTGTAGCAGTATGGTCTGTGAAGCCTGAAAGATCATCATTCACAACTCCAAGGTTCCTGGCTGTCCTGGAAGGAGTTATGGTTGACAAACCTAGTTGAATGGAGAGGTTGTGATGAAGTGTTGTGTTGGCCAAGACCACAAGCACTTTGCAAGGTTGAGCTGAAGGTGGTGGTCCTTGATCCAGGCAGAAATGTCTGTTAGGCAGGCTGCGATGTGAGCAGTTCTCGTCGGATCATCTGGTTGGAATGAGAGGTAGAGTTCTGTTTGTCATCAGCATAGCAGTGATAGGAAAAAACATGTTTCTGAATGACAGATCCCAGTGATGACATGTAGATTGAGAAGAGAAGTGGTCCAAGTACTGAGCCCTGAGGTAACCTAGTAGCAAGATGTTGCAACCTCACCCTTCTAAGACACCCTGAAGGACCTACCTGAGAGGTAAGACTTGAACCACTGGCGTGTGGTTCCTAAGATGCCCTTTGTCATGAGGGTTGACAGGAGGATCTGGTGGTTAACTGTGACAAAAGCAGCAGACAGATCCAGCAAAATGAGTACTGATGATTTGAGTGAGTGAAGTGAAGTGACATGTGGCCAAGTATGGTGACCCATACTTGGAATTTGTGCTCTGCATTTAACCCATCCAAGTGCACACACACAGCAGTGAACACACACACCGTGAACACACACCCGGAGCAGTGGGCAGCCATTGCTGCGGCGCCCGGGGAGCAGTTGGGGGTACGGTGCCTTGCTCAAGGGTCTCACCTCAGTCGTGGTATTGAGGGTGGGGAGAGCGCTGGATATTCACTCCCCTCACCGACAATCCCTGCCGGACCTGAGATTCGAACCCATGACCTTTGGGTTACAAGTCCGACTCTCTATCCATTAGGCCACGACTGCCCCCCATTAGCTGCTTTTGCCAGTCTCAGGGCTTCAGTAACTGAGAGCAGGGCAGTCTCAGTTGAGTGGCCACTCTTGAAGCCAGACTGGTTGTTGTCCAGGAGGTTGTTCTGTGTGAGATAGATAGACAGTTGATTGAACACAACTCTCTCAAGTGTCTGCAATGAATGGAAGAAGGGAGACCGGTCTGTAGTTGTAGTTCTAAAAGTGCTGGATTTAGAGTGTTTCTTAAGCAGTGGGGTTATCCTAGCATGCTTAAATACTGTGGGAAATGTACCAATGTGAAGAGAAGTGTTCATAATGTGAGTGAGTGCAGGTACAATTAAAGAAGAGATAGCCTGAAGGAGATGAGTGAGGACAGGATCAAACAGATAGATAGTAGGATGATTTGAAAGGATGAGTTTGGAAACTTCTGCCTCCGAGAGTGGAGAGAAGGAAGGGAAAATGTGTGTATTTGCCATTAAGATGTGTTTGTCAGTGTGTGGTGTGGAGAATTGGTCGCTGATGTACAGTACTGTGCAGAAGTCTTAGGCACGTTAGTATTTTCACCCCCCAAAAAAGGTTTTAAGCCAGTCATTTATATCTTTTGCTGTAGTGTGTCAATAGGAAATATCCGTTCACATTTCCAAACATTCATTTTGCCATTAATTGTAATAATCCAGTGAGATTTCTGAATACACAAGGAGTCTGATAACAGCCGGTGCTCCACACAGAGATCTGATCTCACCATCATCGAATCCGTCTGTGATTACATGAAGAAACATATGAAACTGAAGAACTGGATTTGGATTATTGGAATCACTGGATTATTACAATTAATGGCAAAATGAATGTTTGGAAATGTGAACGGATATTTCCTATTGACACACTACAGCAAAAGATATAATTAACTGGCTTAAAACCTTTTTTGGGGGGTGAAAATACTGACGTGCCTAAGACTTCTGCACAGTACTGTATGTTTTTTATTTATGAAGAATGTGGCAAAGTTGTCAGACAAAGAAGAGAAGATATGGTTTTGAGAAGCATGCAAGAATCGGGAGAATTGTTCATTTTATTGTGGTAGTATGCAGTTTTAGCATTGGAGACCCTTGCAGAGAAGGAAGAGAGAAGTGAGTCTAGAACGATGCTCACGGAGAACATCGGATAGCCAGAGGGCAGAGGGGGTGGTGTGGGCTGGTCTGGATGAAAGGGGGCAGAAGTTGTCTAAGCAAGATGTTAGATTGGAGCAAAGAGTATCAAGTGTGACTGTATAGATCACATATAAGTTTAATCAACTTAAACATTTCTTTTTCTTTGTGATTTCATTTACTTTTCAATTCAATTCAATTCACATTTATTTGTATAGCGCTTTTCATGATACATATCATTTCAAAGCAGCTTTACAGAGAATGCATGTCAACATTACAATTTAAAGAATGCAGTTAGCAAATAATGTAATAATTTACAATTTACAATCACTGTTAGCAGTTTAACTGAACGTAGAAGCAATGAGCTCCTGGAAAAATGAATTACATTAACAATAATCAAGATATAGAATTTGTGCAATGTGCATGTTGATCCAGATGATTGCGTCTTCTCGAGTCCTCGCAGGAGTTGGTGCCGTCTCTTCATAGGTGTTGGTCATCTGAGGTCTTCTTAAGAGGCCGGATCCAAACTGAAGCTGATGTCCTCTCTAGTCACCTCGGGACGGGTGTCCCGAGGCAAAACAGAAAAGCAAATGGAGAGTAATTAGCGTAGCTGCTGTTCATAACATTAAGCAAAGATAGTCATGTGCAATTGATCTGATATGAGATGCATTATGTGAATGCTAAAGAGATGCGTCTTTAATCTAGATTTAAACTGGGTGAGCGAGTCTGAGCCCCGAACATTATCAGGAAGGCTAGTCCAGAGTTTCGGAGCCAAATGTGAAAACGCTTTCCCTCCTTTAGTGGACTTAGATATCCTAGGTACAACCAGAAGTCCAGAGTTTTGTGATCTTAAGGAGCGTGAAGGATTGTAGGGCGATAGAAGATCGGTTAAGTACACGGGAGCTAAACCATTTAGAGCCTTATAGGTCACTTTTGTGGTTAACAAGCTACCCTTTGTGGTCCAAAGGAGGTATGATTTAGCATGACACCCAATTAATATTATAAGTAAGGGATAATGCACATCCAGCTGGTTATCGCAGAATAAACCCTGACAGGGTGATCAGGACCCGGATGTGAAGCGGAAGTAGCAAGCGGCAACTAGATGGACATTCAAGGGATACAGTACATTTCACCACATAAATAATTATGGGGATAAGAGATATTGCTTTGAGATGATGTTTTGAAATTTTACCTGCTTGTTATCCATTACAGTGTTCAAAACAGTTGTTGCAAAATGGCAGCAGCTGCGTTTGTATGAAAAAAGAGAGCGAGTCTGAGATACCCGGATGACATTATTAAATAATTGTACACAAAATATTGATTTGCATTTTAATATTTTGTTAGCTCACAAAACGCAAAACTTCCACGAAGAAAAATCGTTCCTAGCAAGCACATTGCGCTGATTTCAGTTACCCTGTGTCAACAGTTGTTATCGGGGAATAACATACCGCTGGATGGCGCGATTAACCAATCAGAATCAAGTATTCCACAGAGCCATGTAACACATTTTCTTAAATGTAGACACTTTGTGGTGACCAAGCTACGCTGCAACTTGTCACGTGATCAATATAGAGCATGTGATCACGTCACAGCTGTTCCGAATATGTGTCATCGAACACGTCTGTTTTATTAGTTTGGCTAAAGTATATCCTTTCATTTCACAATGCTTTTTGCGTGCTATGGTTTAAAGTCAAGTGTAGGTTGTTTATTTTGTGTTCAGCTGAAATCTACTGCTCCCTACACATTCCCCTGTGTCTCAGACTCTTCATTTAATGTATTTAATCTTTGAACACAGTCTCTTAACCCTCTCTTAACCTCTTTAAATGATTAAAGTTCATGCTTCCCTCTGTCTCTCCCTCGTTTCCCTTTTCTCTGTCTTTACATTGATTTCTTATATCTCTGATTTCTGTTTTCTTTCCTCCCTTCCCCCCTCCCCACTGCTTCTGCACCATCAATGAACTCATATATATCACACTCCCTTTTCTCGTTTCATCTTTCTTTTCCACCTCCTGAGCTTTTAATGTGAGAGATGTATTCATCTTGACACAAACTGTTGCCTGGCATGATAAATATTTTATTAGCCATCCATTTTCAAAGGGGAAATATAAAGAGGATGGGAAGGTGAAGGTTTTTCCTCATTTCTTTCTTGCCTCCTTTGCTCTTTTTTCTGTCAGAATCTTCCTGTAGGGGGCGCTAAAGCCCTCATGCTCATCCTCATTAGCTATTGCTCCATTAACGACTTTAATAGACACTTATTTTATTGGTAAGACTGATGGATTCTAGAAATTGACTGTAATTAGAAACCAGGCTACAGATATTATATTCATAGCAGTGTTTTGTGTGTTATGGTATAAAAACTGGTATATTATCATCAGGGCTTCTGGTAATGATACATGCTGATACAGACAGGTTAATGTCGTAACAATAGTGAAGGATAATGATAATGTGGCTCTGGGTGAGAAAAGAATCAATAGATGGAGCATTAAGTCAATGTGAGAGCTCTATAATAACCCACTGGACCTGTGGGTGGACACTCACTGTATATTTAGCCATAACTGATGAGTGTGTTTCCTGTTTGGTAATACCCAGCTGGCCTCATGGGTCATATGTGTGTGCAGTTTCTGACACTCCTTGGCAGAGCCGTTAGGTCATGACTGTGGTCCTTTGCACAAATGGGTTAGACTGTGATACTGGATGTGAGTTCAGGGGCTACATTCTGTGCAGCTGAAAGCAGAAAAACCAGAGGATGAGGTTTTCTTTGTTTAGTTGCCCACAATGCTGTTGTTTAATTTTAGATTTTGTTTTGTGTTTTGTTTTGTTTTGTTTTGTTTAACAATTTAACCATTTTGGGGGGTTTCTGTTAGGTGTCTAATAAAACCCCACTTATCAATATCACTTGTTTAAATGTATTAACCATAGGATAGATCAATTAATGCCTTTTTAATTATATATAATATTTTGTTGCTCAGTAAATTGCTACTCAGATCAGATTTCTGTAATTTTTCTGTCTTAGTGTGGGGACAACAGGTTACTTTTACCTTTGAAATAATGTCAGATGTTTAAACTAAGAAAATCATATTTTATAATGCATTTTTATACACTACTGTTTAATGGTTTACAGTCAGTATAACATTTTTTTTTTTCAAAGAAGTTAATACTTTTATGAAGCATGGACGCATTAAATTAATCAAAAAGTGTCAGTAGAGACTTTTACATTGTTACAAAAAAAAAAAAAATCTTTCAAATAAATGCTGTTCTTCAAAGAAACTTTCTGTTCATCAAAGAATCCTGAAAAAAGCATAATGGTTTCCACAAAAATATTAAGCAGCACAACTGTTTTCAACAGTGATAATAATAAAAAATGTTTCTTGAGCAGCAAATCAGCATATTTGAAAGATTTCTGAAGAATCATGTGACACTGAAAAATTTAGTAATGACACTGAAAATTCAGATTTGAAATCACAGAAACAAATTACATTTCAAAATATATTAAAATAGAAAAGTTTTTTGAAATTGTAATAGTATTTCACAATATTACAGTTTTTACGGTATTTTTGAAAAAATAAATACAGCCTTGGTCAACATCCTTGGTCCTTCAAAAACATTAAAATTTTTAACTAACGCCGAATTCCTGAACGATAGTGTAAGTATATAAGAGGGCTGCACGATATTGGAAAAAATATTGCAATATTTTGTTTTTCTGCGATATATTGCGATATGAAAACAATTTCACCAGAGGATTTAAATAGCTCTATTTGTAAAGAATTAATCATTCTAGTATGATTGGGGTGATTTTGTAGGAATTTGGAATTTGTTTTTCAGGTTAATCTAACAGTGTTCAGGTACAGAAATTGAACAATCAAATGTAAAATAACATGCTTCATCATAAATAAAATATAATTAGTTAATTAATTAATTAATACAGTTTATCTTTGTTAAAGCTACAAAAGTGATTTTCTCTTTCTTTTGTTGTTTGATTAACATCGGTGACACAAACAGCTACGGGTATATTAGGCTGCTGTCACTCTAAGATGAATCCCTGGATCCCTCCGCATCCGTTTTCTTTTTCAGTTTTTTACAACACATAACCGACTGTGTTTTTGAGGATACTTGCAGAGACGGGCATTTTGACTTAATTTTGCAGCTCATAAGAGAACTGAATTCCACGTTCACGTGCTGTGTACCATGTGACTGTTGCGGATGCGCACATCGTGCTATTGATGCTAAAATAATATATCGTACAGCCCTAGTATATATTATCAATTGAACAAGTTCAGTTTTTTCAGACTACAAAAATTCCCCCTGGTTCCAACGCCCATGACTTAATGAGGATATCTACTTCAGCGTTTGTTTGAATGGAGAGTGGTTTCTGATATAGGAAGACTATTACTGTGTGACACATCCTGTGATAGTGACAATCATGCAGCCGCTCTTGGTCATTCAGTCGAGAGCTTTTCCTTATTGTGATTAGAGCTTTTCATCCTGCAAACTAATCCCTATGTCTTGATCTTATAGCAGAAAGCACACTATGATCCTGCAGGGTTCATGTGTTTTCTTTAGGCACTAAATATTGAATCTTTGGATCTGTCTCCACTTACTTCATTATATTGGCAATATCATTATATTGTTCTGCCTCTTTCTTAGGACATGGCAGCTTTCTCTTTTTCTCCACAGTTCTTATTATGTGATGCTTTTTATTTGCTTTCACATGATGAAAAGTTCAGCTCAGACTCACAAAAGAATAAAGCATATAAGCAGATGTTCAAAATAAAGAGAGTGAAGGCCAGTTCACAGCAAGAATGATAACTCTAATGATAACTATATTATTGTCCACACAAGCAGATGATAATGTTCTGTTTATTGTAAGCGTGAGCTGAGTTTTGTCTGCCTTTAAATGTTCGATCTCTTTAAGGTAGAATGGATTCTGACTGGCTTTCAATGTTTTAATCATTCATCAGCTGGAAAAATTTTTTTGAAAGCGTTTCCAACGATATGGTTTATGTTTGTCGTTATCATTATAGGTTTGGTATTGACTCAGCTATTATTTTATATTTAAAATGATTTTTAGAACTATACCTGTATGGTTATCATCATAGTTATCGTCCTTGGTGGGAACGGGCCTCAAGACTTTGCCTTTGAATTGCAAATCCAATTATCTAGCGGTCAGGGCCTGAGTTGACCCATCTGATGCGGTATGCTTGCCCTTTGTTTTTTTTAACTTCAGGTTTAATTTCATTTTTTTCTATCAATGCCACAATGTCTCCATATTTTATCAGTATATCTGAAGTGAGACATCTTCACAGCCTTCACTCTCCAGAAGAGTGTCAGTCCTTGTTTGCTGCATGATCCATTTTATTTTTATTTATTTTTTTAAAACCTATTTGAAAAGTATGAAGTGACCTAACCTGTGTAAAACATTTTTATTTATTTCCCCTCACAAGACTATTTCATGCTTACCTGCCTCCAGTACCTCAGCTCCCTCTGGATCTTGTTTGATGATATGCCCAAGAGAAGACATGCAAAGAAGGAAGAACATCTCTCATCTTATCTGCCCTTTTCTTTCTGATGCACTCCTCCTCCTCTTCTTTCTTTCCTCTACCCTGTTGCTATTCCCGTCCCCTCTATTTGGGTCACTGCACTCATCCATGAGGGTGGGAGACGGATGGGAATTTCCCTCCGCTCCTGCCTTCCGTTTTCCCCAGTTCCTTCTCTCCTTTGTGTCTCTTCCTGTGTCTCCAGAAGAGTCACTATAGATTCATTTCTGCTGAACATCATAGCCTAGTTTACAAGGCTTGTCCTGTTAAGTGTCGCTGAACATTTTGAGGCCGCAGACGCACTAGTGATTTGCCAATGAGGTGTTGGTGCCCTAATAGTCAAATGATCTGAGCTGCTACTTGGTTGCTGGTTCAGTCTCATGTAACATGACCCAGAAACTCAATAGTTCCTGTTAGATCACAGTCCCGCTCTATCAACATTGTGCCCTTGAGCAAGGCACTTAACCACAGGTGCTCCAAAGAGACTGTCTGTGAAATTAGTCTGGAGTAAGTCTCATTGGATGAAAGCCATCTGCTAAATGACGAGTAAAAACACCAAATTCTGTGTAGTATATTTCAAATGTAAGGTTGTCACATTTGAATTTGATTTCATATCTAGATGTAAAAAATTATAACCACTAAGTAATAAAAAGGGCTATTATTTGAAGTCACTTTATTCGGCTTCTCTAGATTCCTCACTTACAAAAAAAGTGCCATGGTATGAATTTATACATTGTGATATTGCATCAGTACTTTAGATCATTGCTTCAGTTTATTTATTTAAATTTTTTTACATTTAAAAAGTACCCCATGGTATATCTATATATGGTGATATTGCATCAATACTTTAGATCAACCATGGTATTACTATTGTATATCTACAGTGGGTACGGAAAGTATTCAGACCCCCTTAAATTTTTCACTCTTTGTTATATTGCAGCCATTTGCTAAAATCATTTAACTTAATTTTGTTTCCTTATTAACGTACACACAGCACCCCATATGGACAGAAAAACACAGAATTGTTGACATTTTTGCAGATTTATTAAAAAAGAAAAACTGAAATATCACATGGTCCTAAGTACTCAGACCCTTTGCTGTGACACTCATATATTTAACTCAGGTGCTGTCCATTTCTTCTGATCATCCTTGAGATGGTTCTACACCTTCATTTGAGTCCAGCTGTGTTTGATTATACTGATTGGACTTGATTAGGAAAGCCACACACCTGTCTATATAAGACCTTACAGCTCACAGTGCATGTCAGAGCAAATGAGAATCATGAGGTCAAAGGAACTGCCTGAAGAGCTCAGAGACAGAATTGTGGCAAGGCACAGATCTGGCCAAGGTTACAAAAAAAATTTCCTTGAGAAGAGCCTTGGTGAGAGAGGTAAAGAAGAACCCAAAGATCACTGTGGCTGAGCTCCAGAGATGCAGTCAGGAGATGGGAGAAAGTTGTAGAAAGTCAACCATCACTGCAGCCCTCCACCAGTCGAGGCTTTATGGCAGAGTGGCCCGACGGAAGCCTCTCCTCAGTGCAAGACACATGAAAGCCCGCATAGAGTTTGCCAAGATGGTGAGAAATAAGATTCTCTGGTCTGATGAGACAAGATAGAACTTTTTGGCCTTAATTCTAAGCGGTATGTGTGGAGAAAACCAGGCACTGCTCATCACCTGTCCAATACAGTCCCAATAGTGAAGCATGGTGGTGGCAGCATCATGCTGTGGGGGTGTTTTTCAGATGCAGGGACAGGACGACTGGTTGCAATCGAGGGAAAGATGAATGCGGCCAAGTACAGGGATATCCTGGATGAAAACCTTCTCCAGAGTGCTCAGGACCTCAGACTGGGCCGAAGGTTTACCTTCCAACAAGACAATGACCCTAAGCACACAGCTAAAATAACAAAGGAGTGGCTTCACAACAACTGTTCTTGAATGGCCCAGCCAGAGCCCTGACTTAAACCCAATTGAGCATCTCTGGAGAGACCTAAAAATGGCTGTCCACCAACGTTTACCATCCAACCTGACAGAACTGGAGAGGATCTGCAAGGAGGAATGGCAGAGGATCCCCAAATCCAGGTGTGAAAAACTTGTTGCATCTTTCCCAAAAAGACTCATGGCTGTATTAGATCAAAAGGGTGCTTCTACTAAATACTGAGCAAAGGGTCTGAATACTTAGGACCATGTGATATTTCAGTTTTTCTTTTTTAATAAATCTGCAAAAATGTCAACAATTCTGTGTTTTCTGTCAATATTGGGTGCTGTGTGTACATTAATGAGGAAAAAAAATGAACTTAAATGATTTTAGCAAATGGCTGCAATATAACAAAGAGTGAAAAATTTAAGGGGGTCCGAATACTTTCCGTACCCACTGTATATTGGTATTGTCTCAGTACTTGTCTCAGTATTTTCATTTAAAAGTACCATGGTATTGCCATCATATATCTATATTGCATCAATACTTTTGATACTTTTATCACTATTCATTCATTCGTCATTATTTACTCACCCTCATGCCGTTCCAAACCTGTATGAATTTCTTCTGTGGAACACAAAAGAAGATATTTCATGTAAAAAATAAGACCCAACTGACTTTACTGTATTGACAAAATGATACAATAATATACTTGACAGCTGAAACATTCTTCAAAATATCTTCTTTTACGTTTCACAGAAAAAAGATCTGACAGAATCTTCATTTCTGTTTGATATGACCCTTAAAATACATTGCCTGGCCAAAAAATTATTAAATAAAAAAGGTTGCTGTTTGTATTTAAATAAGCAAATACTTAAGAGTCTATGACTGAATCATTATGTTTCTAGCATTTTTCTATGTTTGGCAACAGTTTTGCCAAACATAGAAGTTTTGGCACAGTTTTAACCCTAATTAATGGAGTGTGCAGCTTTTCATTTCTTGAACAACCATGTAGGAAGACACATCATGACCATATTCCAGGATGACAAAAGTCAAGATTCATCAGGCTCAAATTGTGAAAGAATGGTTGGGAGGGAGCATGAAGAATCATTTTCACACATGAATTGTCACCTCTGAGTCCAGACCTAAAATTCATTAAAAGTCTTTGGGATGTGCTGGAGTAGACTTTACAGAGTGCTCACCTCTTGCATTGTCAATACAAGATCTTGACCAAAAATTAATGCACCACTCAATTTTTGGTCAACATAATAATAATCACAGCAAAAATGATCCAGTCATAGACTCTTAAATATTTGCCTCTAATCCAAACAGTGACTTCTTTTTGGCCGGACAGTGTATAACTTCAGTTGATTTGTAATCAGGTTGGTTCAGTTATGTTAAAGTCTCTGTAAAGTCAATTCTGAGAATTGTTTCTAAACACATTATAAATGCTACAAATGTATTGCTGAAACACATTACTAAGACTGTGAAATATGTAGTACTGAATTTGACTGTGAACTATTGTAATACTGAGCGTTAAACAGTTTTTCACCAATTCTGTGTTCAGGATTTTTGGGCGGAGCTAAAACTGGAGCATGGCCTTGCCCCTAACACTATATAACTGTCGATGACCACCAATGAGTGTATGTTGCCTTGTGTGCTTATGTTATAATTAGTAGGTAGTCTACATTAACTCTACTAAATTTTGCAACCCTCTCGATTCTCTTTTATTTATATGCATCAGTATGTTTGACTCATTAGACAAGTCATTTGAGACGGCAGCTCTCGCGAGTGGGTGTGGTTTCAGCGCCGACAGCGGACACGCCCCCAGCGTTTGAGAGCAAAGAATACTGCTTATTTTTTCACGATTTTGATAACTTATTTCATTTACTTGGCGATTTTTTAATCATTCAAATTTGGCTGGGTGGTTACTAACACAATTTTCTGTGGTGTGACAAACTCAGAACACATACTTTAATATGGCTTTACAGGGACATTAAAAAGCATGTGGCTTGGTAAGCGTTTTGATTAACAATGTGCAGTGAATTAAAAACAGACCAGTGAGCAGAGTTAAATGTTACCACATGAATTGTTTGGTTACCTGACCATCATTCATAATCGCGTACCATGATATGACATTCTTTTACACCCTTTGGGGTACGATTTAAATATTACATTCATCTGACAACATCACTGTACCATGATGCTGCCACAGGACATTTAGTTTTCTTTTAAATGTAATGTTCTAACATTACCACGCTGTCAGCAGCAGGTAAACAGGTCCGTTCAGCTGGTCTGAAGGACGCGCCAGCGGTCAAAATGATGACATCATTTACCTCCTCCGTACAGTATCATATGGCGTGGTAATGTAGGTGCTCAGAGGCGCGGTGTGCATTTAAGAGCAAACCCAGGCACATTACCCTCCCCCCAAAGTCTGGACTGAAAATCAGCAGTGGACTGTGGATTTGTGTGGCAGGAGTCTCTGAGGGAACAGTTTGGTAGAGTGTGTGTGTGTTGGGAGGTCAAGGACGGTCTCATATGCCCTGCCTCTGGCTGCTCTGGTGTGTACCCTTGTGGCGTTTATTTAAAGAGCTCATCAGCCTCTGTGCACACACACAAACTCTATACCCAAAGTGTCCTGCCTCCCAGTTTGCCGGATTAATTAATCTCTTTTCCCCTCCTGATCCAGGAGAGCTGTTGAAAAGGGCCTTGCCTCTTGCTGGTGGGCATCAGATGCCAGCGCTGAACTATTCATCACTACGACTTCTGGGAGAGAGAGAAAGAGAAAGAGAGAGAGAGGGAGATGAATGGGTAGAACAAGAAAAAAAGAAGAAACATGAGAAGGGAGGAGAGGGTGGAGGGGTGAAGGAGGCTCTCTCCCAGCTGGCTGGTGCTATGATTAAAAGTAGGGATATTTCTATTGTGTAGCTGACAGAAGTCCTCATAATAATGTATGTATTGCTGAGGTGAGCACCTGGGGACGATGAGAAGGACGTAATGAGGGACGTTGGGGCATTCTGTCTCTAAGAATTTCAGGGATTTGAAACGGGTTTCAAACCAACCGGCTCACTGGAAAACATGCCTCTACCTACATGCTAGCAAAAATAAAAAAACATACATGTATATACAGTAGTGGCCAAAAGTGATGTCCTAAGTAGGAAAATCGACATCTTCACCTTTATTCAGATATTATTCAAAATGTGTTAAAGGAGTCCTTGATTATGATTTCACTTTTTTAACTTTAATTAATGCGTAATGTTGCTGTTTGAACATAAAAAACATCTACAAATTTACGACACTCGAAGTTAAGTGCAAAGGGA
This sequence comes from Anabarilius grahami, assembly GCA_003731715.1. Lineage (NCBI taxonomy): Eukaryota > Metazoa > Chordata > Actinopteri > Cypriniformes > Xenocyprididae > Anabarilius > Anabarilius grahami. Next base: position 9,829,344 of record RJVU01062584.1, on the reverse strand, counting down.
AATAATTCCTTTTACATAAATCGCTTTTTAAAGATTACAACAAATGGCTGGTAGGGACTACAACAAGCTTGTTCCCGGGTTTGTGACATCACAAACCCCAAAATTTACTGCCCCCAGGAATGCAACAAAGGGGGTGAGGCCATGTTGGGCTGCTTTAGAGAAGTAGAAGAGTTGTTGTAGTAGAGTGTTGTTACTATGCTGTCATTTTACACCGGACTGCTTCACAAACGAGGGTCAATTCAATGCTGGATTTGCAAAAATAGATTAACACGATGACACATGCTAGTCGATGAGTTGAATCAACTCCACATAAATTTATCCACTAATCATTCAGAAAAGTCCAGTTGCATTCTAAAAGTTGTAACTTCTTCCTGAGTCACTAGTGTCCGACTCCGGTTTGAACAATGTAAGGCTGAACACCGTTTGCTCAACAACAACAAAGCTGGAGAATCTCACGCAGCCAAAATGACTATTGTCAGTAACGAAGTGCGAGATTTTAAAGCTCCACCATTTTTGCAGCTCATTTGCATTTAATGGGACTCACACAAAAACAGCATGTTTTTGCTCACACCCAAATAGGGGTAAATTTGACAAGCTATAATAAATGATCTGTTGAGCTTAAACTTCACAGACACATTCTGGGGACACCAGAGACTTATATTACATCTTGTGAAAAGGGGCATAATAGGTCCCCTTTAAAGATTTTTAAGCATATTGTGTAGTTGTGCTTAGTGTAAAATGTTTTATTTGTGATATCCAAATTGTGCCGAATTTTTGGCCAGCCTGTCATACAAAGAAATTATGAACACATGCAAAAACAAGAGAACCAACAAAATAACTGATTATGTTGTAGTCAATGTATGCTTTTTCCTGTAAGCATTTTGTTTTTCTATGCATTTTGTTTTTGCATATAGTAAAATAAAACCTGTAGCTGTAGTTTGCCTTTTTCGCCGAATAACTTCATCAGAAAAATAACCAAGTTTATTGTTTTGTTCTTTCCTCATATTTAAAATATTTAAAAAATATCAAATATTTTCCTCATATTTTGATGGTTTAATTAAACTTGTAGGGTCATTAAAAACAAATATCCCCTCCAGACATCACTTTTGGCCACTAATGTACAATTCACTGCGGTTTCCAGCTGAAATGAACACTAGTGGCAGTAAAACACTAACAAATATATTGCTTTTCACAAAAATAATGATTACATGGGCAGATTATCGATTAGTAAACAATTAAATTCATGCAGTTCCTTGCAGAATGCTATGACTTATTTGGGGGATTCTGATTGTCTGGCAATGTTTTTATCGTTCATCAGTTGAAAAAAAACGAAAAATGCTCTGAAAACGATTTCAGCAATATCTTTGCTCTGTCATTATCGTTATAGTTGTGACTTACCTATTTTATACAATTAGAACGATTATTAAAACTTTATAGTTATTGTTATCATTCTAGGTGTTGAACGGGCCTTTAGTCGTGTAGATTAACCTCCTCCTATAACCTTCGTCAGCATGTGCTTTGTTGCTTATAAGCATTTGTTTTTCCTTTCAAAGGCAACATTTTCTCTTATTCTAAAAGGATTGGTCTGTGAGAAAAAAGATAAAACCAAGAGTTATGAGGCCTGAAACGTCACACAAGTCTCTGAGAATAGGATGATGCAAATGAACAGACATAAGAAGAAAGGAATGAAAAGCAATCGTAAGAGAGGGAGAGGGAGGAGTGCGGCGTTCGCGTCAGCCTTTGATCAGAGCAGCACCTGATGCGGCGGAGGCTCCGGGGGGGTGCTTCTGCGCAAAGCACATCAAGGACAGAGCTAACAAACTAGAGACAAAAACAAACCAACTAACAGAGAGGTCTGTCGTCGAGCAGACACTGCAGCGGTGGGTGGCACACCTCGCCTATCTCTTTCTTCTGCGCAAACACGCTCACGCTGACAGTGACTGCTGAAGTTGGGCTCTAAAAAAATTTGAGTTTAGTTTAAAGAGGAAATGTTTACATTTAGACTTGGAGCTTTTCATAGACGTTTCTCCAGGTCTGGTTGCTGATATAACTGCTGAAAAGACCTGCTTATGTTCACTACTGTAGATAAACTCGATCAGACAGCTTCATCATAACGACTATGCTGGATGGCCTGGTGGATTCACTGGTCCATTAGCACTTTCTGAGCAAAGGCGCCCTCCGGCTTCCAGTATGAATGAAACAGACATTAGATGAGAGCGTTTGCGCTCCATAATGTTCACATTGCCTCGTTTTGGATAAGAATGAAATGTCAGGTCATGCATAGACTATCTTGTCTCTTTGAATTTAAATCTATTATTCATTTTAGTCCTTGAAAATCTCTACATAAACACACTTGCCCGGAAAAAAAATATGGGGGATGAATTTACGTTTTATTAAAAGTGCGTATTCTGCGCCCGTGGTTGTGCTGCTTAATATTTATGGAATCTGTGATACATTTATTTCAGGATTCTTTGATGGATATAAAGTTCAAAAGAACAGCATTTAATTTGAAATAGAAACACTTCATACATAACAAATGTCTTTACTTTTGATCAATTCATTGTATCCTTGATGAATAAAAATGTCAGAGACCACATGATGACGGAAATGAGTGACTTCCTGTTATCAGCTCAACCAGCACAAAAACCAGCTCTAACCACACTTTTCTTAACAAGCATGGCAATTAGGGGCTTTCGCACCAAATAGTTCTAGGAACTCAGTTATAGGAACAAGCCACTTGGATAGTTCCCCGAGATTTTTTTTCCCCATGGGCCATGTTCCTGGTTGCATTCGCATCAGGAATAGGAACTCTGAAGTGGCCGACAGCGGCGTCTTTAAAGGTGCCATCGAATGGAAAAATGAATTTACCTTGGCATAGTTGAATAACAAGAGTAAAGTACATGGAAATGACATACAGTGAGTCTCAAACACCATTGTTTCCTCCTTCTTATATAAATCTCATTTGTTTAAAAGACCTCCGAAGAACAGGCGAATCTCAACATAACACCGACTGTTACGTAACAGTCGGGATCATTAATATGTACGCCCCCAATATTTGCTTATGCCAGCTCATGTTCAAGGCATTACACAAGGGCAGCCAGTATTAACGTCTGGATCTGTGCACAGCTGAATCATCAGACTAGGTAAGCAAGCAAGGACAATAGCGAAAAATGGCAGATGGAGCAATAATAACTGACATGATCCGTGATATCATGATATTTTTTGTGATATTTGTAAATTGTCTTTCTAAATGTTTCGTTAGCATGTTGCTAATGTACTGTTAAATGTGGTTAAAGTTACCATCGTTTCTTACTGTATTCACGGAGACAAGAGTCGTATTTTCATTTTTAAACACTTGCATTCTGTATAATGCATAAACAGATCTTCATTCTTAATCTCTCCAACAGTGTGTAATGTTAGCTTTAGCCACGGAGCACCATCAGACTCGTTCAGAATCAAATGTAAACATCCAAATAAATACTATACTCACATGATCCGATGCATGCATGCAGCATGCATGACGATCACTTTGTAAAGATCCATTTTGAGGGTTATATTAGCTGTGTGAACTTTGTTTATGCAATGATAGAGTCGAGAGCTCGGGGGGGCGGGAGCACGAGCAATTAAAGGGGCAGCAGCCTGAATCACCGCATTTCTAATTACGCCCCATAATAGGCAGTTAAAAAAATTAATTAAAGAAAATCTATGGGGTATTTTGAGCTGAAACTTCACAGACACATTCAGGGGACACCTTAGACTTATATTACATCTTGTAAAAAAACGTTCGATGGCACCTTTAAGCTTGGAATTTACAAACGCTAAAAACCCATGGATTGAGGATGCAGTGATCGGATCGTGTTTGTGGTGTGTCATGGGTTTCATGATAACGGAGATGGAATGTAAACGCATAAATACTTGACTGAAAGAGCAAAAAGTTGGGCTTAGAGACAAAATTTCCTATGACAACTTTCAGTATTACATATCATCTAGGCGGTGAAAAGAACACAACCCTGCAGACAACAGGTAAATGCTGTTATTGCTGTTTTCAATGTTCGTGAAGTAAATATGTTTACACAGCTTTTAAAAAATGCTGGGTGCCGGTGTTTGACATGTGTTTGACCAATCATACCCACTTACGTCACTGATAGTTCCTATAGTGCTGGTTTAGACCCTACTCTGAAGTAGGAGCTAATTTACTTCCTCCAAAAGGATTTTCTAGAACTAAAATCGTTGATAGTTCCTGCGGAGCGAACACGGCAAAATCTGGGTACTTCAGCCAATAGTTCTAGGAACTATGAAAAAGTTCTTCCGGTGCGAAAGCCCCTATTCACAGCCAGCAGGTCTTTTCAACAGGGATATTCATTCCCACAGAGCAGGTGACCTTTGACAGTTTTTGGGAGTTACAGAAATGAGATTCTCCCCTCAGCGTCAGACAGGATGAAGAGGGAGGAGGAGGTGTGAACTCTTCCTCAGCATCTCCTGTAAATAGCCAAGACTCACAGGGAGAATGTGTCATTTATTTGCTACATTTCTGCCATGAGGTGAAAATTGTGCTTTGCTTCTACAGGCCCATCAGCATAAACCTTGAAAATGTACCATGTTGTTTTGCTAAAAGGATTGTGGAGGAATGACCTTTAGAAAAGATAAACGACACATTGTGAACAGCTGACTCTGAATCTGTAGGATTAGACATGCTGATTACGAGACACAAATACAGAGAATCAGTGCTTATGAAGTGATGATTGAGGCCAAGAAGGTCTAGCGTTGTTCCCCCATCTACGTTAAAATGCCTCACCACTAGCAATCTCGCTCTTTAACAGTGAGTTATAACTCCTCGTGAGATCCTATATCAGATCCTGATAGTCAAAGCCTGCAGCCTTTTCCAGCGCCGCTATCTAGCTAAAAAAGACAGGGTTTGATCCCAGCCCTGCCACTGAGCTGCTGTAAAGTTAATTGAAGTAGTAAAAATTGGGCCTCTTGATATAGTGCCATACCTGCAGCCGAGTCTGTGGGCTTCACATTTAGGTCTGTCAAAGATGCGTTTACTGATATGGATCTCACCTGTCTGGACATCATTACCCAGTGCTGTTCCACAGAGCGGAACTAACGTCTGGCCTGGCTGACGGTCAGACTCCAGCTGCGCTGGGCGAGCCAGAGAAGCAGTGAATCAGAGCTGATGTAGCAACACTGATCCATAGATCTCTGCAAAGCTGCCTTCTCCTGTGTCCTGAGACAAAATGAGGAGTCATGCAAAGCTGCTCCCTATATCTAACCTTTACCGTAAGGCAGTTTTAGAGTTTGCTGAAGCGATCATATTTCAGTTGATCTATCTGCAGTTTAGAGATTAATGGATGCCTCGGAAAGAAATCTGATTAGATTGTGGAAAGCGGTGGGAATTGATTGCCACATGTGTTTGCGGTGTCTGTTGAAACTGTGCCAAAGCTGAGCGGGGCTGCACACACAGCAGCGGAAGTTGGAAACCAGTCATTTAGACTTTTGTGGCTTTTCCACTTGCTCGCACTGGCGCGTGGCTGCGGGGAGGCCCCTCACGGCATTCAATCACAATCACAGAAACAGTGTAGCTTCTAGAATGTTGATTATTGATTCATGTGCGCAGTGAACCAAAAACATGACACATGTTGACTGACATGACAGCTTGGAGGTGTACAGATGCCTCACTTTGATGTGAAGGACAGTTTTTAGCTTGGAGCTCCATTCTAGAGTAATAGAATCAGTTCTCTCTCATTTATGTCACTCACTGATTGGTTAAAATTTTAAATCTTCAGCTGTACACTTGCTATAGCTCACCAGATTTACACTTGCATAAGTGCAAATTGTTTTTATACCTACTCTTTAGATTATCATCCATCCAGAGGTCGCGTTAGACTTCCTCATTGTCCGTCATTTTGACGGACAGGGTCATAAAGATTTTGTCATAATCTATTATTACCCATCATTTTATTTTTCACATTTTAATGATGATAAGCTATTTAATTGCCTCTGTTTTTGTTCACATTTTCATTTTTATTCACGGATTTACAGGACAAGCATTTAGGCTAGATTATGCATAGGCTATTTATGAAGAGAAAGTTGAACAGAGACTGTGCTGTTGGTCACTTTTCAGGTTTCATCATGATATTTGTCCAATTCATCGCAATAAGCTTTGTGCTTAAGTCTCAGCTTTCAAATTTTATCTCAAAATTCAAACATTGGCACTCTTTATGTGGTGCGAGAGATCACTGTAGTGCCTCAGTTCAAGCGAGCAGAGCCAAAGTGAACATGAACATCCCAGCAGATTTTTGCGCCACTGATAAAAAATGTTTTGTCAATGACGGAAAATTTTCAGTTAACACGACCACTGCATCCATCAGTAATTTAAAGGGATAGTGCATTTAAATTATTTCAATTCACATTTCAATTCACATTTATTTGTATAGCGCTTTTCACAATACATATAATTTCAAAGCAGCTTTACAGAAAATGCATGTGTCTACATTACAATTTAGAGTGATCTGTTATCAGAGGTCACTGTTTCCAAGTAACGTAGTTCAGAAATGTATGCAATCATGCAGTTAGCTAACATAACATATTAATTTTAGGCAGAAACAATGAGCTCATTTAAGTAATTATTACATGTTGTGTACAATGATTACAATATATAGAAAATTTAGCATTGGTGCAGAAATTGTTGATTTCTGAAGGATCATGTGACACTGAAGACTGGAGTAATGGCTCCTGAAAATTCAGCTTTGCCATCACAGGAATAAAATACATTTTAAAATATATTCAAATAGAAAATGGTTATTTTAAATGAGTGTAATTTTGATAAAATAAATTATGAGTATAAGGGACTTTCAAAAACATAAAAAAATTGCACTGACCCCAAATTTTGGAATGATAGTGTATATTCTTAGAGATAGTTTTTATCATCTGTAACATGAATTATGATACAAATACCTGTGCCTGATATCTCCATTTGTCGACAGGGCCCATTTCATGGCTCACAGGCCTTAAGATATGTAGTATGTCAATGCTTGCTTGCCATCTTTATGGAGATTAAAGATATAAATGTTCAATTTATCGTCCATCAGAATGAGACTGATAAGCTGTTAAGTCTGTTCAATGGATTATAGTTCATCCCTGTGTAAAGAGTTCAGGCTGAGAGATTCATCTGAGAGCTCTTTTAACACTTTTAAAGTACAGATGACCCCAAAGTGTCTCTCCCAGTCTCTGTGCACCATTCACTCTCTTCTCTTCCCTCCCATTCCTCTCGCCGACTATCACTCCCTCGCTCACGCTCGCATGTGGAACAAGAACTTCAAACCACATCTCTATCCCCTCGCTGCTCCGCTTTAAAATTCAACCCCTCGCTCGTCGATCTGCTTTTAAAACCCCACTTCAAAAAGGAAAGAATTTTTCCTTTCATTATTAGTGTCCTACTCTTATTAGAGTTTGTTATTAATATGCATTCAGCGGCCAATATTTGTGTAAATTTCTGAATCTGACTCAGTAGGAATCAGGCAGGGAGGATAACTAGACAGAGGGAGTGATGTTTAGGAGGAAGAGGGATGGGAAAGGGCCTGGGAGAGGAGTGGGGTGAGCACTTTGTATGGCATGCATGCAGAGACGGGACGATGCAGCGGAGAGGAAACTTGTTTATGAGTGGATACCCATGCCAGCACATCTGTTGCTGCGTCCCATTTCGCCTACTTATACTATGCCCTAAAACAGTGTTAATTTTGGTTGATTAATATTAAGTGCACAGAGGGCAGTAGGTTTATTAGGCTGCTGTCACTTTAAGACCGAATGCTGGGATCCAATACACTGATGCACATCCGATATTATCACAACTGTTTAAGTTTTCTTATGACATAACCGACAGTGTTTACATGAATACTCTCCAAAACGGACATTCTGACATAATGTTGTGTGTATTTGTTCATTCAGGTGCGAAAAGACCGAATAGAGCTCTCTCTTGTGTCGTCACACTTTTTCAGATTTATCCATATGTCTGCTCTTCTCTTTCTCCCAGACGTTTACATTTTTGATTGTTTTATAAGACATGCAGTAAGTGTATGCCAACTTACATCCCGGCGGGTAGATCAGCACGTTACAATTCAAATATAAGCATTTATAGTACAGGACATCAGTTCTCAGTGGATCTCTTCCCAGATAGTCCATCCCTAACATTTTCATCTAGTTTTTATTCGTTCACGAAAATGTCAAAAAATGTTCTCATTCAAAGCTGGTTTTTACTTAGTCATCGTCTCGTTTTCATCTGTGAAAAAATTAAAAACTTAACACTGCCCTAAAAGTATGTGCTCTTTTTCTGAAGAAAAAAGTACTTACTTTTGAGGCTATAGCAAAATAGTAGGCAAGCTTTGGGACATACTGCATCATAATTGCATCTTTAACGGACCGTTCTGTTGCTTAGTTATGGGCATCCTGTCACCGTTTAAACTGCCCTGTCAATCTTCTTGTCACAATAAAAATCCTCCATATTCAATTTAACTTAGTTTCCTTCCATTTCGGAGAGAAATGTAGTTGCACATTGATCTGCCAGTCATGGGTCTTTCGTGCGGAGACTCTTCTCATGTGTTTGCATAATGATGCATTTAAAGGTTAATGACCAAACGTATATTTACAAAAGTTCACAATGCTGTTGCAGATGAAATATAATGTGGATATCGTTGAATAAATATCTTTTTTATCAGGTTAGATACTTATTATTAATCGCTTAAATCCCTTTTTCTAAACCTCTCTACTTAACCTTTGGTCTCCACATCCACCATTTTTGTAGTTTTTTAACACGTTTTATTCGTGTTTGTAGTTCTAATCGAATCCTCATCCAACATGCAATGAGTTGTGGGCAATATTAGCCATTAGAGTGTGCACGGATCTGCACTTCGGATTCTATCCGGCAAAAGTAGACCATCCGGGTATCTTTGAAAACCCATTTCAACATACTATGATTTAGGACACACTTTCGAATACTATTTAGGACGGATAGTATGTGAATTGGGACGCAGCATGTTATTGCTTCCTCTTTTAGTTATTCATGCATTAATGAATCCGCCTTTGAGTTTTCACTTCAATAAAACGTGGAGTGCTCCTTGCTCTTGAGGGACGAGCGTCTCAGAGATACATGTTGTGTACGATGTGTGTTTCAGATGGGTAGAATGAAAAATATTGCTTACAAATGGTTTTCTGTGGGAGTGTAAACCATTGCCAATGGCCCTCATCTGTTGTTAGAATGAGAGATGTGTGTGTTTGTTTGTTAACTCCAAGATCTTGAGGATTTTTAGCTGCAAGGTCTGGTCACAGTGGTGACTCCGGTGGATTTTTGCGAGGACATGTTTCATGTGTCTGGTATGCTGCCAGAGACTCCAGCAGTCTTTGATAGGGGCTTCAAAGCTCAGCCTGTGAGTGTCTCTCTCCACATGTGCTGGCACATTCTCTGAGCACTCCATTCACCTGCTCTCCTTTCCTTCCAGATCACATACCGCCCATTTTCCCACCCGCCTACGTATGTCCCCTCACATCATATTGCATGCATGTGGGTGAATCTCTTGGGTCATATTTCACCTAAAAATCACGACATATATATTATAAAGAAAATTTTATTTTCTTGAGGAGCTTAACATATTAATAACATTATAATAATATAAAAAAATTAAAGCTGCAAGCAGTGATGAAAGGGCCCTCGCACCTGGGGCCACCACCACCCGGTGGCCTTAGGAAAACAGTGAATAGTGGGCGGCATGCATGTAAGCGAGTAAATACAGTTGAAATATGTCAAACACTTCCTGTTGCCAACAGGTGCCACTTTGACTATTACTGAATATTGCCATGTAGATGTCTTCAGGCTAAGACTATTATCAATCATGTGAAGTTTGGAGCAGATCGGACATTGTTTGCCTGAGTTACAACAACTTTTTTTCAGCGAAAAACTCAAGATCTTTGCAATGTAACATCGCTAAGGCCTTAAGATTAGACTGACCAAATATTATGTTGATCTGATTAAATTTCTGAGGAGTTAATCACAGTGTAAACATGTCATTTCCTGTTACCCACAGGTGACGCTATGACTGTAACTGAATATTGCATTGTAGATGTCTTCAGGTCAGGACTCTAATAAATCATGTGAAGTTTGGGGCAGATCGGACATTGCATGCCCAACTTACAACAAATTTCTGTTTCATGGTGACACATCGAACTTTGTCAGGCCGCCACGGACACACCCTTCAGCAAAAACTCAAGATCTTCGCAATTTAACGTCACAAAGGCCTTTAGATTAGACTGACCAAATATGACCTTGATCTGATTAAAGACTTCCTGTTGGGTTTCAGATTTCGTACCAGGAGACTTTTTTGTAGGTATTGGGCTGTTACATCTGTGTACCGAATTTCATACCTGTACATGAAACTTAGAATGAATGGTGCTTAATTGAAATTTTGTAGGTGGCGCTATCGAGCCATTTTGCCACACCTAATTCTGAAACCCATATCAGACGTAAATTTTCACGACTTCTTACGCTTGTGCAAAGTTTCATGAGTTTTCGAGCATGTTTAGGCCCTCAAAAATGCAATTCATTTCAGAGAAAAAGAATAATTGACCGAGCAATTACAATAGGGTCCTCACACCATCGGTGCTCAGGCCCTAATAACAAATATTACTACTTATTATAAAAATGCCACCTCATATTGTTATGCCTCTAATGCAATCTTTTTTAGAATTGTGATATAATATTTTAGTACAATTAATTGTGACCTGAGGTGAAATACCTGGAAATGTCATCCCTATATAAAGGCAATTTGCTGTCTTATCTTCACCAGTTCACTGTGAGATTCTGAGATTCAGAAATCAATGCAATCCATACCAAGATTTAGATTAAGTGGCGCCAGGTTGTAGTATAAAGCAGAAATTTGTGTGTGTGGACCTATGGGATCAGCCATCTATTGTTAAGGAGCTTAGCAGCTGCAGTCCGACACAGAGGTTGTGGTTTTTTCCTCTGGAGTCTGGACTCAACTTTGCCCCCTGTAAAGTCACAGAACAGGAAATCAATGTGATCCATACAAAAAAGTCACTGTGGTCACTCTGTCCGTGTTCCTGGCGCCAATTGCTGCATCCACTGACCCCTTGAATTGAGAATTTAATAAACAATGAGGTCTTTTGCTTAGAAAAGGTTTAAAAGAATAATTAGTGAGAAATGAAGTTGATATCACATGCACATGCTGTGTTATACGGCCGATTTGATTCTCTAATAATAAGATCTAGGAGCGAAGGAGGAGAGAGCAGTTCCTGTTCTTTGGTTAGTCATCTGTGTCTTCCCAGAAGTCCATTTGTCAATGAGTGAGAGAGGTCTCTCAGGCAATGGAGATGGTTGAGGAGTGGAGAGAGAGGCGGAGAAGAGTGAGTGTGTTGGTAACCCAATGCCGTCCAGCCCGTGGCCGGAGCGATACTATCGGGACCTTACCAGAAATCCTTCTCCTCCCTTACGGGAAATATTATCCTCCTCTTACCACTCCACCATTGCACTTTTACAGCTTCCCGCACACTACTTCATCACCCCTGGCATCTAGACCCTGACCACCCATTTGAAACCTCTCCGCAGGTGTGGCGCTCGAGTTACGTGGGCACTCTGAGTTATCGCATGCTCCCTCATCCTTCGTCTGGGCAAACAAACTCGGCCCTAATCAATGGAGCCATTCCGAATGCATATAATTTACGGGTGATGTATGAAGAGCGTCTTGCTTCTGGCAGATAGAGACTTTATTAGCGTTGATGGTTCCAAGCTCCGTGGCGGTCCGGCGGGGGAGGGGCCAGGTGGCACTGCTTTCTCCCCCATCACTCTCCCCGGCGGCTAGAGGTGACACTCCATCAGGGAAATTGATTGGGCTCGTTGCATGGCTAATTTATTGATGATCTGCGCCTGGCGGGGATAATGAGTGTATGGGCCTCTGATGGATGTCCGAACTGCACTTCTGAGCAGCTTGAATTACCGCAGCGGCCCTGCATATGTCAGAACATGCAACTGGTTTAGAGCGAGCGCTCGCTGGATTGATGTATTGATTAAAGTCTAATCTAAATTAATACTCTTCTATAAATGTTCACCTTTCAAACTGACTGCTTTGATACCTGAAGGATCTGTGGAAAGTGGAGCGGGAACAGTGTATTTTCACTTCCTGTCTGAAGATAAAAAAGTAGAGGAATATTTTGTGTTCCATACAAGTTAAAGTCTGTCTGTCTGTCTATCTCGTTCTGACTATCGTTCTTTATATCTATGTATCTATGTATCTATGTATCTATCTATCTATCTATCTATCTATCTATCTATCTATCTATCTATCTATCTATCTATCTATCTATCTATCTATCTATCTATCTATCTATCTGTCTTTTGTTTGTCTGTCTATCTGTCTGTCTATCGTTCTGTCATTCTGTCTGTCTATCTGTCTATTGTTCTATCTATCTATCTATCTATCTATCTGTCTGTCTGTCTGTCTGTCGTTCTATCATCTATCTATCTATCTATCGTTCTATCGTTCTGTCGTTCTGTCTGTCTTTCTGTCTATCTGTCGTTCTATCTATCTATCTATCATTCTGTCTGTCTGTCTATCTATCTATCTATCTATCCATCTGTCGTTCTGTCTATCGTTCTGTTTGTCTGTCTGTCTATCTATCAGTCGTTCTGTCTGTCATTCTGTCTCTATCTATCTGTCTATCTATCTGTCTATCTATCTATCTGTCTGTCTGTCTGTCTGTCTGTCTGTCGTTCTGTCTATCTATCTGTCGTTCTGTCTATCTATCTGTCGTTCTGTCTATCTATCTGTCGTTCTGTCAGTCTGTCTATCTATCATTCTATCTATATGTATCATTCTGTCTCTCTCCGTCTGTCATTCTGTCTGTCTGTCTATCTGTATATCTATCTATCTATCGTTTTGTCTGTTGTTCTGTCTATCATTCTCAGTGTGATACTCAAATAAAACTGATATGTATAGTATAGAAAGCAGTCTGTGTCAACAAAAAGGTAGAAAAAAATCATGAAACGTAAATAAAAAATATTTCTATGGTGAAAAAACATCTAAACGTTTTGACCGGTGGGGCTTACACAATGACAAAAACACTTTTTTATTTTTTATTTTGGTGGCATTGGGCAATTTACTGACACATTACAGTTTTTCTCAGTCGCTTTGGCACAATTCTCAGATCAGAACTGAAATTTTCAAAACTACTTGTTCAACCTCCATATCATCTAGTCACTTGTACACATCATAAAAGCAGTTTCTCATTCTTTTGAACAAATTGCAAATGCTTTGGTACATTCATGCAACTGATTATGTACAATTGTCTGCCATTTTCTACATTATCAATTGCTAATGTCATGTTGGTCAAAATGTATTATTTGGTTCTCTGTTGAATAGTCTTACCCCTCAAAACATCTAGTCATTAGTTCATCGCACAAGTCATTAAATGCAAAAAAGGTTGACCTAGTTATCATAATGTGTCAAGTCTATTATCTATACATTTCTATTAGACTATTGTAAATGTGTCCTGAATTGATGAATTTTGCAGGTGAATCTTGAATTTCACAAATATATTCAGGGGAATGTAAAGTATTAGATCAACCAATGACACAATCAGTTCTCTAAAGCAGCTCAAAGATGCATGTCATCAATCTTCAACTGGAAAGCATATATAGACAGAGCACAACACAAGAGTTACAATTTCTAATAATGGAAGAACAACATGGAAACAAACAGTGTCAACAGCTGGGAAGAAGAAGAATAAGAATGTGTGGTAGAAGGGTGTAGGGAGGCAAAACAGAGGAAGAGGCAAAGGACTGAGGCACGTTTCTGATGAAATAAGGGCCATGATTGTGAACTACGTTCTCAGTTATGACATTACATTGGGTTATGTGGGTCTAAAGGTGCAGCCAAACGTTGGGAGAACAACCTTTTCCTCAATCATTCAAGCATTTCATAGACATAAAAGGTATGTATGTCAGCAATGTGCACTGTACTTTAACACTCTGTACACTGTACTCTAATGAGAGAGAGTAAAATTGAGTTGTGTAAATATATATATAAATATACAGGTCCTTCTCAAAAAATTAGAATATTGTGATGAAGCTCATTATTTTCCATAATGTAATGATAAAAATTTAACTTTCATATATTTTAGATTCATTGCACACCAACTGAAATATTTCAGGTCTTTTATTGTTTTAATACTGATGATTTTGGCATACAGCTCATGAAAACCCAAAATTCCTATCTCAAAAAANTCAGTATTAAAACAATAAAAGACCTGAAATATTTCAGTTGGTGTGCAATGAATCTAAAATATATGAAAGTTTAATTTTTATCATTACATTATGGAAAATAATGAACTTTATCACAATATGCTAATTTTTTGAGAAGGACCTGTATATATTTTATTCATCCTGCTGTATATATAATACATAATGCACAAATCTGTGTCTTCTGTTCCAGATGTATACCACATTATTATTATTATTTATTTTAGTTTACTTATTTATTTATTATTATGTTCTTAGTTTTACTTATTTAAAAAGTTATTTCTGCTCTCATGTCATATGTATGTGTAAATGTATGTACCAAGAGCTCCTGAAGAAAACTACAACAAATTCCTTGTGTTTTTGTGCACACCTGGTGAATAAAGCTCATTTTGATTCTGATTCTGATACTTCATATTACAGTTGCATTTTTACACTTACAGTAGAATATTATACTTGCTTTACACTTGCAGTAGTAGGATAAATGAACTTATACAGATACATACTATATCACACACATACACATGAATACATAAATAGTGTATGTATATAGTCTTGTCTTTTTCATTTATCACTAGGACATTTACAGTAATTTGTTGACAGACCAACAGTAAAAGCCAAACTGTGAATCCTGTCTTTTGCGATCAATATCCCATATACAGTAATTTGTCCATTTGTACTGTTAAAGTTGATATTTGCCATACAGAAAAAGTGCAGTCTTGTGCAGTTTCAATCACTGCCATCAAAACCGTAGCCATAGTTTACATTTGAAAATGCTGACAGTGTACACTGTTATATTGACAACATGGCTAAGCATTTTGACTATCTTGTTCGAGAACAATGACACAAGGACTTTTCATTCTGATGACACTGATATGTTCATTGACATAAATACTTGCTTTTGAGAGATGAACTAAGGATTTTGAGCAAGTTACAGGCTTTTGCAGGTAATCCAATTTGTTGTGCTGTTTGTACAAATTGTTTCGAGAAATGAACATACTGTTTTGCAAATTGTAAGGATGATTCGAGAAATGTGCCAAAGCAACTGAGAAAAACTGTAACTTGGTTTTGAAGGATGAATTAAATGTTTGGGTGAGATACTGCATTTTTCAGACATGCAATAGAGTTCTGATGTTCCAGCAAACAGTTGTGACAATTGCACTCACAGTTTAGAGAATGTTAAAACCATTTAAAAAAAATGTGCCAAAGCAATTGAGAAAAACTGAATAATGAAATGAATAAGAAAAATGTACAATTCTAGGTCACTAATCAAATAAGCACATTTGTGACACTGACCTTTGTGAAATATATGCTGTATTCATTACTGTAAATTTGTTTTTTGTTCATTCTTACAAATGGAAAATATGACATCCACTTTACATTCCTCCTAAAATGTATAAGAGGAAGCAAGAAAAAGTCCTTGCTGAGAGAAGGGAAGTCCATTAGTGTAAAGTGAATATTGTGAACACCTTGTGCTTCCATGGTTTTTTAATTTTGTAGAAGAACGATACTGCCTTTATGGCAATGGCAATGAGGTGCTATTAACTTCAAATGCTCCTCATCACACACAAGGGCAGAACTATCATAACAAACACAATCAAAAATGGTTATTGGATTGTATTGCATTTACAGAATTTGACCTTTTATTTAATCTGTGTATTATCAAATGTCTTTTAGCAACTAGTGTTTAAGATACTCACCAGCTCACAAATCATATACAGTGACTTAAATGTAATATCATACATATTTATGAGTTTCTTAATTACTTTGTGCACATAATTTTGGCCTCCTGCGATGTCATAATTCACTCTGCCCTTGTTGATTCATACTCCTTACGCTGTGACTGAATGGATTTGGCTTGCGTTCATCTATCTGTTGGATCATAAATATAGCACCATCAGAGCTCCTTGGTTACACATCCATTGGCATTAATGATAAATCACCTGAGTGGTTGGAAATCAGATACCTGTGAAACATCCTAGTGCAGAGTAACTCTTATCTAAACTCTTAACCATGATTGAAGAGGTACTTAGTTTGTGAGCTGAAAGGATATTTCATTTTTCTCTTTAGAACAGAGAACAGCATATGTAAAATTAAAACGTAACTCCATCCTTTGTCAATGTCATGTATGTTCAGTGATATCTCTCTGTCTTTATAAAAAGCAGGACACAAGCAACTGGATTTCCTCTGTGGTAGATGTCAACCAATGGTGTATATTGCAGATATTGGCAATAAGTTTTTATTAAATTCAATAATTTCAGTTAAAACAGGATTAAAAATTCTTTTGGAAACAAATAGTCTGAATTACCATATAATTTATCATTTAATTTTATATAGTACTCAAGTAAATACATACTTTTACAGTAAATTGATGTTAAAAAGATTAGTTTTTTTTATTAATATAAAAATATGAGGTAGGCTACTTTATAATTTATGGTACTAATCAGTTAAGGGTCATTTCTGAAAAGTCCCTGCGTGATGCATCAAACATGATTATATTTTATTTAAAGGAATAGTTGTTTTTTCTTTCTATGCAATGAAGCTCAGAGGGTCCAGTGTTGTTTTAGTTTGTAAATTCTTCTTCTTAAAAAAGAAAGTAATTACAGATTTGAAACAACATGATGGTGATGAACTACTGATTGATGAACTATTTCTTTAAATACTTTTCTGTTGTTTACTTAATGTTTTTGCATTCTTTTTATGTGTTACCCTGATGGTGTTTTGTGTGTATGACCCTGCGCACTATCCGTATACGATATTGGTCATTGTTTATGAACAGGCCACTTATGAAGAACTTTTTTTTTTTTTACCACACTTTGTTTTTTCAAGGTTGTAAATAAAGCAAGAAAATACTATTTCAATATTTCTACTTCAGAATTTGACATTAAATGTGGTACTCTTAGGGATGTCAATTTACGACAATTCCTATGATCTATTGTTATGTAAATTAACAATCAATTAATCGATTAATCATTAATACCGCAGTATTGCAATGTCACCGACATGACAGAATGTACAGATGCTCAAAACACCAGCTTCCTCATCCAAATTGAAAGGTTTTTTTAGTCTACATGTAAATAAAATCCTAGCAGTCGGATTGTAAAATGAATCTATGTGATTATTTGAACTTGATGATTGTGATCATTGTAACTAAGCAGATCTCTGCCCCCATTAAGTACCATAGTATTTTTTTCCTACTATGGTAGTCAATGGGGGGCAAGATTTGCTTGATTACAAACATTCTTACAAATATCTTCCATTGTGTACAGCAGAACAAAGACATTTATACAGGTTTAGAACAAATAGAAGGTCAGTAAATTATGACAGAATTTTCATTTTTGGGTGAACTATCCTTTTAAGATATAAACCATATTTTTATTAGTTCAAGCTGATTTAAGCATCAGATCAAATGGTTGAACCACTTGAATTTGGATTTAGAAATGAGTCCACCACACTTACCCATCAGTGAACATCTCTTTGAGCTTACAACTTTGATAAGAAACTACTTGTCAAACGGCATCCTCATCCGGTGGTGATTTCCTGTCAGACTACTACTGGACCAGTCTAGTAAACTCAACCACCATATTCACCATTGCTCTGTTTTTTTTTTGTTTTTTTTGTTGTTGTAAGATATTTGTGCTCACCCATTAGTGGACACCTGATACTAGACCTGCCCATGGACCCATAGCCCAGATCAGACACAGGAAACAAGAGCAGACTGAATTCAACAGTGATCTGTATGACCCCTCTGCTCAAATACAGCATTGCATTAAGAGAGCGAGATGCTCTCTCCCACTGTTAAAGCTCACTATGGCTTTGTAAGTGATACAGCGGCTTTTGTCTGCCTTACACAAGGCTTTGAGAGAGATTGATGAAGTAGAGAAGAAAGAAGCAGAGCTCTCTCTCTCTCGTTCTCCGTCTTTTGTTCTTGGTGGCTTGGGAGCAGACACCTCAAGATATTAGTAACACAAAGCTGCAGGATATAGTCTTTGTGTGTGCATGATTAAAAGTGAAATTGTGTGACTGTATGCATTTGATGGGTTGCGTTATGGTATTTGGCAGTCATATAGATAAGTTAGAGATGGAGTCTTAGTCTTGTGGTCTTAGTTTTGAGGCCTTTAAGTACACTAAATGTTGCCTTGGTCTTGGTCTGACTCTCTAATCTGATCTGGATTTGGGCCTTAGCCTGTGGTCACAGACAAGAATGCAGTCCATAACATCATACTAAAGCTGATAACGACAGTGTTAAGCATTTCATTTCATTTCATTTCAATGCAATGTAATGTAATTTAGTTACAACAACCAATCCTAATGAGTAAGTAGGCTAAACCACAAATTAATATTTTATAACAGTAAATAAATAGGGAATAATCACTTCTGAATGGAACGCATCCAAAGTTTCATTTTTGTCAGCGGTGGAACACACGCTCAAGACAGTGAAACTTGCAGTGAGTGACAGATTCAGTAATAAATGAGGATGTTCTAATATTGTCACAATGCATGCTTTCTGAGTATAATTTATTCAAAATTTGAACAACATTTGGCTCCTAAGAGGGCCAAAATGAAATTGACTGTCTTGATTTACTGATGTATAAACAGCAATTAAGTTAGTTTTAGATGTGTAACCTACGTAAAGGATATAGCATGCAGTTGTCCTACACAAAAAAGTTATTTTAATGTAAATTATTAAAAAAAATTTTTTTTTTTTTTTTGCCACATTCATGCAGTCCTAGTTTGCAGTGGCTTGGTGAACACTGTTAAGTAAAATGAACATCCTGGTTCTTGAAAAAATGTTAAATACAACACTCAATACAAAACTAGACCCTTTTGAAGTTCAGATCCAGACCAAAACCTAGCCCAGGACCTGAGCCTGGATCTCTGTCTTAACTCCATCTCTGATATATGGTTTAATCTCAAATGTCATTATGATTTCTCTTTATATTCCATCTTGTGTGTGTCACTGTTTGTTCAGAAATATAAATACTGTTGTCTGTCATGATGAATGTATAGGCATGAGATATTTATGCTGGTGCTTTTGCAAACAGCATGAGTTGGTGTGCTGTGATGAACGTGTTTGCATAAGAATTGACGTGCGTGTGACATTCTGTATGTGTGTCTGTTGTTATTTTTTAACATGTGAGTGTGTCTACCTGAGCGTCCTGTTTGGCATTCAGTGCATCTGAGAGCTCGTTGATCACAGAGAGAAGTGTGTGTGGTGTCTGCTTGGCGGGTAAACTCACAGCGCAAACTCACAGTGAGCCATAGAAACACTCGCTTCTGTCCCCAGCTCAGCACACACAGCCACGACGCTGCATTACTGCTAACATCAGCATTGAGCACTAGACACTGTCTCCCTAAACACCACATTACTCACCCTGGTATGATAAATCTCAGCAAAACACACCCAGACATCATTCATTGACTGTGTATGTGTATGCCGGCTGATCTCTAAGCCGCTTTGTTGTTGTTTGCCTCAGTGGGAATGTTGAAAATGCCATACTACTCCTGGTTGCAGTATGTATACTGTGTGTGCACAGTATGTAAATGTGTGCCTGTAGGTTATTGAATACCCAGGTGACTTGGTGCATTTGCCAAAATGTGCAGCGTGCAAGCAGAGCGCACAGCGTGAGATGCTGTATCCCAGAATGCAATGCGCTCCACTTGACCTTCCATTTTCAGTGTGACAAATGAACCTGAGGCAATATTAACTGAGATATTTAACCTCTGTCTTGACTCATCATTTGATCAGACTGCCAAAAGTTTGCATTCTTTAAACAAAATGGGATTAAACATACAAAATAAACGTATACTACTGAGATTAATATAGCTGGATTCTACTCTCTAATGAGGTAATATGACAACTATGTAGCATACTGTTGTTTGAAATGTTTATCGTTAGATACTCTATACCGTTTCACGTATTTAAAAAAAAAAGAGGCAGCATATACTAAAGTATATTGATAAGAAATATATTTACAAATAGACAGTATATTGTGCTTAATATGCAGTACTCTAATTCAGTAGTTATTGACTCTACTTTTACAATGCAGATTGGAAAAATTGACCATTCTGACCATTCATTTTGTGTGTGTGACTTTGGGTAGAATACTAGTTTACAATATAGCTGCAAGCACAAGCACAAGTGCTTCGTTACAAGGGGCCAAGCACAAAGAAAGCAAGAAGTAAAATCATCAGTAAAAAATAGCATTTTTATTTCATATACTTTATTGTAGTTGCAATTTAATATTTTGTTCAGTTATAGCCCCACCAACAGGCGCAATCCCACCACTTTTTTTATGTGTCCTCAGAGTTTGCTCATAAATAAGGGTCAAATTTATAGAGTTATAGACATGTATTTATAGAGTTATAGACATGTATAAAAAAAAGTAAAGTACAGTACATAAAAAATGATTGATAATTACCCCAAAATTTTGCCATTTAGGCATTAAAGTATAGCCAACGACATATGTTTCTGAATTTCCTACGGTGGTTTCGTCTCGATCGGACTAACAGTTTCGAAGATATTTTTTGCAATTTTTGCTATCTCCTGACCAGTAGGTGGTGCTGTGCCGAAACGCAGCATGTAGCCTTAGGTAATGCTTGTGAATGCATGTAGAAGGTTTGGTCTGAAAACGCAGAAGCATTGCGGATATATAGCGTCACGTCCAATTTGGCATGCTCTTCTTCAAATTTGTTTGCGCGTTATTCGAGAATGGTTGGTTTTGTCAAAAAGCTTTTGATAACTTTTTTGCCAGCATAGTCTGAAGATGATCTGATTTGATTTTCATGAAAATTGGAGCAACCATCTAGGAAGAGTTCGAAAAATAGTTTTTTTTGGCAGGAAAAGTTTGATGACGGAAAATGACGTCATAGGGTGCAATCAAATCGTATTGAGCCAAGGAATCAGAGGAAAAACGAAAATTTTTACAAATCATTGTAGCCAATCACAGACATATGTAGAGCGCGTGAACACAATGGGCAATCAGAGGTGCTTACGAATTCGCTCAGCAGCGCTCAAAGCGTCACATTTTTTAAATTTCATGACTTGGTATCAAAGTCGGTACTTTTGACAACACTAATGCGAACAAAACATTTTCATGCTGTGCACACTATGCGTACTGTATACTACAGATATAGTATGAGTATTACCGTAGTATATAATTCCAAGCATAGCCAATGAGAGTGTCTAAAAGCACCTTGAGACTTTTAACTGCTCGGTGATAAAGTGCTAAGTGATTTCCATCTCATCTCAATCAGTGCAATCCATAAACTCCTCCAGCATATTGTGCTGATGTAATATCCTGTGCCCCTGAGAGCCGGACTCCCAGGGAGAGATGGATGGAGCTCTTCACATATATGGCTGTGAACAGTCTGCTCGGCAGCATGCTTATATCACGGCTCTGCAAACTAAAAGGGCTAATTACAGACTCCCCACCTCTCAATCACCTTCACCTTATCTGGATGAAGAACTCAAGGCCTTTTTTCCTCTCTTTCACTCATATTTCTGTTCTCTGTCATTCTTTCTCTCTCCCTATAGCCTTTATTTTTCCTCTTCACATGCTCCTAAATCCCCTCAGCCTCTCGTCTCTGGTCTCCCCAGTTGCCTGGGTGGGTTTGGTAGCAATCCCTCTTTGCCGGCGTGCTAATAAGGCTTCACTGAGAGCTTTCAGATGATACTGATTATGTCTCTTCTCTTTGTGCTCTGTTTTCTGAAAATCTCAGCATCTCTCTCACAGCATCCTGCACGGATGAATGAACGCCTTTTAAAGCTATAAGGCTCTTGAAAAGCACCCTTGTTGTTTTAAAAGGACATTTCATCTGGAGAGGAAGCTTTAATTCTTTCTTCTTTTTTTCTCACTTATCGTCTTTCAGGGATTATGATTGTGTCTGTGTCTGTGAGGAAGAGATTCTGTGGATTATTGCGTCTTTTCATTTCATTTTCATTGACCTCTCTGCATCGGTAAAATTTTAAGAGTGTCAATGAACAGATTTGATGTGTTAGATCAGGGGTGTCTAAAGTTGCACTAGAATCCAGAAGGTTCCAAAACAAGCGCTCCAAATAAGACAAAACGCCCTAACATGTAATTTATTCAAATATTGTTCTCTCTCTTAAAATGTAAATGAGCGTAAATGACAAAATCATTGTATGTGTCTAAAGGACTTAAGTCTATCACACAGAACACAAGCTCATTGATGTAATCCAATTGTCTGCCATTTTGGCCCAAGCCTTATTCCTGGTCTGAGGCTTTTGTAAAATGTGTGCTAAGGATTATGTTTCAACTAAATTGAATGGTGCAACTCTCAAATAGTTTAGTTTACTCTTGAGGAAAAAATTT
Organism: Anabarilius grahami; assembly: GCA_003731715.1. Lineage (NCBI taxonomy): Eukaryota > Metazoa > Chordata > Actinopteri > Cypriniformes > Xenocyprididae > Anabarilius > Anabarilius grahami. Next base: position 9,806,709 of record RJVU01062584.1, on the reverse strand, counting down.
ACCAAAGCTTGACAGTGGTGATCCCCCCTTCAAAAGGTATACCGTTGTACCTTATTTACCTCTTATTTACACCTTAAGTCCCATAAAGTTTCTGCCCAAGTGACAGCTTTTGTACCATATTTTATGAGAGTTAGTGTATTCTGTCATCAACCTTCTATTCATTCTTTCTTTCTTTTTTCAGAGGCTTTTGACATGGTGCTCCGTCTGGGTCGTAATTCCACTCTGACGCTGATACGGGAGGAGTTTCCCGGTTTGGGGGCTGGAGCCAGCGGAGCCGTAACACAGTTATTCCTGGACATGTCTCTCTACATCCTGGGCTCAGATGCTAATGTAAACGACATGGTCTCCACCTTCTTCTCCCGCCTTTTTCCTCTCACCTACCGGCATCTTCTTGGCAACGGGGCGGTGACGGGCATCTCGGAAGATTGTCTCCGTGGGGCCTGGCGGGGAACCTCTGCATTTGGGTCGTTTCCCAAGATGATGATGACCCGGCTGTCTCGCTCGCTCCTGGCTACTCGGGTGTTCCTGCAAGCGCTGAACCTGGGCATCGAAGTGGTCAACACCACCCAGCACCTGCGAGCGGGCAGGGACTGCGGGCGCTCGCTGCTGAAGCTCTGGTACTGCCCTCACTGTCAAGGCCTGCTGGAGACCCGGCCGTGCCGCCCGCTGTGCGTCAGCACCATGGGAGCGTGTCTAGGGGGAGCGGCGGAGGTGCAGCCTCACTGGAAGGCATATGTGGAGGAACTGGGGTCACTCGCCACTGCCATGAAGGGAGAGCAAGACATCGAGGCCGTGGTGCTCAGACTGCATGTCATTATCAGACAGGCTCTCAAACAAGCTGTGGCAACTAAAAGCAAAGTCAGCGCACAGGTGAGTGACACATGGTCTCAGAAACCATGAATTTGAGCGCTGTAGGCGATTCCAGCCATTTTGCTAACTTCAGCCATTTTGCTAACGCCCTGTCTCCAAATTCTCAACCTCCAAAGACATGTCAGCAAACCCAGTGTCAGCAGACCTGAATGAGTGAAATGACTCTTTTTTGATTGGCTACATTTCTGATTGGCTGATTGGTAGCCTAGGGCTATCAAAATAAATAAAAAACGCTATCAGGACACCTATTTCAGTAAGTACATTTACATGCAGAGTTATAGTCGAGCTACAGCGCGACTTTGCGTAGTCAAGCTACAGTGTTCGTCTGTCTAACATGGCACAATTCCAGTTCTTTATAACAATTCCCATTCCTTAATTGTTACATTAATGATTAATTAAATAAATGTAAAACAATTATTGCAAACAGTGTGTTTACACAGACTTTTTAATGACTTTTCAGTCTTTTTAATGGCGGGGTAAGTGCAATCCTATAATTAGCCGTTACTATGTATTAAACAACAATATTAAACAAATAAAATTTGGTAACATTTGTTTATATTTATAAGATAACGAAGCACATAATGTGTATATGTAACAATTAACTATTTATTTGACTTAAATTATCTTAATAATAATTATTCTTAATTGAACTAAGGCCTAACCCTTGCTTAATCTTAGCCCTATCTGTGGAAACCATGCCATTAAAGGGATAGTTCACCCAAAAATGAAAATTACCACATGATTTACTCACCCTCAAGCAATCCAAGGTGTATATGACTATCTTCTTTCAGACGAACACAATCAGAGATATATTTAAAAATATCCTGGCTCTTCCAAGCTTTATAATGGCAGTGAATGAGGGGCCCAAATTTGAAGCGAAAAAAATCCATCCATCGTGAAAGTACTCCACACAGCTCCAGGGGGTTAATAAAGGCGTTCTGAAGTGAAGCGATGGGTTTTTGTAAAATAAAAATAAAAAATCCATATTTAAAACTGTATTAACTATAATAACTAGCTTCCGGCAGACAGACATTTTTGGGTCAACTAACTCTTTAAGTTATTAATATATATATTTTTTTAAATATGTGGTTCTCCAAAAAATCATCTTAGTATATACATATGCATTTTTCAAAACTTTTCAAAACCGCTTTCGAAGAACTATGGAGCCCCTAAAGGGACATGGTGATAGAGAAAAAATTGGATGAGAGGGAAAATGATATTTCATTGCTCATGTGTTCAATTGCAAAACTTTGCAGGTGAACGCAAAACTGGTGATGGGAATCATATGAAGTGGAGAGAAAAACTATGCAAGAGAATGCAGCTTCTTGCAGAACGCAATACTTTTGTGACAGAATGCAAAAGTTTTGCGAGGAAATGCAAAAGCATGGAGATATAATTTTTCCTTCCATCTCACATTTCTTTCCATCACCACATACCTTTGAGTAGAAACATTTCAGTAACCACAAAAGTTGCAGTATTACAAATGAATCAGAGTAAGTTTGTCACAGGATAGGTGTTTATTTGTGGAAGAGTGGACAATTCTCCCCTCGTTACCCTTCGTTAAGCATTTCGGATGCGTTTATCTGGCTGGTGCTTGCGTAAGAACACTCTAAAACATTTTTACCAGAACGCTTATTCCCTCGCTCTCCAGGAACCGACAAACCTTTCTCTCTATTGGCCCTTTCACGGGGGCAGGAGAAGTTTAAACCGCAATAACACACTCCAGTTGCTAGCGTATGTTAGCGAGATCAGGAGGGCAAGTGCTCATGAAATATTGAATGTGAGCAATGGTGGAGCTTGTTCTGCTTTTGCATGATGGGGACGACTTACTAAACTTTCCACTTTAACACCCAGCTTCCCGTTGGCGTAAGACACTCACACACTCGCTTACTGCAGCGAAATGCACTCACATTATTCATCAAAGCTCAATCTCCACTTATCCCCTCCTCCGCAATGTGTAAAATACTCCACCTTCGATTCGCCGGTACAGTGTGGGTGTGCGTAAGTGTGTTTATGACTGTGGTTGTGGTTGGATCACGCAGTATTTGTGGAGATCAGAGAGGCCTTTGATAAGAGGAATATGAACATGTTATTTTTTCCTGAAGGGGTAATCGAGCTGCTTGATGGGGCTCCTGTGAAGTTTTAACAGCGGGGTCCTAGAGGAACTATTACATCTTATACTTTTTGGCCATGTAACCTCACATTAAAGCGCTACAGTGTGAACACATAAAAATAACCTCACCGCACATTGCTATAGGCTGTTAATGTATGCTATCACACTGAATGATAATATTTCCATATCTAATGTCTCTGTTGCTAAATATATGTGCTCTAGAAATGTTCAGTCAGTCCATTCTCTAGATATCTGGGAGAGATGCGATATTAAAGTCTGTGTTTACTCAGTACAGGTGTTTGTATGTTCACCCAGACCTCCATATATATGGTAATGCGTCCTTCAGCGTAAAGTGCCATTGACACTGACGCTCGTGAAACTGGGTCTGTACTTTATTGCTTAATAACAGGACAGTGCATGTGATGGAGAGAGAGTGTGTCTCAAGTTTGAGGTTAGCACTAGCTGGGTTTCCATCCATGTGTTTATATTCATCACAGAAACAGAAACTGGACGCAAATAACATTTCCAAACAATTTCCTAGAAAAAACATCACTTGAGGTGGTTAGATTTATTATTTATTAAGAGCACTTAAAGGGATAGTTCACCCAAAATCATTTACTCACCCTCAAGTTGATGTGTTTCTTTCTTCTGTTGAACACAAAAGAAGATATTTTGAAGAATGTTGATAGCCAGACAGTTGATCGACCTCATTGACTTCCATAGTATTCCAACTGTTTGATTACCAACATTCTTCAAAATATCATCTTTTGTGTTATATTTTGCTACAAAATATAATATTTTTCTACAAAAAAGATGTAAATATTGTAAATGTATATGTAGGAAATTATTTTGAACATATTACTTTGAGTGAATCATTTTTTGAATCAAACAAACTGATTCATGAGTTTGTATGAAACACGACAGAGAGCATGATGATTATTGTAGAAAATTCTATGTAACAAAAACAGCATTGTAGAATGTTGTTCCACTTTTACTTACTACAAAATATACTACAGTACTTTGAAAACAGCTGAACTGCGGTCACAATACTGAAAATGTAGTTAGGTTTGTGGCATTGATGCTTTTATCTGCTCTCCAACACTGATGGTTAGAGCACATGTGTAGGTGTGTGACCTTTCCACACACAATTTCTGAATTTTGAAAGCTAAAGCTTCACAAACAGTGAAGCCCTTGGTGGAGTTCCACGACTATAGAGCTCAGCTATTGTTGAGAATCAATCAGAAATTTCATGACATTCATGGCAGTCTTCACTGCGGTGTGTGATTATCTGAGAGTTTAAAGTATTTTTGCTTGCATTTTTCTTTTCAAGGGAACAGTGCTGAAGAAAAGAGGTTTTGTGCTCTTTCCTTCACTCATCCTCTTTTTTCTCCCTTCTCAGTGATCAACTGCTGTTGACCCAGATAAAAGGGAGAATGGCCAATAAGGCCAAAGATGGTGTTTGAGCATGTGTTTGTCTGTCAGGTGCCTTCTTCAGGCCTAATTCGAACCAAGTGACTGATTTTGGTGAACGTGATTTCACATGTTCCTGGATCAACACCTTTGTTGGTCCTGGAACAACATTCCAATCAACCAATCAGATTTGAGGGACAAGTTGACAATTAATGTGAAGTTTAGGTTTACAACAAGGGTTAGGTGTTTCTACACCGGCGTTATTCGCCTATCATTTCTCCCTGATTTTAGGGACAAGTTATGGGTAGGGTTAGGTTTGGGGGTAAGGATAGGGCCAGGAATAAATTTTTTAGACAGGAATGTTGTTTCCAGAAACATGTCTTACTTGCCAAAATCACGGTGACTGATTTCTTCACTTGACGTAACCTTTGTTCTAGGATTGTCTATGGAGGAATGAATTCAAGGACTGACATTTTAAATATTTCAAAATGCCACTGCAAAGCCAAAGGTATATGGGTGTAGATTTGAGATATGGACGACAGGGACATTCCTCTACCCAAGTAAAAAGACTATCAAATAATCCCTATAGCAATATTTCTAGCAATCACAGCTGACAGAATGCACAGTTAAAGAAAAATGTGTGAAACCTTCAGATACATTTATTATTTATCATGGATTGTTGCATAAATTGTTGATAAAATTTGATCTGATCTTAAACTAAGTAACTAAATAATAAACAAACAAACAAACAAACAGGGTCTGCCTAAACAAATATTACATAACTAGTTCATGTCCAATTTCATGTCTTTTTTGAACACACTGAATAAACATTCACATTTTTTCCTCTAACTGTAATATACATAAAAGTTTTGAATGTTTTTGACACGTTTTTATTCATAAAATGAACATTTTATTTGTTTTCATACATTAAAGTAAGTTATTGTCAAGCATGTAAGTTTTATTTATGCTTGGAAGGCGTCTCTAATATTGTTATCAGTAAACTTTTTGACTCCTAAAAGTAAATAATTTTCTTTCAAGACTATTTATTTATAATTTATTTATATTAAATAAATATTCTTTCATTCTGATTAGGAGCACAAGCAATTTCACAGTGTAGGACAAAAGATGTTACATCTGTATATTTTGATGGACTTTAAACTGTCCAACATTGTCTGTCCTATTGGCCGATTTTTCATCCTGTTGGCTTTAGCACCTTCAGAAGTTTCCAGAATGATTCTTGTTCTTGAATCTAATTCTGCTGTAAAACAATGATATTACACCTCAGTCTGAAGAGCCCCGTGGCCATGTTCTTTCCAGCAGTGTGACATCTCACTCATCAAACCTCTCATTGAATGTGATCTTTCTTTCTCTCATTTCTCCTTTTTTACTGTGCCCCCTTTCTCTTTGCTCTGGAAAAGAATGCATGATTTATGAAGCACTATTTTTACCAGTTACTGAGCAGAAGTGAGAGAGCAATGGCGACAAAAAAGAGAGAGAGCGAGAGAGAGAGAATGAACAAGATTGAAAAGCATACTTTTAGGGTGCATGAAAGTGATGGAGTGAGCAGAAATACGTTTTCCGGAAGCCGATGTGTGCCCGAGGGAGTGAAGCTCCTCCTCCTCTGACCTCTCAGCTGTAAATGAGGAGATGCATACAGGCGTCTGCTGTAGCTACATCTCACCTGACACTGAGGACGAGAGCAGAACAGACCTGTGCTGTTTCACACTCACTCATAGCACCTCGAAACTCTCAGACAGAACACCTGAGGGGAAAGTTTCGTACATCGCTAGTCATGAGTGAGGAACTGTGACAGCTCCTATAGATCTGACATTAACAAGACATATAAACTTATCAAAACATACACTACCGTTCAAAAGTTTGGCGTTGGTAAGATTCTCTTATATGCTCACGAAGGCTGCAATTAATTGATCAAAAATTCATGCTCATTCTTACTCTTGTTTTCTTCATAGTAAAATGGCAGTGACGCAAAAAATGAATATGTTATAGACCAGGGGTCTTCAACTAAAATTGCTTGAGGTCCAGTAAATGAACTCTCCTCACCAGCCGAGGCCCGGACAATTATGTACTGCACGTAAAAACATAAATTGACGGCTTTCGCCAGACTAAAGAAATTAGTGTAAATATTTGTTTTTATTGTAATCATGTATATTGAATAATGTCTCTTAAGCATAAATAATCCTTCACAAATCGATCTAATTTTAATGCTGTTCTGTTACTGTATGTCCTTTCAGTTGCTTTGGTACAAAATATCTAAATTTATCCAGTCTGACAAAAATATGAAGGAAACAGTGCAAAATGCAACTTTAAATCTGCACAACATGCATTCATTTCAACATTAACAACTTAAAAGGAAAACCTAAGTCTCTTTTCTTCTAAACTGAGACTAACAAACACAATCAATGAACACAAACCTCTCTGGTTCAATTAAATCAGCTCTCATATCACATTTTCTTCATTCTCATGTATTGTGTGTACTTTACTAAATGTAATGTTGAACACTCTCTTCTGTGCTTCAAGTTGCATTAGTAAAAGATCATCAGCAATATCAGTCAGAAACACAAACAGGCAAAAGTAAAGTGCCAGTGTTGGAAAAATGAAAAAGTGCAAGAAAATATTTTTTTCTTAATTTGTACTGTTCCTTTAAGTCCATAAAAATGTAAATAAGCTCAAATGGAAATTAAATAAAATAGGCTGAACTGAGTTGAACTTAAAGATGGAAGCATAAAACGTCCTGGTTAAAAAAAAAAATCACATTTCATTTATGTTAGCTTGCATACAGTCTATGTTTAGTTTTCGTAATGGTGTTTAATGTTCCCACTTTTGACAACCGCCACAGAATCTGAGCAAATGAGGCACACAGGCCTCGTACATTTCGATGAAGGAAGAATAAATGCGTATTTTTCCACCCATTCATCTCGAAAAACTCAGTTTTCAGCGTCAACTTTCCTAATTTTTGAGAATGCCATTGTTTTTCAGTCATCGAAAGTTGTATCGGTGTGCGCCGCTCTCTGCTCTCTTCACTGTCTGTCACTGTTCGCGCCGGCGCCGCAATCGAAACCTGTGTTGATGTAGGACCCAAATAGCGCTACTGAGCTGACCTTTATGTGCCTGATATAAATTGGATTTTATAATAACGTTAAATAGCGTTTGCCATTTATTTATTTAATTGTGTCAAAAGGATGGACGCATCTCGCGGTCTGGATTCGGACCGGGGTCCGCCAGTTGGCGACCCCTGTTATAGACAGTATACATAAAACAGAAATTGTAGCGTGCGAACACGCGAAAGTTTCTAGCGAGCCCGAGATAAGTTTCTCGTGAGCATGCGAAAGTCTGAATATTGTAAGTTCTTTCAAAGGTCTCTTATGGGCCTCCGTAAGTAAGAGTTATTGTCAAACATGCAAGTTTTCTAATGCTTGAAATATTTTCCCTGTTGCAGATGAATGCACCTAAAAAGCCAACCTTTTTAATTTAATAAAGTCACCCTTTTTGGACATTTTATTCAGTGTACAAATATAATATTGAAATAAACATTAAAGATGCAGCCTGTAACTTTTTTTGGTTAAAAATGATCCAAAATCAATTTTTGAGCAAGTACATAACTAGCTAGTGTTCAAAACTATCTCCTTATCTTGGTGGTGTTTGAGGTGATTCCCCCTTCCGTATGTAAAGCGCTTTGAGTACCCAGTAAAGCGCTATATAAATGTAAGGAATTATTATTATTATTATTACTACCTTAGCCCAATTCACACAGTAAGCTTGTAATATTGTTTTATAATAAAATTATACTGGTGGATTTCAGTGGGAAATTCGAGCATGCAGCCGTTCGTCCGTTACGTCACATCTGTAAACAAAAAGGAAGGAGTCCCAGCTAGACTATGGATATAGGATGCTGCTGGTAGTGGATCATTTATAGCCTTTCCTCACAGCAGCTGAAATAATTAATCTTATCATTTTAATGGCGGATTGTAATCCAGAAAGGTCCAAATGACAATCATCAGTGACAACTGGAGATTTAGCCGTGGTTAAAAGCAAAAACTTTGGACTGTGGAGAGGCAAAACTTACGGACAGCAGCTTTAAATATTTTTTAATAGTTTAAACTAAATCTCACTTATTTACCTCAAGACTATTTATTTAATATTTATTTATATTAAATGAATATATTCTGTATAAAGAAGAACTTCTGAGTTGTTAAAAGTTCTATTATTTACGTGTTATTTTATTTGTTTTTAGCATTTTAGCATATTATGATTAGAGTTTAGATTATTTTATTATATTAAATTCTTTTAAGTCATCTCCTTAAAAGATCACTTCATCGTGTGGTCTTGAATGGCTTATTGCTTTAGTATCATAACAAATCCTAGCATTGTCTACTTTAGCCTTGTTTATTATTTAACCGTCACATTTGATCCCTTTTGTATTTCAGCTGTACTGATAGGCCATTGTTTCAGCTGAGGATGTATTTAACATTGCGCACTGATGTCATGAAGTGCATGTGAATCGTTCTGGTGGAAACAAAGTATGAGAGTGTTTGTTTTTTGTTCTTGAGTGTGTATGCACACTTGTGTGTGTATGTGTATGTGAGTGTCCTAATGCTCCACTCAGGGGTGTGTGAGGTACAGATAAAGGCATTGGATATTTAAAGAGCCTCTCTGTGAGACACTGCTTATCTCAGTGTTACTGTTAGCCAGCACATCCTCTGTCGCCCGTCTGATATTAATACCCCTCTAATGAGAGAAACAATCACGCACAGTCTCACATACACAAACCAACTCTATACTGCTGTGCCACAGCTCCCCAAGGGCCTGGATACACACACTAACACAGAGAAAAACACACCCAATCACATTAATCAAGGCCGTAGGGACACAGACCCACTATACAGTGTAAATTACAGCAGGAAAGAGCCATGCTTCTGACTGGCCACTAATGATTTCCCATGAGCACACACCACATGGAGCAATGGGGAAGAATGTGTGGGTGTCTGGGATTAGATTGGATAGTGTACATGCAGGCTTGGCATTGATAGTGAAGAATTCATCAGGTTGAGTGTTAACATGAGCGCAGGAAAGTGTTTGATGTGTCCAGGTTTGAGCAGTAGCATTGCTGAAAGCTACACTGTTAGTATAAAGTTGTCATAATAGTTGTGATAGTTTTTTCTTTCCTATTTTGATGTATATCTGAGTGAAATGGCTTCTTGAATAAAAAAACATGAAGGGAGGGACTTGATTTTTTTCATCTGGAAATGATTGGATTGTTGCAGATTGGCATTGCTGTGTGATGTCATGTGAGTGACAGGTTGTCCTGCCCTCACGCCAGAAAACACATCATCAAAGAAGATATGTCATTGCAAGAGGGAAGGAAAGTTATTTTAAGTGAAGATTATGAGGGCATGTGAATTAAAAAATATATAAAGATGTGCACGGATCAATCATTTGTAATAAATACTGCAATTTTTCATTAAAGGTGCAGTGTGTAAATTTTATAAGGATCTATTGACAGAAATGTAATATATACATAATGTTTTCACTGGTGTAAAAAAGACCTTACATAATGAACCGGTATGTTTTTATTATCTTAGAATGAGCCATTTCTATCTACATATACCACGGGTCCCCTTACGTTAAGTAGCCATTTTGCGGCAGCATGTTTCTACAGTAGACTTAAATGGACAAACTGCTCTACAGAGCGTGTTTCGTCACTATGTTCTTCTTCTTCTTCTTCGTTGGTGTTTTTAGAGGTAGCTTGCATCGTCACTACGTTGAATACGCACGAAGAAGAAGTAGTAGTAGTAGTCATCTGGTTTATTAGAAGCAGAGACCGTTCTTTGTTAGAAGTAAGAAGAAAACTCATTGCTTGACTGGCTATACTCTGCTGTTTCAGACAACAACATCTTTGTCTTGTGTCAGCCAGACGGCCACCGTAGCTTCTCTATGTGCTTCGAAATGGAGGGGTGAGCGGTGGACTGAGCAATTTACAACCTCACTGCTAGATGCCACTAAAATTTACACACTGCACCTTTAAAACATTGTTTAATAAATTTTATTTTTTTCAATTCAATTTTCAGTAGCAATGCTATTTTATTAAGTAGTGGTGAAGCTTTACGACATTACATTACACAATATACCAGCGAAAATGATGTGTCAGGAGAATGTAGTTTTGTTGTGTTCTAGTTTGGTTTTGTTCCTTTTCATGACAAGAAAAATATTCAACATTACAATAACAATAAAATATTTTTACAATTTGTACATGTAATACAATTTGTATATGTATATACATGTATTATATATGTAATATGAAATAAAAATTTATCTAGACATTATGAACAAAAAAATACAGCAATATAGGCTATGTACATAGAGAGTCTTTGATTAAATTGATCAAGGCATTAGTTGGTTTCAACGGGTGTGCAACTGAAAATTGGCTCAAATTGATGGTTAATAGTCTTTCGCAAATAACATCTGCATTGGATTTGTTTTTAAAGAAATATGGAAATGTGACTTTTGAATCAGTTCTTTTCAGTTGGTCCAAATCATTGGAAAATCATCAAATCACAATTCATCAGTCTGGCTTAGAATCATTTGGAGCTGTTACAGCATAAATGGCTCCCGCTTAGATCACCCTCACTCTTCACCATGTCTCAGGAGAGGAGAGGGTGGGAAAGTGTTTAAATGTTTACTTTGCAGTCCGAAGATGAAGCTGCTTTCCACAGCAAAGACATCCTATACAAATTTACAAGCACATTCAGTTGAAGCGACTACAGGTGTACCACTAACTAGTGAAAGCACTGTACTGATATGATGAGCTGCATCCTAAAATAGATTTTAGTGGAGTTTAGGGGAGAGGCATTGTGCATTATTATTGATATGCTTCTTTGTAGCTTATATCGGCATTCATATAGACATTTACATCATTATGCCAGTAGATGGCAGCATGTGACAGTTGTAAGCAAATCTGTGAATGATTCATTCAACTGATTTGTTCAAAAGAACTCAGCAATGAAGCAAGTGACTGTATTTAAAAAACATAACTATACATAACGTAACCAAATATACTATAACTAAAATGATAACTATAAAGACAACTATAACGATAACTTTATTAGCATCCACACCAACGGATGATATTGATGTGTTTATTCTAAGCATGCACGGCAGTTTTGTCACCTGCTGTTTTAAATGCTTGAGCTCTTTAAAGCAGGAACGGATTCTGATTGGCTGTCAATGTTTTTATCTTTAATCAGCTAAAAAAAAGTCATTCAGAAAGTGATTTCAACGATATTGTTTCTCTCTGCCATTATCATTATAGTTGTGGTGTAGACTCAATTTACATTGCTATTCTTTTAAATTTAGAACAATTTTTAAAACTATATCTTTATCATTATCGTTATAGGTATCCTCCTTGGTATGAACGAGCCTTTAGGCCGTGTGTCCACCAAAGCGTTTTTAGCCAGCTGAAAACGCTAGGCGTTCTGCTGAAAACACCTAGCTATGAGCGCTTGAGAACGCCTCGGCAGAGCAGCGTTTATTTTTTCATTTGATACAGAATATCCGCGGAAGTGTTATTAGTATCTAATTTCACAGATAGTTTGTTTCTATATATATATATCGATACAATGTAAAGTATTTGCTCTGGCTCTCGTTTTAAATTATTTTGTTCCGTTATTATGCTTCTTGTTGTCATCTGTTGACGTTGTACAAGCAGAATGTTGCGGTTGGTCGGTGTTGTATTTGTCCCGCCCCTCCTCCACTCTGATTGGACGGCTGGCTAAAAAGTGACAGTGATGAGTGCTGCGTTTTACCCAAAGTTGAACATTCTTCAACTCAATACGACCGGTAAAAAGCGCCGAGCAGTCAGCGCTTGAATGTGAAAAAGACGCTCAGTGCCTCATTACGCTCCTGACGTTTAAAAAAACGCTGCGCACCCATTGAAAACAATTGGAAAAGTATGCTAGCCACTTTGGTGGACACATGGCCGTACTCCTGTTTATTGAATAGGTTGTTTGCACATGACGTCACAGCAGCAGCGCGAATGAGTCTGGAGGGCAGGGACTGATTTTTCTATACAGGAATCCTATCAAAAACTCAAAATTCATATGTTTTGCGTCGTTTATGGTTGCTCAAATCGATAAAATCGAGAACCCAGAAGGTGTTAATATCGTTTACATAAATTATACCGTTTTTTATAACTTATATCGTTTTTTAACTTTAAAAGTTGTCGCCTTTAATAGCGTTTTGCGTCTGCTGATACTGAAATGAATATGGAGACCTGCTTACCTCATTTCTTTTTGACTCGGTTAAATATCTACATTCTTCATGGTATAGTTTGCAGGGAAGATAAGCTATTTTATCCCATTGAATGATAATTTGGTGTTTTCACTTCAGTTTTGTAGTATTCCGTTCACAATGTTGATCTGGTTACCATGAGAACAGTGTCACGCGCTGCTGCTTCAGCCATCATATGGTAGAAAATGTCCAAATAAATAAATGTTTAACAAGCTGACAGAAGTCGATTCAACAACAAAGACAACACTTTCAAAAACACTCAGCTATGTGATTATTTTATTGAGTGATAGGGAGTGGGTTAAATCAGTGACATTATTAGATTTGATATACGGCATCTTCCCGTCACCTCCTCAACCTGCTTCCCTTAGTGTGTTTTTACACGCATAAAAGGCAACAATTGTATTATTCCGTCCAGTTTTTTCCCTGAACGATGATGTGAGCTCCTGTTGCAATTCTCGATTCAGCATAAATGACCTACAATGGCGACATTTTTAACAATCGCGACAGAAAATCAAAAATACTGCCCTAACTTCACTAGTAGAAAGGCAGCTCGATATAAACAAACCCAGACTAGAACTGAAGGCGGCATGAAGCCAGCTTCACATTCTCTATATCTACCTCCTCGATGGCAGGAAAGTCTTTCATTTCAGTGGAAAAGTCGCTCCTCTTCATAACATAAGGATCACGTCCAACATATGTTGTGATTTTCTGTTTATACCTTTCTAAACAAGCACAGAAAGGACTTTTCTCCATCTCTTCCATTCTAATTTTTCACTGCTTGCCCTCCACCGGTATTTCGCGCGTCACCAGAACCACGTGATTGCAAACAACCTATTGTCACATAAAACCAGTCATATTGTTGGTCTGAATATTAGCACTCCTTTGATTACTTTCGCCAAATTTTATAAAGAAGTTTTTTTTTATTTAAGCGTATTACAAATAATATTACACATCAGGGTTTTTTTAATAAACAGGCACTTTCAACTTACCCTAGCTATTTGTATATAGAGTAGATTGTAACATAGTTACTCCACATTTTGAGTAGCTTGTATTTTAATGAGATATCCTGTGACCTGAGGAACCACAGAGAAAAACAAAGGTAGAAAGTGTTGGAATATGTTGCATCAGTATTGCATTTGTGTCAAGACTCTCTGATCTGATCTTCCGCCGTACCGCTTTTGTCTCTGTCTAGTTCTGTGTCTTTTGCTCTTTCTCTTAATCTCTTCCACACACAAACACACACATCAACAGTATCTATTTACCCTCCCCTGGGCTGTTTGCTAGAAAGAGCTTCTATTGATCTACTCTGATAATCATGTCGTTTAGCTCAACAGCAGTTTGTTGGTGTGTGAAAATTTTATGAATGACTGTAGGGTGAATCCGATCACCCCACCCACTGAGGTTTCGGAACATGTTAAAAAGTTTATCTTGTTATGTTTAGCCGCAGTGACCAATCCCGCATTCACCCCCTTAAGCATTAAGATGTCCTTGTACTATTGATCTTCTGTCCTGGATCCCATCAGAATTCCAGAGCCTGTTTACCCAGACACACACATGTTCATTCATGAACAAGCAGGCACAATATGCCACAAGCATTACATGGCAAAATTACGCCCTGGACCAACTCCCATGGGAAATTAAACCAGCGACAAATCATTAAACCACAAAACCATTTAAAGGCATTTGCATTTTTATTGCACCTGAAAGAATGGCAAGACTCCATTATCTCACACAGCCAGCATGGGAGCAGGGTATTAGTATTATTATGTTGTCCCGTATAAAAACAATAGCGTTTATCGCGCATGAGAAGGGGAACGAGAGGCTTGTTTACTTTCGCTGCGTTTGCAAAGGGTTATGATTATTGAAAGAGCTCAGCCAGAGTGTCTGACAGACCCAACAATGCCTCGTTTTGTTATGTAAATCATATTGTCATCAAACCCAAACAAACAGGAGGCAAATGTGGCGCCATCAGCCAGACAATTAGCTGAATGGGAAGGAAGTTTTGCAGGGACAGTTTGTCTCATTAATTGCTTTCTCAGCTGGATGTCTTCCAGGACTGTGTCCAAGAGTGATCACATTAAGCCCTCCAATCTTCTCCTGTTCACAGGTGAGCGGGACATGTGCACACGCGCCCGCACGGGTGTCTCGCGCTGTGGCGCTGTCGAAAGAACACGTGGTAGCCTCGCCGGTGCCCCACAACCGTCCTCCGGTGAACTTTGACCCTGATGAAACCCTCTTTGGACGCCGCAGGTAACCTCACGATTCAATATTTGAATTTTGTATATGAAGTGTTTTAAAGAAACAGCAGTCATTTAACATGGAAGTTTGAAAAAATATTTCTCAAATGTAAATTAATATTTTCTCAATGCATGCTATTGATCTTATTGTGAATGATTGCATAGGTTTATTTTTTCATTTGTATTTTTATTATTATTTTTATTTGGGCTTGTCATTTTTAATCAAAATATATCTGGATCTTCCTATGAAACAACAAACTTCACTATTCTGGTGACATATGCAGGACTTCTCCAATCATTTTGTCTGCTTAAACCCCTCCCCTTCCTTACATTTGACTTTAAAGGGATAGTTCACCCAGAAATAAAAATTCTGTCATCATTTATTCCCCCTCAAGTTGTTCCAAACCTGTATAAATTTCTTTGTTCTGCTGTACTCAAAGGAAGATATTTGGAAGAATGTTTGTAACCAAGCAGATCTCGCCCCCCATTGACTACCATAGTATTTTTTTTCCTAATATGGTAGTCAATGGGGGGCGTGATCTGTCTATAGCCAGTCAGAATTTAATGAATAGAGCCAAGTCCCTCTCCTACATTTTTTCTTTTTCGATAAAAGGGCGGTACATTAATATGCAAATGCTGGTGACCAGAAACGCAAGCTCATGCAAAGAAGTTTAGCATTTTGTTGCGTTCCAAAGTTCAAGTTTGATGAACTCTGGCCTGCTCAAAGTCTAGTGTGACTATCCCTTAATCTGTTTCACTCGGATGTACATCACAATTTGAAAGAAAATATCTGTCGCTACTTCCATTGCATTGCAAATTTAGTTAAATTATTAAATACACAGGGCTTCACCACTGAAAGTCATTTTTGAAAAAGAATCAGTCACCCAGAAAAAGCACCTTAAATGAAAACACAAATGAAAAATTAATTACTTATTTCTTACAAAATAATGTTTTAATAAGCTGTAATTATTACTTTGAGAAATACGTTCTACTGTACAATAGTATTATATATATTTCTGTCATAATTTCTTCAAATTAAACAGAACTTTTTTTTTTGGAGGGTTGTAGTGCAAATCTTTTGAGCTTCTGTGTGTATCTGATGAAATTTTTATCAAAAGAAATGGTGAAATGCTGGTCAAGTGAACACTCAGAGCAGCTCTGGAGATGACGTTTATGCAAAGTGTCTTCATATAGTGTGAAGACATGCAGACATCACATTTAAATAGTAGTCTTTTTGTGGTTTAATATTCACAGACTCCATATTGCTATTTGATTAAGTGTACAGCTTATTCATCCAAATTGCGCCACTTTCCCTCACTTTCTGCATTATACAGTAAATTCTGTTTTAATGAGTAGATTCTGTCTGCATTTTCTGCATCACAGAAATCGTAGGGCCCTACAGTATATAGCTCTGTGTGAGGATCAGACTTAAATTTGATTCATTGACTTCACATCCACCGTCTCAAAACTCATTTGAGTTTCCAAATATTCTGATGTCAAACCTTGTGCCTTGTGTCTTGACACACTATTTTGTGCTGAAAACAAGTAATGACTTAAATTTCAGTCTTTTTCTCAAACAAAGCTATTTTGAATACTTGAAATAAATTGGCACTTTTAATGGTACTTAATGCTTTTGGAGCTTAATTGCCTCACCGATTCTAATGGCTGACCTTGTATTCAGCAGTAATGAAACATGAGCATGGCCCGACTACTCTTTACCCTCAGCGCTTAAAATGACAATCAGCAGCTGAAAACACACACATTTCTGTTTTATTTGAATCTCTCAAGTGCTCTAAACACTCCACTGCAAGAAGGCTGCAAAGCATTGCTGCTATAGAATTGACAGTAAGTCAATTCTGTGAAAATAAATCGAGTGAATAATAAATGTGAGGAATATAAATTGCAGCCAACCATAATACCGTTCTCATGCATCTCTTCGGAAAATGCAGCTCACATCTTCTGATGTTAGTGTGGAATGTTTTAAGATGCTGTAATATACCAAACACTATAGATATAGACAGACAATTCACTCCTATAAGTTATGAACGGGATAAACTACAACACGCAATATGGCAGAATATGTCCTCCCTTCTAAGTAAACGAGCCAGTTGCTGATTGGTAAAGTCATTGCGTCACTGGAGCTGCCGTTAGAGGCTCTGGTTCCCATAGAAACCTGAAACTCGCGCTTAGGACTGCACATGCGCATTGGCTCGTCTAACCTGAAAAATACGCTTTTTTTAATGCTATTTGAGCATAAGAAACAACATTAATGGGACAGTTCATGTCAGATTTTGTTGCTGATTTGAAATATGTTATTTAATTGTGAGTTCGCCAAGCAGTTTTTGAAACTTCTGGATTCCCCCTTATATATATAGGACTTGGTCTTGGATGCCTGAAATAGCTGCCCGGAGGCGTTGCAAATATGGCCGCAGAGTGAACAGACTTTCCTTGAAAGGCACTTTGAATATACTCCCCACTTCAGCTCCTCTGAAACACACACTCTCTTTCTTATCCTCTGGCTCTTTCTCTGTATACTGTAGATTCACTTACCTTTTTTAGGGGTCTTCCAACCAACTCAAACAGTCTATTCCATGTTTTTGAGTGTTTGAGTAAAGCTGTATGCAGGGACGTTATGAAGTTTTTTCTACTTCTTCACTTCACTTGGTCAAGACATGACCAAAAAAGCTTAACAATTTAGTAGCATATACTGTATATGTGATGGAAAAGTTTTCAGCATCATTACTCCAGTCTTCAGTGTCACATGATCTTTCAGAACTAATATGCTGATTTGGCACTCAAAAAACATTTCTTGTAATTATCAATGTTAAAAACTACGGAAGAGGATTAGGGCCAAGCAATAATAAAAAAATAAAACCATCTCGAGATTAAAGTTGTTAAATTTCAAGAAAAAAGTCATTAAATTTCGAGAAAAAAGTCGAAATAAAATGTTGAGAATTAACTCGTTAAATTACGAGAAAAAAGTCGAGATAAAATGTTGAGAATAAACTCGTTAAATTACGAGAAAAAACTCGTTAAATTACGAGAATAAAGTTATTAAATTACGAGAATAAAGTCATTAAATTACGAGAATAAAGTCATTAAATTACGAGAACAAACTCGTTAAATTTCGAGAAAAAAGTCTAGATAAAATGTTGAGAATAAAGCATTAAATTACGAGAATAAAGTCATTAAATTACGAGAAAAATGTCGTTAAATTTCGAGAAAAAAGTCTAGATAAAATGTTGAGAATAAACTCATTAAATTAACGAATTTATTCTCGTAATTTAACGACTTTTTTCTCGTTATTTAATGAGTTTATTCTCGTAATTTAATGACTTTATTCTCGTAATTTAATGACTTTATTCTCATAATTTAATGACTTTATTCTCAACATTTTATCTCGACTTTTTTCTCGAAATTTAGCGAGTTTTTTCTCGTATTTTAATGAGTTTATTCTCAACATTTTATCTCGACAATTAAAAACATTAATCTCGAGATGGTTTTATTTTTTTTATTATTGCTTGGCCCTAATCCTCTTCCGTAAAAAACAGTTGTGATGCCTAATAGGCCTATATTTGTGGAAACCATAATTCAGATTTTTTTTCAGGATTCTTTGATAGATCAAAGTTGAAACTGAATAGCATGTATTTGAAATAAATAATATTGAATAAACCCCAACCTTTTGAATGGCAGTGTACATAATATAAATTCTATACAACATAAATTGTAAATACACTACAAACCATTTAGAATATTTTATTAAATTTTTCATCATATTTTATTCAAAATATATCAAATATATGCTTTTTAATGGAAGTTGCTGATTCAAAAATCTGAGGTGGCACATGTCTGACTAGGTGGGCGACTGAGTCATTCTGGGTGGAGGTGTGTATATGAGTTGTGAAATGCAGTGTGTGTTTGTGCTCTTAGTTGAGGTGTGTGTTCAGGCTGATGGTGACAGAGAGAAGCTCATTACCTCAGGCACTATCTCCTGCCGTGTGAGTGACATTGAGCCGCCTTCTGCCCCCTCTGTCCTGTACTGTTCCACTCGCCCTCGCTCTGATGAACAGATGAGAGTGGCAGAGCCAACACAGTGGGCTGTTTCTTCTCCAGCATAATGTCAATTATCAGTCAAAGCGCCTCAAATCAACTAAGCCTGACAGTAAACAACATGTAATGGAGTAGATCACGTTTCACACTGCATTTGACCCCAACCCCATTTTCATTTTTTTCTGATTCTTCACTCTTCTTTCTTCATGCCCCTCATTTTCCCCCATAAATCCCTGTATCTTTGTGATGTTGATTCTTTGTAATCTTGCCTCTTTGTGCCGATCTAATTTCAGTTTTCATTTTCTTTGAGTCCACGTGGCTTATTCTTTCTGCTGCTTTCATACTTTCTCAATTTCCTCTCTGTCTGCTGCAGGGAGTTTATCTCTGGTCTGAGGGGCTTCAGTCAGTTCTACAGTGGTCTCGGAGAAGCTTTGTGCAGCAAAGAGCCGGCAGCACTCAACAGCTCCCTCTGCTGGAACGGACAGGAGATGACAGACAAGTGAGTATTTCATTTGTGGCAGCACTAATGACCACATAACTACATACTAATACTGCGTTCTTTCATTTTAGACTTACAATAGAACGTCTTTTAGCGGATAATTAGGACATAAATGTTCATTAAAACATAAGTAAATTCATTGAGCGGCATCATTCCATTTGCAGATATAGTCCCTGACATGTTAACTAAGATTAATAGTTGTTCTCTGTGGGTGCTGTGCAGCAGAACAATTGTTTCGCATCCTTGCGGTTACTATGGACCCTTGCCAGGGTAGACAGCATGTTTAATTTGATGCGAATAAATGAGTGCATGAGGGAATGAGTATAGCCTAATAAATATGTTGTACTGTCTTAAGGTTCTAGGTCACGTTTAATTTTCACAGCCCATGTTTTCCCATGGCTGTTTGTGCGCTGGAAACATTTTTTCAGTGTTTCGTCAGCTGAAAGATTGTCACCAAGGCACCAATGGTACAGTCTATTGAATGGACGGTACAACTATCCTGTTGAATTTGTGTCAGGATTATTTTGTGTATTTTTGCATGGCTGGAATGCTATATTGACCTCTCAGCATCCAAGATTCCTCAAACTTTTGTATAATATAAGTTATTTCAGGATGGAAGAGGCTTTTATCTCTTTATGACTCAGGCACACTTACTATTAGTGTTTTTATTCTGACAGTTTTAACTAAGTGGGTAAAAGTAGCATATATTACAATAGAATCAGCCTCCTAAATGCTTTCCAGTATTACTACAATCTCAGAATTGCCCTGAAGAGACATATTGCCCCTGAGCTTGTCACAAATCTTGAAGTCTAAAAAGCTTTCTGAATAAAACGGAGGCAGTGTAAGTGGCTGATAGCTGAGTGGATGATTGTGTGTGTGCGGATGATTGTGTATCTAATGAGTTTGGCTGACTCCAGTTCCATCTGACAGGCAACAGGGTGTGAATTGTGATGTGGTCTTTCTGATGTCGGGTGGTTTGTTGGCTAATTGCTCTTTTCCATCGTTCACTTTGTGACTGCCTGTGCCTGCTCTCCACACGCCCTTTGGAACCCAATTTAAAAATTGTCATATTTCAGTTCACCATGTCCCTCGTGCTTCTGTCCCATAACTCTAGCACTCTCTCACAGTCCAAGTTAATGTTGGCAAATGACAATAAATCTGGGCATCCCTGACCCAAACAAAAAAGCTTTAAGAGCTGCAGTATCTCATCCTAACGACTTTAAAATATCCACTCAAAACTGAAGTGATCATTAAAGTCAACATGATATCAAAATGGGTCCTATTTACTGTCTTAATGCTAGTTCCTGGTCTTATTGTGAACGATTCATCATTGCACATTATTCCAAAGAAATCCTAATCTTTAATCAAAATGTAATAACTTCCTCTGAAATGACTTCTCTTTTTTGCTAACTGTCTGTTGGATAATGTTGACCAATTGGTAAATAGCTATTTTTTACAATCCAGTTGATTCCTCTCCATTTTCACATAGAATATCTCCTTTCACTCTAAAATGCATTACATTATAGTACTAAAATGGCCCTGTTTCCACCTGGTATTAAGATGTGTTTTGGTCGATCGGATCACAAGTGGACGACGCTAAATACAGGTGTAAATGGGGTGTAAAACGTTTTGAGCTTGTCTATCTTCGACCACTTCCAGAGGTAGTCAAAAACGCATTTTACCGGATTGCTTTCGTAACGGAAACGTTGACATGTGGTCGAATGTGTTCGAACAGCCACTAAAGACCGCCTACTGACCTAACACGTAAATATTATGGAAAGTGCGCTAGCCAGACGGGATTTAAACTTTGTCGACTGAAGACCCAAGTTTGGTTTGAAGACGAAAAACATACCAAGCACAATGTTCTCTCACCATTCCTGATTTCTAAAACACACTCACCTTGTTCGGCCGGTCTCGCGGGTTGCGAGTTGTCAGAGCAGAAACGAAAGCTGATACTTTCCGTATGTTTTTCCGTCATCTGTGTGTGCATTCATATGTAAATTGCGTGAGCTTTTTTCATCCATTAGATCGAAAGATCTAAAAAATACATACATTTACCCACCCATAGACCCTCCCCTCGAAGAAATCAGGACAGAAGTGGGTGAAAGTGGACAAAAGAGACAGATTAAAATATAAATATAAATACAAGGAACAAACAAAGGGAACTAGATGAACACAGGTGAACAGAATCTAATAATCAATGATTAACCATAGCAACAAACTAGAGTGTGAATGAGTAATCAAGGGAGCTAATTATGAACAGGCAAACGGGAACCGAGCAAACAGAATGAAAATGAAACCAAAACATAATTATGGGAACATTTAGCTACACATAAAAAAACGGAAACGGAAAAAACTTAAACATTTCCAAAAATCGGAAACCTTTTTTCTTTGCGTTTTTCGTGTACAGATGACAACGTTGTCAAAACGATCCCCTTTTACATGGATCCACGAAAATTAGTAAAAACGATGTATTATGCTGCCTGGCCAGTAGTTGGCGATGTCACTTTGTAAAGAAACACTACAGGCCTATAGACTGAACACATAATACGCGTATGCATGACGTCACCGTTTTCACAAATTTGCGTTTTTGTAGTCTACACGGTGACGATAACAGTATTGTTTTAAAAATCTTGCACTTTCAAAACCGTTTTCAAAAGTTTGGGTTTTCAGGCCCCCAAAACTGTTGTCGTGTAAATGAACAGCCAAAACGTATATACAATTTTCCGTTTTAGTTGAAAATGGTGTAGTGTAAATGGCCCTTTAAACTAAACCAAAACAGAGCACATTATATTTTATTATATTATATTATATTATATTATTATTAAGCCTAATAAAGAAATTAACTGTTTAGTGTGTGATCTTTAAAATAGAATTTCTCAGTAATTGCAAGAATTGCAAGAATTGCAATTACTGCAATTCTCGCCAACTACTGGCCAGGCAGCATAATACATCGTTTTTACTAATTTTCGTGGATCCATGTAAAAGGGGATCATTTTGACAACGTTGTCATGCTTTCCTGTAGCTCAGTGGTTAGAGCGTGGCACTAGGGTCATGGGGATTGCACATACTCAGATACAAATGTATAGTATAATGCAATGTAAGTCGCTTTGGATAAAAGCGTCTGCCAAATGCATAAATGTAAATGTAAAAGCATGTATCCACACAATATGCATGGAAACCAGAGCGAAGAAGCAAGAGTAAGAAGCAAGAGTAAGAATTGCACATGTAACACAGCGCTGTAAAAAAAAAAAAGGGAGAAAAAAAGGGTTTTCTCAGGTAACCTGAAATGTACATCATTTAGTAATGACAAATTAGTAATAAATAGATTTAGTAATAAAAGAATTCTGAATTAACTGCTTGTTTCCACAAATATCATTTAATGTCACTAAGTTACATCAATAAAAATTTCATCAAATAGAAATAACACTTTAAAGTTACAAGCATTGCAGATTACAGTTATCTGATCTGGTGTAAGGTATGTTTTTGCTCAGGTGGCTGAAATTTCTGCCCAATATAGAAAGGTTTTGCTTAGCAAGAACAAAAATTAGAGGGAACATTGCTCAATTTCCAATCAACAGGTAGCGCTTTGTCTTTTGTCTTCCTAAGGAAACTGGTTTCAGATACACTTCAAAGACACCATAGCATCATATGTAATGAGTTCAAACAAAATCAAGTGAGATTTAGTGATAACTATGCAAATATTTATTAATTTGTTATAAACAGTGAACTATTTTGCAAGTAGTTTTCAGTTTTCAGACAGCCAAGAACAGGTGAGCTCCTGGCAACGTGTGTACTAGAGTGCACGCTTTTTAATTCCATTTTTAAATGTCCATTCTTGCCTTGTCTGTTCATTGTATCTGTTTTGTCACTGTTGAATGTGTGTCTGTGAGCATAAGTGTCAACATTACAGCATTATGCATTATAAGCTGCAGTTGTTTGCTCTCCAGCAAGTTCATTTGAGGAATGAGTGGGGGTGAAATGGCCTGGTCACAACAGCATGGAGAACAGTTGGCCTTAGGGGACAGACAGCTGTGTCAGAGGGTTCTCAGGCCCTCAGGAGTTAATTAGGACCCATGAGAGAAATAGATAGGGGAAGAGAGAACTAGAATAACGATGCTTTGCCAGAAATGTCTGCTGAATCTCAATGTCATTCCTTGGCTTCTGGTGAAATATAATTAATTCTGGAATGCGTTCAGACCCATTTTATGCAATGTATTGAAGACGAAGCGGTCTTTCACATTCTGTACTAGGAATAAAGCCATCTTTATTGTGCCAAAGAATGTCAACATTTATGTGGCCCTGATATATTAAATAGTCGACTCAAAAATGTCAAAGCATAAAGCAAATTCATTAACACCGCAGTCAAATAAACACAATAAGCAGCTACAACAACATTCCTGCTCATTTTTTCATACAAAACTAAACAGTCGAAACACTGCATGAATGTTATTTCATGTCAGGATTAAAGCTAGTATTATTGCAAAAGATGATTTGATTGTAAAGTTCATTTCTAGCATCCCTGACATTTACTAGAAATGATATGTTCCCCTGTGCTGGAGGCAGTGCAGAGGAGCCCTCAATGTCAAGGATCAAGTCACCAAAACTCTGGCACAGATTTCTGCCTTCTAGAGAATCAATTTTAGCATTCTCAATATCTGCCTTCTTCATTTTAGCCAATGTTTCCTAACCGTTTTTGTCTTGTGTACTCCCACAGGGCCATCATCTCAGCTCAAGTACCCCCTCATCGACTCTAAACCAGAAAATCACTCCTCATATTATACTAGATATCATTTGACATTATCAGTAATGTTATTAAAATTATAATAATTCACTGTTAAACTAAAAACAATCGATTCTGTGGGTGAAAAACAGACTCACCAAGTAGCTACATCTGAAGTAATTGAATAAATACAGAATCTGTTATTTTAAAATGAATTTAGTTTGGTATTAGCTTGTTTGACCGAAACATTTAATGGGATGAAAATAGGATAGAGAGTTGTTGTACTGAGGCGTACGAGTGAGAATAAACAGCAGTGTCTCAGAAATCTTCCGCTGTCTTTACATATGCACAGAAGTTCTGCAATAAGTGTGAGCCACACAAATCGACTGAAACATAAGCATATTATTTTGTTTAAAAGGTAGTATTAAGTGAGAAGCTGCTAATTAGCTGCTAAATGTTGTTTTGACAGTCCTGATAATATTATAGTCGTAATTATATAATTTTAAAGGATTAGTTCACTTTAAAATGAAAATTACCCCATGATTTATTAACCCTCAAGCCATCCTAGGTGTATATGACTTTCTTCTTTTTGATGAACACAATCGGAGTTATATTAATAATCACCCTGATGCTCCAAAGCTTTATAATGGCAGTGGATGGAAACCACCTCAAGTATAAAAAAGTGCATCCATCTATTATAAACGTACTCCACACGGCTCCAGGGGGTTAATAAATGCCTTCTAAAGTGAATCGATGCGTTTGTGTAAGAAAAATATCCATATTTAACACGTTATAAAGTAAAATAGCTAGCTTCCGCCAGACCGCCTTCTGTATTCAACTTAGGAAGAAAGTGTAACTGACGCGACTCTCTGGCAGAAGCTAGTTATTTTACTTTATAACTTGTTAAATATGGATTTTTTTTTTACACAATTGCATGAGAGCGAGTAAATCATAGAGTAATTTTAATTTTAAAGTTTTAAAGTGACTGTCTGGCAGAAGCTAGTTATTTTACTTTATAAGGTGTTAAATATGGATATTTTTTTCACAGAATTGCATGAGGGCGAGTAAATCATGGAGTAATTTTCATTTTAAAGTGAACTAATCCTTTAAAGGGATATTCTACTCCACATCACTGTAGTTGCCTTCACCACCTCAACCTCTACATCTTTATGTTTGAAGGGAGTTTGTGCCAGACAAGCTTGTTTAATCATTTATAACTGTGAGAAGTCAGTAACGTTAGGTCAAGATTGGAGGATATTCATTGCGTTTTGTAAACCTTCCTCCGAGTCCTAGAGCACTTCTCCTCCTCAAGCTCAATAACCTCCCTCTCCTTCAGCTGTTCCTCAGTTAGCTCATGAAGATACTCGTGATTGATTCTCGTGGTCTCCAATGGGTTTGGGCAGTGGGGCATGTTGGATCTCTGAGGGGTGCTCCATAGGACTATGATTCTGAGCAGGTTCAGCATGAGTAGCTGGTCCAGACTGTACATCCACAGGGTGTTTAGTCATTTCCTGTAGTAACAGTTGGGTTGCCTGTGCTCCTGCTGTAAAATAATGCCTGTTGTGGGTTGTTTTTGTTTTTTAGGAATCATAATGTGGCGGATGAAATGTGGAGGTATATTTTACATTAGAACATGCGGAAAACGCCAACTTCTGTCTACTTCGAATAATTTTTTACATAATACAATATAACGTGGCAGTTAAAATTAATGCAAACATATTAAACATTCTAGCATTTCATTTTATGAAATCATTTTAAAGATTCTATGTTTGTCCTAAAACTGCACAAAGTATAAGGGCTTTTCAAAGCATTTGGTGTGTGTTTTTAAATTTATGTATTTTTTTTATGTGCACTTCCTTTCAAAAAAATTGGGATCATTAATTTTTTTTTAAAACAAATTAATACTTTTATTTAGAAATATTGACTGTAAAGACATTAGAGTGACAGTAAAGATGTATAATGTTACAAAAGATTTTTATTGCAAACAAATTCCGTTCTTTTGAACTTGCTATTCATCAAAAAAGCAAATATATCACGGTTTCCACAAAATATTAAGCAGCTGTTTTCAACAATGATAATAATAAGAAATGTCAAATCAGCATATTAGAATGCATATTAGAATGCATTTCTGAAGGATCATGTGACACTGAAGACTGGAGTAATGATGCTGAACATCCAGCTTTGCCATCACAGGAATAAATTTAATTTTAAATCATATTAAAATATAAAACAGTAATAATATTGCAATACTATTTTTGACAGTGGTTTTGATCCTAAGAGACTTCTTCTCAACAGCATTAAAATCTTACTGGCCCAAACTTTTGAATGTTAGTGTATTACTGTAGTGCATTTACAGTCTCCAACAAAAATGACTTATAATCGTCCGTATGGCATCATTCATTCAGACTGCATCTCTAGTTGTGTTAAATGTCAACTATAGAAGCAGTTAAAGCTATACTGTTGTGACACTTACATATGAACATGTCAACCTTTCAGTTCTTTCCTATAACACAAACATCTTGCAAGTTAAAAATATGACAATCTTCTAAAGGTCAAATCCACAAGAATAGACTAAACCATCATCGCTTATTCACGCCCTTCCAAATCGCATAAAACAAAGACTCAATATACAAGGACATTTTAATCCATTAAAAAAAAAACATAATTGTTGAACATTCAATTAAAATTTTCAGATAATGTTTCTTGCATATTGTGTATTATTTCAGTGCTGAAATACGATTGAAGAGTTAGAACAGATTCAGGTGTTTTATAGTTCTTTTCTCTAATTTTCAACACACCTAATTAAAATTCATAAGAGAAAGGCTTTTTTTGTGTGTGTGCTGAAACAATTCTCACTTCAGCTACCCCATCATGTTTTAGCATTTCTGCGATAACTTTTGATTAATTTTGTATCATGTGCCCTCCATCCTAAACAGAAGAAAGCTGAAAGTTTTTCAGGCAGACAGCACAGAGTTGACCTGATGGTGATCGACCCTGGTCAGCACACAGGTGGGCGCCTCATGCGTGAAGCTCCAGCTAATCTCATCCTCCATTAAACGCTGCCCATGTCTTCTGATCTCCGCCTTCTAATGGAGCTCATGTCTGTATTATTAATGTGATAATTAAAAGCGGGAGGTGAGCTGCCATCGGGAGTAATAAGGAGAATAAATAAGTATGGAAATGTAATTTGGCTTAATGAATAAGCACTGCATGTAAAATGAGGTGCCGTGAGAGATGATTGGATAGAATTGTTCAGGATTATGTCATTCCTAAGAATGGAACATGAGGTCATATCTTTGGCTCTTTTGTCTTAAAGCTCATGGTACTGCAAAAATCAGTGTTTTTTTTTTTATCTAAACATCCTTAAAACAAAAAACGTGCAATAAAAGGATTTATTTTCAGAAGAGACAATTAAGTTTTAGTTTTCACACACACACACACACACACACACAATTTTTACTGAGATAATATAAAAAATAAATAAAAGACTAAGATTTGGACTTCACTGGATGAGTTGTGGTTGGTGTCATGGCAGTGTCGAATGTGTCACTCACTGTCTCTCTGTCGCCTCAGTGCTTGCACCAATGTGCCCGTGTGCATCAACCCTAATTAGCTTTTAATAGGGAGTAATTAACTGGAACACGAGTCCAAGGGGCCCGGGGGGATCGGGGGGAAACACTTGGGCACATACACACACACATTTTTAGCAGTTGATGATGCCCAACATATGCTCCAGTTGCTCAGAAACATTCAGATGCCAGCACATGTCTGACCCAGTTGTGCTGTTTTACTGTTTGGTTAAGTGTGTGTGTGTGTGTGTGTGTGTGTGTGTGTGTGTCTGTTAAGAGCTACAGCATTTGGGGGTGGGGGGGCTGAATGTAGATTTAGATTAACTGTTAGATACCATTCATATTTATGCTCCTGTTTTTGTTTTTAGCTTTGATTCATTTTGAACAATGGACAACACAAGGCATCGTTTATTCAAAGAGCCCTTGGCATCTACAAATAAGAATAGTTTTGTTGTAAAGTGCCTTTAAAATATGTGTCCTCATGCAGCATGTTTGAATGAATGTGCTGAATAGAGGGGTAAAGGAATTTAAAGGTCTAAAACGTAGGAATTTAATTTGAGCAGGCATTACAATTGTCACATGTTTGCCTCTAGGTGGCAGTAGAGGCCAATTTTAGAGCTACTAGCATACATCCTGACAAGATTCAGCTATATAATGTTTTCGACAGTCATTTACAGGTCAGGTCGGGCAGGTTCTCACTTATTATAAATGGTTAGAGTAACACTTTAGTTTAGGGTCCAGTTCTCACTATGCACTAGTTGCTTATTAGCATGCATATTACTAGGATATTGGCTGTTTATTAGTATTTATAAAGTATATATTAATGCCTTATTCTGCAAGTTCATATTCTAGATCCCTTAATCCTACCCAATACCTAAAGTTAACAGCTACCTTATTAACCATCAATAAGCAGTAATTAAGAGTTTGAGACAAAAGAGTTAATGGTGAGAATTGGACCCTAATCTAAAAAGTGTATATATACAGTTGCATGAAAAAGTATGGGAACCACTTGCAGAAAATGTGAATAATTTTAACAAAATAAGAGAGATCATACAAAATGCATATTATTTTTAATTTAGTACTGTCCTGAGTAAGATATTTTACATAAAAGATGTTTACATATAATCCACAAGACAAAAAAATAGCTGAATTTATTAAAATGGCCCCGTTCAAAAGTTTGGGAACCCTTGATTCTTAATACTGTGTGTGGTTACCTGGATGATCTACGAATGTTTTCTTGTTTTGTGATGGTTGTTCATGAGTTCCTTTTTTGTTCTGAGCAGTTAAACTGCCCAGTGTTCTTCAGAAAAATGCAAAGTGTTCTTAATGCATCGTGTTTCCTTCTGGAGCATCAGTGAATGTTTGAACC
This sequence comes from Anabarilius grahami, assembly GCA_003731715.1. Taxonomy (NCBI): domain Eukaryota; kingdom Metazoa; phylum Chordata; class Actinopteri; order Cypriniformes; family Xenocyprididae; genus Anabarilius; species Anabarilius grahami. The sequence goes on along the minus strand of RJVU01062584.1, from coordinate 9,777,565 downwards.
TTTTTTAATAGTTGTGTTTGAGTCCATCCTTTGTCCTCAGTGTGAAAAGATGGATCTCAAAATCATACAGTCACTGCTGGAAAGGGTTCAAATATGCAAAAAATCCCTGAAAACTGAAGAATCTACAGGACCTGGAGGATTTTTCTGAAGAACATTAATAAATTCAGCTTGTGGACTATACGTAAACATCTTTTATATAAAATATCTTACTCAGGACAGTACTAAATAAAAAATAACATGCATTTTGTATGATCTCTCTTATTTTGTTAAAATTATTCACATTTTCACAGATTCTGCAAGTGGTTCCCATACTTTTTCACGCAACTGTATATATATATATAATCAAACCTAATATAGAAATTGAACCACGCTGAGAAATATTCACTGGAGTAAAAAATGTGACAACTAGCCTCAATCTCCCTACATCACATTCAATTAATGAACAGTGTGCTGTGCATTAACCTGTAATTCAGTTTAAATAGGAGTAATGGACGTGTGTCTATATTTTGCAGGTTTCCTGGTCCAGGGCTGAAGAGAGTCCATCCACACGGCTCAGAATCCAGACAAAAACTTCCTGAACCTGTCATCAGTCAGATCATCGACAAACTCAAACACATCAATCAGGTGAGTTGCTGTTCATCAGAAAACATGCACATAATTGTTTTTTTAACATGTGAACTTTACAGTGCACATCTGTAAATATTCATACGCAGCTATGCCGTCAGTCAGCACACAGACATACAGCAACGCTTAAACTCATCACCTCTGCTTTAACTCCGTCACAACAGTCTGCCTGTCATCACACACACAGATGCACATGTCTGCACGCTATTTTATGAAGCGTAGTCTTGTAGATTATCAGGATGTGCGATAGGGGCTGCCGGTATCTGTACATTAATGCAGACAAAGCAGAGGCTTTCATTCACTTTCTTCCTGCCTGCCTTTAAAAAACAACAGCTGCGTGTCATATCACCTTGACTGTGTGTGTGTCAGGGTGTGTCTGCTTATATTTCATGTACAGTTCGTTCCCTATTGTGAACGAGATCCCACAGTGATATTTGACCCTTTAAGATTTTCTGTGTGTATACTCTGGTAATCCTGAGAGAACAGCATCTGGCTCATCCACAGGAAGCTCACTGGGCGATCTAAAGGACGCTTCCTCTGTACCTGGAGGATGTGTGTTTTTGGCTGGGTTTAAAGTTATTTTGCAATGCAGCCTCGTTCTGAATAGCTCTAGGCTACAGTTAGTAAAGCTCAGTCCAAGTGTGTGTGTTATTGGCGCATTTAGTCTTGTTTTTTCACTTTTACTTTTTCTTCTTTTACATTCACATTTTTTTCATTTAGCAGATGATTTTATCCAAAGAGACGTAGGAATACAACAAACAGGAAGTGCTAACAATAGTCTACAGTTGTAAAGGCAAGGACAGGGAGGGTTTTAGTGAAAATAATGAAAGCATCGATGTTTTTTTGTTTGTTTTTTACATTTTTTTTGAGTCAGCAGAACACAGTCAAGTGCTCAATGAAGAGATGTATTTTCAGCTTTTTCTTGAATATTATCAAGAAACATCTGAAAACTCAACTCAAGAGATGAAAACTTATCTCTTTAACAACTCATTTCATTAATGAGACCTTTGTCATTTATTCCTTTGTTTTTTCCCCTGATTGTTAATTTCTAATTTACTATAGACAATTGATTATTTTATTTTATTTTATTTTATTTTTACTATTTATTTTGTTGTTCTGCTTTTTTGTCTGTTAATACTATTTGTTTACTCCCTTTGCATTATTGTTATTTTAATCATTTTTTCATTTAATCTTATTCATCAATTAAATTTATTTTTATTTTAATCTTTAATTTGACTTTAAATGAGAAATACAGAGAGTGTCTGGGGCATGTTGGGGGTAACGCATTACAAGTAACTTGAGTAACGTAATCAGATTACTTTTTCAAGTAGCTAGTAAAATAACATTACTTTTTCAATTTACAACAAAATATCTAAGTTACTTTTTCACATTTATTGACTGACAGCTCTCCTGTCCCCATGTTGAGAGAAATAAAGTGCAGAGGTGTTGTTTGTGCTGTGTGAACATGATGTTATTGTAGTTCTAAATGTGAACATATATTTACTCATCTCACTCGCACGAAAACATTCAATATTCCTCAAAATGAATAAAAACATAAAATGCAATCTCAGAATTTAATAATAATTGTAATAATTAAATATATTAAATGACACAAATATACTTTATGTATTTAATCTCACTTTATTAACCAATGCCTTTGCTGCTGACCTTCAATGATCTAATTCAACCATACTAATAAGCCAAAATTACTTTAGATTAGATTTAGAAATAAGAGTGTTTAACTTCCATCTCCTGTATCCTATTCATCTTCAATCCAGTATGGCAGCACAGCTGAAAGGTTTATTTGAGCTGCGCCCTCTACTGTACAGATATAAATATTAATTTCCTTCAGTCTGAGGCTTATTCATTTCACTCTTGATGTGAAAGGGCCTTAACATTTGCCAAAAGTAGAACTTTTTTGTTGTTATTAAAAAAACAAACAAGCAAACCCAGCCCCGGTGAGAAAAAGTAACGCAAAAGTAATGTAACGCACTACTTTTCATAAAAAGTAACATAGTTAATTACTTTTTTAGGGAGTAACACAATATTGTAATGCATAACTTTTAAAAGTAAGTCTGGGGTCCTGTGTTAAAGCAGAATAAGATGTAAGTGCATTGTACTGCGTATATGTGTGTGTGTTCTAGATAGAGAGAAACCCATGCGGCCTCATACTCAATGGCCCCATCTGAGCGGATTAGCGCAGCGCTCTTGTTTAAACAGACCACAGAGACATCAGAGCAGCTCAGATGAGTCGTGGGTCTCGTCTGCCCTCGGGCTGTGGAGGAGGTCAAGCCTTCCATGGGACAAGCCCTCATTTTCTCAGTTACTCTACAAACAGACCTTTCCTCTCTTCTCTTCTCTTCTCTTCTCTTCTCTTCTCTTCTCTTCTCTTCTCTTCTCTTCTCTTCTCTTCTCTTCTCTTCTCTTCTCTTCTCTTCTCTTCTAGCTGTTGTTTGAAGAGACACATCACATAATTTATGTACATGGCAACTATACACACGATCTAAATGAAGATGTACTACAGACGTTTGGTTGTCATGTGTGTTAGAAAGGGGAAAAGAAAGGTAATTCAACAATGTCACACTCAAAATGTTGTGGTTGATCTGAATGTCAGCATGGCTGTGAATACCTCATGCTGATGTTCAGTTTAACAGCGTTTGCATTGTGATATTGTATAATCACACAGATACACATGATATACTGTAGGTCTGGTGACTGTATGATGTCAGTGCTGCTCATGTCTGGTAGGCAAATGGCAAGTGCATTTCAAAAGACCTCTGTGGCATCTGTGAACCACATAAACACATCCACTGCCCCTATAAACACATAAACAAACGCAGACACACACACATGTTTGTTTCACTATATTTCCATTGCTTTTATACCTAAAAATAACCCTCATAGAAACCTGTGCAAAACACTAGATTTAAATATAAACATGAATTGCCTGATTTATAAGCCTTTTTAACTAGCGAGTACCGGCTCACTAGTCAGTGTTCAACAGGTTTTACTATAATAGTCAGGACATTTTAGACCTCGCAAGTATAGTCATGTAGAACAGGTTTTTTTTTTGTTGTTGTTGAAAGAAAATTGTTGATTGTGCTGTGGCAACATGTGACGTCTTTATGGTGGCATTTTCTGACAAACATGAGAATAGTCCTGTGGTCAAGTCATTTGAAAGTGCACAATGTCCTAAATGAGATAGAACGGGACAAGATACGACAACGTCCAACTGCATAAGCAACACAGAAATCAAAACCTAACCTAATTAAGCCCACTTCACCCTGACAGAGACTGTTTAAATCAAGGC
>RJVU01062584.1:9721759-9773604 GCA_003731715.1 Anabarilius grahami | reverse complement strand
ATTTTTTGCTGTGTGTGTGGGGGGGGGGGAAAAAAGGATTTGAAAAAAATAAGGGGGAAAAAGAAAAAGAAATACTGTGAGAACAGTAAAAGATCCAGGTCTATTGTAGTTATGAAGTAATCAATTTAAATAGTTTGCAAATAATATTTTATTTTGAAATACACACATTTACTCTTATTCATATTCTTGTCTCATCACATTCAGTTATTAATTAGGCTACATGAATCATGTAAATGATAGCATAATTCAAAACTCTGAAATTTCATTAAAAAAGTTGAGTAGTTTGCATTACTGGGTACTTACATCTCACCACACACTATTTCACTGCTAAAACTAAGTGTCGCATTGGAATTCATGCTTGTCTTCTGTGAACGGTAAGCCCCGCCTTCTTTTATTTGACATCTCAGTCATTTTGACAGGGAAGAGCGCTGTTAGACAGCTGAGGCAGATCAGCCAAAAAATGCAACTTTAAAACTTTCTGTCATTCTAACAACAAAAAGCGCAGTGCAAAATGGAGTGCAGCAGAGCAGCATCAAGAATATCACATTTTGGGGGGGACAGTTTGGCCATTTCTAATTATTGGGGGGAACTTGTCCCCCTCAATGTCTATGGTGGTTATGGCCTTGGTTTAAATCCTTCATAAATTATTCATTATTTAATAATTCATTTTCAGTTAGAGTTCCTGCAACACAAGCAACTGATAGAGATGTGCTCTGTCTGGTGAATCAGTAAAGTTGAGAAAAGTTTTACCTGAGCAGCTTCCACCAATGATTTTTGGGTCATGCATTGATAATCACGATAATCGTGTTCATTCTGCTGCAACACTTTCACCTACAAAATGTTAATTTAACAGCAATTAAACTGATTCCTTGTCAAAATAGAGTGACACAATATTTACTAACTACCAATGACACGTCTGTCTTTTGCCCTTCCTCAATTAAACCGCTGTCAATGTGACCTTTAGTGAGACCGGTAGTGTTTCCTTTACTTCATCAGCAGAAACTCAAACATGTTTTAATCGAATGTTCAGTTTAACTTAACCCTGTGATAATAGTTTACATCTGGCGTTATCTGGCACTGTTCTAATGTGTGTTCTCATTTGTTTCCAATAGCCAGGGTTTTGAGTTATTTCCCAGAGCAGACAGACAGAACACTCATATCAGACTTTTCCTAGTGTTTCAGAAAGCCAACATCTCATCTTCTGGCCTGGGAGGCTTGTTACTTTTAGCATGTACTTCACTTTCTAAGTGTTCTCCAGCAGTTGTAGTTCTATAAAACATTTTGGGTGTGGACCCATTTGATTTTATAGAGCAATAAGCTTTTTGGAAGCTCTTAACAGTGTTTGAAATATTTCTGTTCCCGGGGTATATAGCGTGACAAGCTCAAGTCCCAAAGAGGGTTAGTGTAGCGGCACTAGAGATGGCTTGTTGGCTCAGATTTGGGCCTCTTCTGAAAGAGAAACACTTGGGACTGCACTGAACACCAAAAGACAAAACTTTACCCTCCCTCAGCTCTGCAGACCCCAATTTCTCACGCCTAATGCAGCTGATGTAATGGCTGCGCGGGGCCAAGTTTAGAGTAAGCTCGTCTCTATAAATGAAAAAAAATGACTGGGTGCTCAAGCTATTCCAACTGGGCAAGTGCTCAAAGAGTCTGTGTGTTCTTATCTGCATGCCTAAACATGACTCAGTCAGAGACGGATCTCTCAGGCCTAAATGAATGTGAGTTAGCGCATTAGCCACCGCTGAAGTTTCACCGTAGATATATGATCAGGGGTTTCATTTCTCTTTTTTTTTTTTTTTTTTTTTTTTTNTTTTTTTTGTCTTTTTTTTTTATTCCAAGGCCCCCAAAAATGATGATTTGCCAAAGACCCCATTTTTAAAATATAATGACATATATTTGAATTGTTATGAAATGTTTAATAAATCGAAGTAAATTAATATATTTAAATGTTAAAGATCTGACACTTTTTGTCTAGTGTACAACAATCCTTACGCTTTGTTTTGCTAATGTTGGGGACTCTTGGTTAGAGAACATAATTAATTAATCATAACCTGGCTAGTAAATTGCTAAGTGTTATTTTCTCATGCATTTTGTGAGTATTCATTTCAAACCCTGTGTTTATTATAGTGCTAGTGCATACTTAATATGCTAGTGTTCATCAGCCATCTATTTCTGCCTCATGGAAATGGATGTTCAGAGATGAAGCTCATAGCACACACCCAGTCTGTCTTCATGTGTGTTTGTGTTTGTTCCCATGACTGTCAAACATTCACTCATGCTGATCTGTACAGTCTGCAGCGTCTCTTCGTGTTTATACAAGAATGGTGCGTCATTTGTGGACAGTTTACTTCCTTTGATGGGAGTTGTTAAACTACAAAACGTCCTCCACAGTTTATTAAAAATGTAATTTAATAAATGTGTAAAATTTCCCTTAGATCAGTGTATAGCCAAAGAAATATCACTCTGCATTAAACTTTAAGGACTAACATGGTGAAACAAAGTTTCTAGAGACAGACACGCTGTAAGGAAATCGTCTGTCCAAAATGAAAGCCAACATGCTGAACAATCAGAATATTTTTGAGGTTTAAGGTTTATACATTTATGTGGATTGGAATTTTGTACCGATGTGATGTCATAATGGCCGGGGCTAGTTAGCATGAAATAGGAACCAAGCCAACCCCCCCCCCCTAAAAAAAANAAAAAAAAAAAAAAAAAAACACATGTTGTGCCTGGTTAGGCCAAACACATCATTGTTTATTTGTTTAGATATTTCTATAATAATGATGCTATAATGAGTAATTTGATACATATACCTAATCTGATGCCTAAATAATGTGGCATAATGGGGATCAATAAGGAAATATATCAACTTATATTTACAATGGATTTTTACAGCCATGGTTCGTCTGTATTGGCAAAATATTCATCTAAAGCATAGACCTCTATATAAGCTGAATCAATAATAAATAGTAAATCTGTTCAGTATTCTGCAACAAATATTTTTCAGATTTTCTAGACTTTTAAGTTGTAAAGGGAGCAGGATATATCAAAATTTAATGTATGTCTTCGGCATGCATGTATAATGATACTAAGTGAGGCAGTGGGTGCCTGAGCTCTCCCCAGCTCTACAGCGCCCCACAGTTTTCCCACTGTAAATCTGTGGTGAAGAATAGAACTGCAGCGTGCTCTAATTGACAGCCATTGGGGCAGATTTAAGACTTCCCTCATGTTAGCTTGCGTAAACCTCACTCCAGTCCTTTATATGGTAGCTACTGTTATGTTTATTTTATGTTTGTTATGAGAATAAACATGACTTTTTCTCACTTTTTCACTGGAATTCCTCCACAACTTGTAATATTATAAAACAACATTGGGAGGCAATAAGTACTACATTAAAGGGTTAGTTCACCCAAAAATGAAAATAATGTCATTTATTACTCACCCTCATGCCGTTCCACATCCGTAAGACCTTCGTTAATCTTCGGAACACAAATTAAGATATTTTTGTTGAAATCCAATGGCTCAGTGAGGCCTCCATAGCCAGCAATGACATTTCCTCTCTCAAGATCCATTAATGTACTAAAAACATATTTAAATCGGTTCATGTGAGTACAGTGGTTCACTATTAATATTATAAAGCGACGAGGATATTTTTGGTGCCCCAAAAAAACAAAATAACGACTTATATAGTCATGGCTGATTTCAAAACACTGCTTCATGAAGTATCGGAGCGTTATGAATCAGTGTGTCGAATCAGCGGTTCAGAGCACCAAAGTCACGTGATTTCAGCAGGTTGGCGGTTTGACACGCGATCCAAATCATGATTCGACACGCTGATTCATTATGCTCCGAAGCTTCATGAAGCAGTGTTTTGAAATCGGCAATAAATCGTTATTTTGTTTTTTTTGGCGCACCAAAAATATTCTCGTCGCTTTATAATATTAATAGTGAACCACTGTACTCACATGAACTGATTTAAATATGTTTTTAGTACATTAATGGATTTTGAGAGAGGAAATGTCATTGCTGGCTATGCAGGCCTCACTGAGCCATCGGATTTCAACAAAAATATCTTAATTTGTGTTCTGAAGATTAACAAAGGTCTTACGGGTGTGGAAAGGCATGAGAGTGAGTAATAAATGACATTATTTTCATTTGTGGGTGCAATCCTGAAGAGAGCATTCTATGCGTGTGTCATGTGTACTTAAAGCTTGTCAATCAACATTAGAGCGCCACCCTTAGGCTGAATAACACAACCTCTGCATAAAGTGGTCTGCATGTGTTCAGCGATTACAATATAAAGCTTACAAAAAATATTTATCATAAACTAGCGCTAAGTCCCAGAATCTGCCCTACCTAAATTTACGGGTCTGGAGCCGCTACTGGATTTTCACCAGATTTTGTGCCATGTTGTCATACATTAAGCCTATATTGTTGAAATACCAGTGACAGAGTGAAAGAAAATCTGCAACTTCTCTGTCAACCACTGGCCTCACATATAGTTTAATTTACGCATATTGCCAAATTAGATTTTCATATTTAGGAAAATATGTCTTTCCGCTGGTGCCGTCATCAGGACCATCTGGACTTTCCAGGGTATTGAGTTACTGTTCAAAAAAGCCTGTTCCCAGCGGAGCTCAGGGGATAGTGGTGAAACACTGCAATTATCTGATTGGTCTTTGATTATAGAAGTTCCCTCCAGCGCTGAGATGTGTCTACCATGTGTAGGGCAGAGAGGTGAGCATATATTACATGTCACTTCTCATGTTGTCCTAGATTTGTGGAATGTTCTGTGAAAAATTAGATGCTATGTTTTTCTTTTTTCATGTACTGTGGGAAACAACTCTAGGCTAGATATCGTTCACGCACACTCACTTTGTCTCTCATTTCCTGGCTGGAACTTTTTCTCTGCATTTCTTTTCCCCGGTTTATGCCCTTACTTTCTTCTTCTCTCTCTCTTTGAACTCCACCCTACATTTCTTATGCTTTTTCTCCCATGTTAATCCCACTTTCTTTCCCGCTTTCCTTCCTGGCTGTGTTGAGTTGTATGTGACACACTCCAGTCCCGCAGCCCTCCTTCACCTAATTAGATCCAGCGGCCGAGAGGGAGAGAGGGCCGCAGGTAAGGCAGGAGAGCAGACAGCAAAACAAACCAGAGCTCCACATTCCAGCACGCAGCCTCGCGTCCTGCTGCCGCTGAATCCACCAGGACCTTTATATTCAACACCTCATCGCCTCTAATAAGAAGTACCAAAAAGTACCACACTCTAAAGGCCTCTTCGCATCAGAATCAAATTGAAAAAGGGAACAGTTACAGAACTTTTCACTGTAGTGTACATTTACCATGTTAATATCCTGATTTGGGGTTTTATTAATTGCCACTGGTACATTTAGTTTGCTTACTGGTTTAATGTGCCACAGTAATACCATGATCCTTTGAAGATGTACCATTACGATTTTAGTTTTTCAGGTGCTGTTTTCTGTGATGACCACCTTCATCCAATATGCAAATTTATCTAAAATTTATCTGTATTGTACTATTTTATACTATGAAATTTACTGGTTCAATCAAAAACGTCTGTGATGGTATGTGAAGTATATGAGATTTAAACATGGGTGGTAGTTTGAAGAAACAAACCTTCCCATGGTCGCGTGAGTCTAAGTACACACAAACACATATTTATACAAATGCTCTCACACACGCATGTGCACACTTCAAATGGCTGCTTAATGTGTGTTTCAGTGGATGCTGGTCCGTTTGAAGGTGCAGGACTGTGAGGGTTTTTCAAATAAACTGTGACACCTGACATTAAAGCAGTCTAGAAAGACCTCCATAAATCCCGAGTAGAATGGGGGTTGGGCTCGACCCTGATCCCAGCTCCGCTCCTGATGGCCTCTGCATGTCTCAGTTCTCAACGGCTTGATCTGCTGTGGCCCTCATACCAAAAACTCCCAGAGAGATATCCTTCCTTTTAGAAAATAGTTCCTTTTAATGCAGTCTTCTTGTTCTGACAACCTTGTTCTGTCTCATGTGGTCTCTTTCCTCCAGCCCGTTCTCTTTAACTATCTCTTTCAAAGACTTCCCCAGTTTTTACATTTTCATTCCTTTCTAGTTTTTCTGTTCCCTCTCTGATTATCATTCACTGGTAAGAAAAGTCACAAACGAGAACTTTTTAAAGGGGTCCTATAATGCTTTTTAGTGTGTAATTTTGCTGTTGCAAAGTCACTCCAAAGGCAGTTATTCTCTATATCAGTAAGCACTTTTCTGAACTCCCTGAAACCCCTTGATTGTAGGCTTAAAGGTGCAATATGTAAGAATTTTGCAGTAAAATATCCAAAAACCACTAGGCCAGTGTTATATATTTTGTTCGCTTGAGTACTTACAATATCCCAAATGTTTCCAACTATTTGTAAATCGTGAGAAAATTGCAATTTTAACCAAGGCTCCGGGGCGTGTGAGGAGTCGCCTGTCAATTGCGTCATACCCGCGTTACCCTCGGTTTCCGGTTTTATTTAGTAAAAACCATGGAAACACCAAAGACGCTTTAATATATTACATGTTTTAATAGACAAGGGAACAACAGTTTGGTTACATTTATAGACAGAAAACTAATTATTGTTATATAGCTCAACACGTTTAGTCTTATTGTTTAAATCTAATTTTCTTGATTTTTTGCGAGTACCATGCTTTACCATGCCTCAGAGAAAAACACTATTTTGTCAAGTGGCTAACATAGCATAATCAGATGCAGATGCAGATGCTTTATTTTTAGTAACAGTAATACAGAATTTTCTCCATCATACAATATGTTTTAAAATTAATAGCATGCCATTTATCAACACAAGCCATCCAGCATTTAATATGATATTCTTAAATCGATCTATCTTACTGCAGTGTGCAACAAGTGTCTCACAGCAGCCGCCGAGCGAACGCACGGAGTAACGTTATATCATTTTCAACACAGTCAATGTATCTAATATGATAAACAGTGCTGTGTTACCTCATACTCATGACCGGAAAAGTGGAAGCGGCACCGGCGACTGTGGCATAATAAATGTTCCGCTGCTCGAGAGGCGTGTGTTGCGCAATCTCTCCAGCGGCCTCGTTCAGCTCCCTCAACACTCGGCCCTGCTCTGCTTCATACTACAGTAATGTTAATAATCGCATCCATGAACATGATTTCTTCCTGAGTCCTATCCCAATTCTTTTCCACCGGCCGTTGAAGTGAAGACCACGTCCCAAGATTTCGCTCTCAAACTTGCCGTCATCAAGCTACGCCTTTTTTTTGAATAGGCCTCTAGCGGACCAAAAATATTACATATTGCACCTTTCCATTTTCTTCTGGGAACTTACACATCACAGTTTTGCTCATTTAAATAATTCCCATATATAAAAAAGGGGCGAGGCCTGGTTGAGTTGCGTTAGTAGTAGGGCTGAAACGACAGGTCGACGTAATCAATTTATGTTCATCCCTAATCTCCTGTCATGTTTAATACAAAACAAAACTCTAGAGCAGATGCTAATGGGTAATATGGCAGTGCCGCCTAATACGAGCCTGCACATTTTTTGGACTCGCGACCACATTCAGTGGCAGTATTAAATAAACGAGTCCAATCGAGGCATGAATTGATCCATCAGATATTTTAAACAACCAAAAATGACTATAAATTCTTAGTACATTTGAGCTGTGCGCCTCGTAGCTCGCTCCAGTGGATCTGCAGATGAACGCAAAACATTTCTCTGTGTCCGTGAGTAATCTAAACCTGTCATGATTATACAATTCACTGTGGCTCTCACATTATATGATGTGGTAGACAACTAGTTCACTGAGACAGGAGCTAAACAGAGCGTTACTGACAGACTGGGAAGAGAGGTGCTGCAATAATGTAAGATATGTGAAAAATTATGTTTTTGAACATTCAAGCATGAAAACCTATTCTAGGACTTTGTAAAAGGGCATTAAAGGTCCCTTTTAATATCTCAAACATGCTGCTTAATAGCTTCTCTGTACTTAGCTAGTTTTTATTAGCAGCTTGTAGTGTATAGCTTAAGTTAAATTATTTTTTCAAAAGAGTAACTTGTCAAGCTAGTTTCAAAGTTTCTAATTGTCTCAGTTGAGTTTATTTTTATTTTCACTAAGGAATTTTACAAGAAACATCTGAGACAAAATTGACAGTTAAATGAAACCCCATGGAGTAACCTGAGCTATGAAATAGGCAACCTCTGGGCACTTTCTTACATCTCTCCTCTGCCGTTCCCTCTATAGTACAGTAGGTTCTCACATTCCCTCCTTTCTCCTCCATCCCCCTCTCTTTTTCATCTATCTGTTCCTCTCTCCCCTGCTGTCTAGTAGGTCAGACAGAGCACATGAGAGGTCTTTTCCTTCCAATTAGTTAGCTGTTAATGAGGCTGAAGCCCCCAGAACCTCCTCCAAGCAGTCCTCTCAGCAAAGCCCCGGAGGCCAGAAGTTTGGTGCCCCCCTACTGCCACCAATCTACCCCCACCCACTTTAGCCACCCCACTGGCTACAATTACCACACAGCCAGCCAGCAAGAACACTTCAACCACAGCTCATCTGCGCTGAAGGAAATGGTCTTACACCTACATGGTCACCGGCAAACCTGTTTACTAACAGGACATATTTTGTTATCCTGTTCTGCTGGAAAGGCTTCCTGTGACATGGAAATGTTACAGAGGGCACTTCCTGAGACACTGACAGACCAGAACTGCAGTATTTACTATAATAGCAATACAAAATAAACAAAACTGCATGTAGGGCCTATTAAGGTGGCTGAAGTGTTCACAAACACCTGTGGCACCTCATTCTTGTTTACAGTTGTGCAGACAGACAGATAGTGTCACCCCAAACATACGCCATTGGTTGAGCTAGAAGTTGTCATGTTGGACTGCTTAAACAAGCACTTCAGGAAGTTAATCTATGGCAACCTTTTTACTATCATTCTACATGTCTCTGCCAAGACTAGTTTTCAAATTGCTCTTTGTTTTAATACTGTTTTCAGATTTGTTTTAAATTTCAGTTTAATTTTAGTTAGTTTCATTGGTTTTGTTAGTTACAGTTCAAAAGTTTGGTGTCAGTAAGAATTTTTTTTAAAAAAATGAATACTTTTATTTAGCAAGGATACAAAAATGTGTGACTTGATGAAAGTTTATATGTGAATAAATTAAATCTGTCCGTCATGTTAAGTGATCGTGTCTCTTCGGGAAATTTGGACTAAACCACTCGATTCTTATGTATTAGTATACGATCTCTTTATGAACTTTTTGAAGCATCAAAGTGGTACTATGAGGAACAGAAAGCTCTCAGATTTCATCAAAAAGATCCTTATTTGTCTTATGGGCTTGGAATGACATTAGGGTGAGAAATTAATGACAGAATTTTCATTTTTGGTGAACTATCCCTTTAAAATAGCATGCAGATATCCCAAATATTCTGACTGTATATAAACAATTATTTTAGATTTTTTTTTTTTGTTGTTTTTTGTAATTTTATGTTACTAACAATAGTTCGATTTTATTTTAGTTCTTCATTTACTTCATTAAATTTTTTATTTTAGCTTAGTTTTACATCAGTAGTTTTGGTCTTAGTTCTTATTTAGGACTAATTATTTGGTCTCCCCTGATCTTATTTGGTCTCCCCTGATATGCCCCACCAGGAGCCGTGCCTCGCATCTGGGGGTCAGTGTTCCTGACAAACATGATTCTTGTTGCCTTGAGAATTCTGTAGATTGAATACTTTGAGATGTGATTGTGTGAGAGGGAGAGAAGCATACAGGTGGAAGGGTTACAGCCGTGTTGTTTCTGAGGCTGTAGCGTAACTCAAACCTCCCTTGGGCTCCCTGTGAGATTTGACTCTATGTGCTGTTTCTCATGACTCGTCCGTATCTCCCAGCATGAGCTGAGAGAGGAACCTCAGAGAAACGCGGTGCTCTATCAGCGGCCTCACTGGAAAACACAACAGGAGCCTCTCGGCGGGTCAGAGGTGTCACTTCCTGTTTCCTCTCTGTGCAAGGTCAATATAGGGTCTCCTGTGTCTCTCTTTCCTTTTGTTACGGGGGCCTCACAACTCAAATCAGTGTCTCTGTAATGTAGCAGCTAGATTATGCGACAAAGACTGAAGAGGAAGGAGTGCACGCTCACACATGTGGCGTACTGCTCAGTGTCAGTGCTTAAGATAAGACCTGGGGCATTACTGTAAAAACACACACATTTCTAGACTGCATGAATGGATATTTTCAAGCTGCTTGTATAGATCATATTATACTTTTACATCTGTCTGCATAAATGTGAAAAATGGGTCAGGTTAAAGATCAGAGTTGTCAAAATCATTTTAAAACAATTTTACGGTACGAGATTTTATGGTACTAAATTATATTTACACTGTAATTATAATCCACTTATTCACTTTTTGAGCATAGACCTGAAAATGAAAAACTTAAACTGTCATAAACTTAATTTTGGTCTCTTTTTAAAGATGACACTTGGAAAAAAATTTCTGAAGTGAAAAAAGTTTTAAAAAGTTAACTAAAAAAAAGTTACAGAATTTTACATTTATTGTTATGAAAAATGCACAAAAATACTATTTTCAATTTTTATATGAAATATATATTTTCAAAAACATGTTTTACTCTAAAACTGAGTTAAAATCAAAGCCATAAATCTAAACAAGTTGTGTTCCAAATTTGAGCTTGATATCTCAAAGAATTAGCTTTCAGTAAGATTTTGTTTGGCCGCAGTACCAAAAGTTTTCACTAGATGAAATTCGTCTCCCATTCATTTCCAATGTGGTCATTTTTGACCATGAGTAGCACAAGTGTGACAATTTTTTTCAGGACCATTTAACTTTTTTGAATCATGTCCATGATTTTTTTTGTGTGTGTTTGTGTTTTCACATAGCAAGTGCCAAAACCTTTACCAAGTTTCGTACTAGTCCGATGAAGAATTGAAAAATTCTATAAAAAAACTAAACGTAAAATTTTTCGGTCAAAGATGACCAAAGAGCAACAGAGGGTACATGAATATATAGTTAGGCCTAAAGAAAAAAGTTAGGCCTAAATAAAGACAGACATAAATCAATATTATTATATTATATTATAATCAATCAGTGACAAAAAATTATTAAACTGTTATCATTTTTTACCTAGACTTATTTAGCTTACTGAATAATGATTTAAATGTAGTTTAATTCTCACAGAAACCTATTGTTTGGCCTTAGAAGACTCTAGCGCATATGATACTTTTAAGCTGCTTTTGGACCTTTTTTTAAAGCTTCAGTGCCTGTTTATTGTAACGGAAAAGAGCAGCCAGCACATTCTTCAAAATATCTTCTTTTGTGTGTTTCACAGATTAGGTGAATTATCCCTTTAAAATTGTGGTTTTCAATCTTTTTTGACTCCCTTTTTGGACTTTGCACCCCCCCCCTCCCCCCATTATGGATAAGGATTGCTGAGGCCCCCTAGTGGGTCCCGGCTTCCTGCTTGAGAACCACTGCTTTAAAGCGCACATAGTGTGTCCATGAGAGAATGCTGAGCTGGGAGTCAGATGGTGATATCAAATGCACTGTTGTCAGACCACATGACTCTGGGAACGATGGCGATAACATGTCAATTCCTGGAGCAGAAGACAAGCGAAGCCTGTCCTCAGACACTAATTAGATTTATCCACCGGCCCTCGTATCAAAAACCCTTTTAGCTCCCACTGCTCTGTCAAACAATCGCCTGCATTTACTGCAAACATGCCAACATTTACACTGCTAGATAAAAGGACACTGAATTCTTTTCTCTTTTTTTTACTTAAATTTTTTAATTGGGAAAAGTGCAACTTTCTAAAGGATAAAGCATATGTGTGTGTATATTTCATTTCGTCACATCTCTTCCATCCATGTTTTTGTTATAGAAACAATTAAAAGCCCATTTGTAGTGTAACAAGGAAGCTCAGTTTTCTGAAATTGTGTAGCTTTGCTTCCTTTTTTTTCTTCAAATGAAACATATCTTTGTTCAAAGGCACACAAATCTGTAATTTGCTTGCTTTCTTTGATAAATGGCTTTGTTACAGCACTGGGGAAGCTACCGCAGGGACTTGTTTAGATTGCAAAGGAACTGATTCAGACAAATGTGGTAAAACACTCATAAATCATCTTTGGAGAAGCCCACACCCAAGGCCACTAGAGGAGGCCTGCTCTTTGTGCTCCTGTCCCAACAGGTATTAGTTGGGAAATGAATCGGTCTCTTTCATCTGTCTGAGATGCACCGTGTCTTGCGTGACTGCCTCTGCTTCAGACAGGTGAGAGGGGACACTGGGCGAGAGAGAAAGGGAATAAATGTCCACAAAAACCCCCTTTTTATCACCTCAAATTCAATAAATGTTGAGTAATGCATGAAATCTGTGCGCGCATGCGGGTTTGTATTGAAGTTTCCATGACTCACACAGTGGAAATGTACTGCTTTTATGCCTTCTTTCTTCAAGTATGAACCACAACAACTAAAGTGGTTGTAAGGTCCTAACCTATCCACAAAAAACCTCTTTCCGGAGCATTTGGGGCTGTTTATGTGTGCGTGACCTTTGGTTGGTTTCATATGAATGAGGAAATTCAAAAGCGCTCTATGTAGGGCAGAGGTCATAATGTAATCATTTTAAGAATGCAGGAAATTACAATTCAAACGAAATTACACTGAGGTTAAGCACCAGGCTTATTCGATTATTCAGATTCTTTTCTAAAGAACGATGTGTGCTGCGAGCATTTGAGAGTGTTCGTATTTCTCCAGAATAAAGCACAGAAGTGGTGTACACTAAGTTTTGTATCGATAAGATTTTTTTATGTTTTCGAAAGAAGTCTCTTACGCTCACCAAGGCTGCATTTATTTGATCCAAAATACAGTAAAAACAGTAATATTGAAGTGAAGTGACATGAAAGGATTAGTTCACTACAGAAATAACATTTTCTGATAATTGACTCACCCCCATGTCAAGATGTTTATGTCTTTCTTTCTTCAGTCGAAAAGAAATTAAGATTTTTGAGGAAAACATTCCAGGATTTTTCTCCATATAGTGGACTTTTAAAAAAAAAAAATTTTTTTTTTTCAAATTTAACCACAAATGCGCCACGCATTACGTAATCACGTTGGAAAGGTCAAGCGTGACGTAGGTGGAAGTACCGAGCAAGTATTTACAAAGCAATCGTGCAAAGACTAAGTCAAACGGCCTTTTTTGATATTGGAGTGTTTCGCTCTACCGTGGTACTTCCGCCTACATCAAAGTATTCATTCTCTTTTTAGAAAATGACCGAATGTTTCGCTAGACAAGACCCTTATTCCTCGGCTGGGATCGTGAGGAGCCCTTTGAAGCTGCACTGAAACTGCAATTTGGACCTTCAACCCGTTGTACCCCAGTGAAGTCCACTATATAGAGAAAAATTCTGGAATGTTTTCCTCCAAAACCTAAATTTCTTTTCGACTGAAGACAGAAAGACATAAACATATTAGATGACATGGGGGTGAGTAAATTATCAGGAAATTTTAATCCTGAAGTGAACTAATCCTTGAAGGCAAAGTATGGTAACCCATACTCTGAATTTGTCCTCTTCAGTGTCACATGATCCTTCAGAAATCATTTTAATATGCTGATTTGCTGCTCAAGAAGCATTTCTTTTTATTATCAATGTTGAAAGCAGTTGTGCTGCTTAATATTTTTATATAAACCTTGATGCATTTTTTTATGGATTCTTTGTTGAATAGAAAGTTAAAAAAAAACTGCATTTATTTTAATTTGATATCTTTTGTAACATTATAAATGTTTTTACTGTCACTTTCAATTTAATGTATCCTTGCTGAATAAAAGTATTGTTTTCTTTTTAAAATACCAATAGCTGTTGCACATGTAGTACGGCAGCATACAGAGCACTATATGAACAGACCACAAGCTACGGCGCATGTCCAGACATGCTCGTTTTTCGTGTTGAGCAGGCACAATACATAATATGATGCTAATCAGAGATGGAATGGAAAAAAATCTGTCCTTCGCTACATTTCATCCGGTTTCCTCGGTTTCAAACACATAAACATGTAGGATGCTGTAGAGGGAAGCCGTGTCCCTGTACTGACCCTGTTTGGGTTAGACTTCAGAGCGGTGACACGCTGGATATGGTGCAGGAGTGTGAGGGCCAAACCACAGGCATTATCTCCGTCCCCTCTGGGGTCTTTATACCCAGGCCGTACACAACCCTCAGCTGCTCACTGCCGCCCCACAGCGTGTGTTGTGGTTACCAGAAAGAGAGACAGAGAAAAAAAGTCTTGTCCTCTCATGTTTTCTCCACAGTAGGTGGATTTTTTTTCAGTGTTGGAGATGTATTGCAAGGCAGACTGAGGGAAGAGATCAAAAGAGAAATTAATTTTTCTACAAACCCTGTTTTAGAGCGGAAATAAGAAGGAATGGAGTTAATCTAGGAATATTTAAAGGTGCTTTTTAATGCAAGAATAACTATTTGCTCAAACTAAGTTTTAAGGATTTAAACAAAACCCTAACTTTAAAGGGGACCTATAATGCCCCTTTCACAAGATGTAATATAAGTGTCTGTGAAGTTTCAGCTCAAAATACCCCACAGATCATTTATTATAGCGTGTCAAATTTGCCCCTATTTGAGTGTGAGCAAAAACACGGCATTTTTGTGTGTCCCTTTAAATGCAAATGAGCTGCTGCTCCCAGCTGCTTTCCAGAAGAGGGAGGAGCTTTAACAGCTCGTGCTTCGGTTGCTCAACAACAACAAAGATGGAGAATCTCATGCAGGCAAAATGAGGATTGTCAGTAACGGTGTTCAGCCTTACATTGTTTAAACTGGAGTCGACACTGATGGAGAGACTCAGGAAGAAGTTACAACTTATAGAATGCAACTGGAGGTTTCTGAACGGTTAGTGGATAAATTTATGTCGTTGCTGTGGAGTTGATTCAGCTCATCTACTAGCATGTGCCGCCATGTTAATCTTTTGTGCAAATCCAGCATTGAATTGACCCTCGATTGTGAAGCTGTCCGGCGTAAAATGACGGCATGGCAACAACTCTTCCTCTTCTCTAAAGCAGCCCAACATGATCTAACCCCTTTTGTTGCGTGATCTCAGGGGCGGGTTTTATGTAAATTTTGGGGTTTGTGATGTCACTAACCCTGGATGAAGCTCATTGTAGTCCCTACCAGCCATTTGTTGTGGTCCTTAAACAGAGAATTCTTTCATCGTAACTTTGCAGATGTTGTTTATGCTCAAACAGCAACATTACACACTAACTAAAGTTAAAAAAATTATATCATAATCAACCACCCCTTTAAAAGTAAACGTTCTTGTATAACACTCCCTTTATGTTGATGCTACAGATACATGTATCTCAAATCATGGTTTTTAAAGGGGTTGCAGGGGTATATAGATAAACATTAAATAAATATTTATAGAATTTGACATTGTTATTGTTTTATTCTGCTTTATAAAAACTTGACAGAAGTTAAAAAACAACCATGTAGGAAGACACATCATGGCCATATTCCAGGATGAAAATGTGAAAGAATGGTTCAGAGAGCATTAAGAATCATTTTTGCTCACCTCTTGCATTGTCAATACAAGATCTTAAAAAAAAAAAATGATGCACCTCTCGATGGAAATAAATGTTGTGATGTTATTTCCATCAAGAGGTGCATAATGTTTTGGTCAAGATCTTGTATTGACAATGCAAGAGTCGACTTTACTCTGTAAAGTCTCCTCCAGCACATCCCAAAGACTTTTAATGAATTTAAGGTCTGGACTCAGAGGTGCCAATTCACGTGTGAAAAGGATTCTTAATGCTCTCTGAATCATTCTTTCACAATTTTAACCCTGGTGAATCTTGACATTGTCATCCTGGAATATGGCCATGATGTGTCTTCCTACATGGTTGTTTAAGAAATGAAAAGCTACAAACTCCATCTTTGAGGGTTAACATGCTAGAAACATAATAATTACTGTAATAATGATCCATTCATAGATTCTTAAGTGTTTGCCTATTAAAATCCGGGAAGTGAGAATTACTAATTCATTTCTTTCTTTTTTTCTTTTTTCTTTTACTGACCCCAAACCTTTGAACAATATGTACATGAAAATAAATCGCTGCCTTTAAATTTTTCGGAAGAGACTAAGATTTTCATGTGGTGGTGTACAAACAGTTGAAAATCCCATAAACTTATATTGAAGAAGGGATACTGAGCCATACTTAGGGACCAGACTATCACAGAGACTTCTATGATTCGTTGTCTTGGGTCAGTAAGTACTCACATAGCAACCACACAGCAACACACTAAAAAAAACACTGCAAACACCTTAGGAAACCCAAAGCAACACACCCACAAGACCATATCATTGTGCCAGCAGGTTTTCTGCATGAGATCTACACTGGGCTAATCATTGTTTAGTCATGGTTTTATAATTTCCAGAAACCCGTCTGTGAGTTTTCTTCTCTTATACGCTCCATTGCTTGTCTGCTTGATTAAACAGTAAACTGCCATGTGGCATTACAATATTGCTCTGAGCGCTGACCCTGAGCAGAGTTCAGGCCTGGCGTGGGGCTCAGCAACAGGTCTGTGGTCACTGCGTCTCTCTCGCGACTGCTCTGCCCTGAGCACTTTGCCATGTGTTAGCCCTTTTGTATGAGTTTGTGAGTGGAGTTTTCCTTTGCGTTCTGTGCAGGGAAAGAAGAGATCGCATGGCTGAACAGACACTAATTGCATTTTTTGCATTGGGCTTCACTGCATTCCATGAGCTCCGTGTTCCCAAAGCCTCTGAACCACAGAGAGAAAGAGGAGGAGGGGAGTCCTTAAATATGTGGCTTGTTCTTGATTTATCAAGCATATTTTGTTTTAGTTGTATCCTCTGTGCTTCCTAAAGGCTCTCTAGTATTCACAGCAGTAGCGACGCAGCAGCTTCAGGCTCGCGTTGTGTCTTCACTCTGACAGTGTTGATCTAAAACAGAAAATAAAGGGATATCTGCGTTACCTTATTGAGTGTTTCTTTTCTTAACTGCAATAAATTGTAAAATGGTTATCAGGAGTTGGCCAATGGGGAGTTATTAGTGGGGATGCGGGAACAGGACACAGTTTTTGGTATTGCTCTTTTTTCAAAGTTTTTCCCTTTGCCCTTTAACCATGTTTGTTTGACAAGGCACAGACTTTTATTCAGCAACAAGTCCACTTAAACACACACTGCAGGATGTAGGTTATACAGTGTTTACAACAGGTGCTGTTCTCATGTGGTTAATAGTGGTGGGTATTTTAAACTTCATTAACTTAGACATTTCTATATATTCAAAAAAAAAACATAGTTTAGATGTTTGATTATTTTTTAAATAAATAAATTAATAGTTTTATTCAGCAAGTATGCATTAATAAAACTGATGGATCATCTCTAGTGAAAAATTAATATACCAAAATGTATTTGAAATACATTTAATTTATGCTAAGTATACTGCAAATACATTTACATATTTATATACTTATATAAATCCCCTGCAAATGTACTTTTGGTATACTAAATTGATATACTTAAAATCTGCTATATTGGAACAACATATTTTGTACATTAGTTATCCAGAAGTAATTAATTAAAGAATATACTTAGTATATTTGATTGTGCAAAAATTGAATTATTGCAAGTATACTTTAATACACTTGAAAAATATTGCATTTAAAGACTGATGTACTGGGATCCTTACTAATAATTATATTGAAACACATTTTAGGCTTATTATTAAGAAATGTGCATTGTGCAATAAAGAAGTACTCCAAATAAATTTAATTATAATATTTATATCAGTAAGTCTCAAGCGATATGTCAGTAATAATATGTTAATGGTTTGTACTAAGTATGAAATACATTTATTTTAATACATTTTGGTATAGTTTTTTTTTCACTAGGGGTGTGACACTGAAGAAATTCAGCTTTGACATCAGAGGAATAAATCAAATTTCAAAATATTTTCAAACATTTATATTATTATATATTGGAATAGATTTAATATATACAGGTCCTTCTCAAAAAATTAGCATATTGTGATAAAGTTCATTATTTTCCATAATGTAATGATAAAAATTAAACTTTCATATATTTTAGATTCATTGCACACCAACTGAAATATTTCAGGTCTTTTATTGTTTTAATACTGATGATTTTGGCATACAGCTCATGAAAACCCAAAATTCCTATCTCAAAAAATTAGCATATTTCATCCGACCAATAAAAGAAAAGTGTTTTTAATACAAAAAAAGTCAACCTTCAAATAATTATGTTCAGTTATGCACTCAATACTTGGTCGGGAATCCTTTTGCAGAAATGACTGCTTCAATGCGGCGTGGCATGGAGGCAATCAGCCTGTGGCACTGCTGAGGTGTTATGGAGGCCCAGGATGCTTCGATAGCGGCCTTAAGCTCATCCAGAGTGTTGGGTCTTGCGTCTCTCAACTTTCTCTTCACAATATCCCACAGATTCTCTATGGGGTTCAGGTCAGGAGAGTTGGCAGGCCAATTGAGCACAGTAATACCATGGTCAGTAAACCATTTACCAGTGGTTTTGGCACTGTGAGCAGGTGCCAGGTCGTGCTGAAAAACGAAATCTTCATCTCCATAAAGCTTTTCAGCAGATGGAAGCATGAAGTGCTCCAAAATCTCCTGATAGCTAGCTGCATTGACCCTGCCCTTGATAAAACACAGTGGACCAACACCAGCAGCTGACATGGCACCCCAGACCATCACTGACTGTGGGAACTTGACACTGGACTTCAGGCATTTTGGCATTTCCTTCTCCCCAGTCTTCCTCCAGACTCTGGCACCTTGATTTCCGAATGACTTTGGACCACTGAGCAACAGTCCAGTGCTGCTTCTCTGTAGCCCAGGTCAGGCGCTTCTGCCGCTGTTTCTGGTTCAAAAGTAGCTTGACCTGGGAAATGCGGCACCTGTAGCCCATTTCCTGCACACGCCTGTGCACGGTGGCTCTGGATGTTTCTACTCCAGACTCAGTCCACTGCTTCCGCAGGTCCCCCAAGGTCTGGAATCGGTCCTTCTCCACAATCTTCCTCAGGGTCCGGTCACCTCTTCTCGTTGTGCAGCGTTTTTTGCCACACTTTTTCCTTCCCACAGACTTCCCACTGAGGTGCCTTGATACAGCACTCTGGGAACAGCCTATTCGTTCAGAAATTTCTTTCTGTGTCTTACCCTCTCGCTTGAGGGTGTCAATGATGGCCTTCTGGACAGCAGTCAGGTCGGCAGTCTTACCCATGATTGCGGTTTTGAGTAATGAACCAGGCTGGGAGTTTTTAAAAGCCTCAGGAATCTTTTGCAGGTGTTTAGAGTTAATTAGTTGATTCAGATGATTAGGTTAATAGCTCGTTTAGAGAACCTTTTCATGATATGCTAATTTTTTGAGATAGGAATTTTGGGTTTTCATGAGCTGTATGCCAAAATCATCAGTATTAAAACAATAAAAGACCTGAAATATTTCAGTTGGTGTGCAATGAATCTAAAATATATGAAAGTTTAATTTTTATCATTACATTATGGAAAATAATGAACTTTATCACAATATGCTATTTTTTGAGAAGGACCTGTATATATGATAGAAAACAGTCATTTTAAATTGTATTATTTCACAATATTACAGTTTTTACTGTATTTTTGATCAAATAAATGCAGCCTTTTAAACGCATTTTTCTATTCCAATGCGCTAACTTTCCATTGTTTTTCTATGTAAAAAGCGCTAGACGGACGTATATGACCGTTACGCTCGCACATGAGCGCTGCGTTTTTAAGACGCCGTGTCAAGTTAAAAGAATTTAAACTTTTACAAGCAGCGCCGCTCATCAAAGTCAGTTTCAAACAGTGGACCAATCAGAAGAACTCGGAGGCGGGGCAAGCGTTAAGTTGGCATTGCAGCTGTTTTATTTGACGGCAACATGGCAGAGGATGCCATAGCTAGTGCGATTATTTTCTTTTTTCCATGTCTAAAATAGTGTCTATCTATTCTGCTGTTTGCTTATGTCTATTATTTCCATTATTACTGTTATTGCATCACGTATGTGCGTCTCGAGACCTTCGCGTTTTGCGCTGCGGTTTTTTAAAAACCATTCCTGAGTGCTGCATCTCACGGTTTTAGACACAAAGATGCGTTCTGTGTGAACGAGCCCTTAGTGAGCATAAGAGACTTCTTTCAAAAACATTGAAAATTGTTACCAAACCCAAACATTTATATGGTTGTGTATAATCGACCATCGCCTGACGCTCATTGTTAATTCCCCCCAACCTGTCAGACCACAGCTGCATCTGTGATTATTATAAACTTGATCTTAATAAATCTAATTTACATCAGGAGGGGGGCCACATTTATCACGGAACATGTCCATTGCTCAGAGCATAGACTACATACTGATTAAATTGTCTGACTGAATAGACCATGTTTGTGTGCCTGTCACTATGCGACAGATGTCTTTTTTCAAACAATGGGTGAGTAATTCACTCCATTATATTATATTGCTTCATAAAAGCCTATATTACAAAACACTGAGTTGTTAAATAGGTTTATAGTGTATTTTCATTGTTTTCTGCTGAGTTCAGCGTGCTATGTGTGAAAAAATAGATTCGCCAACGAAATACTACTTGTACCTACTCTTCTGTTACACAGCAGTGTGTACATTGTGAATTCTGTACCCTGTTACCATCGCAGGCAAAATAAATGTATGCTGCTTTTGCATGCAATGTGAAAAAGTTCACTGTGACACAGTGGCACCAACTAGAAATGCACTCTAACCAGCCAAAACAAAGCATCCTGTGCTACCTCAGCTGGCCACCGCACATGTGCATGTATTAGTGTGTGTGTGTGTGTGAGAGAGAGAGAGAGGGGGCAAGTGGCTGTGCTCCATCCATTTGGCCATCTCTCCATATACCCAATGCCAAACAGTTGTCCGTAAGCTTTTCTCTTTTCTTTTCTCCTTCTACCTTTTTTAGAGTTTGTTTTAAAATACCCTCAACAGCATTTCTCTCTCTCTCTCTTTTCCTCTTTACGACTGTTTGCTTTCAGAGTTTAAATGGTTTGTGGGGATGGCTCGTCTCACGTCGTTACTGGGCAACGGTCCTCAGGAAGGAATTCAGAGCCCTCAGTAAATGTGCTTAGGGCTTAAACTCATGCAGCTCTCCAAAAACATGCTGTTGAAACAAGAGTGCATTAAAGGCCCATTCCTCGCCGTAATGCCGCTCAGGGAAAACAGGCGCGTTTGTTGTTCTTTCAGTTTTATGAACAGCAGAAGTCATTGAGGGAGTGCGGTTTCACTAGGTGGCGCTATCCATTTTCACACCGTTATCAGGCGTCTTTTGTCCGGTTTATGCTTTTTGGTGTCATTGCCAGTGGGCAAACTGCATAAATGAATCAGTTTCTCTGTCAGTTCTATAACCGACCCTGCGGACTTGTTCAAACAGAGGCAGTCTGTGCCTTCCGTGTTCAGGCCTGAATGGAGGCCTGTGTGGAGATCTGGTGGAACATGTTGTATGACTTTCCCTGCTGACCTCCTGAGAATGTGCTGACTTTAAATCACAGATGGAGGGGTTTGTATGTTTAGTAAGGCCTGTTTATCTTCTGAGGGGTATAATAAAATAATTATCCTTTTTTTGAGAGACAGAGAGAGAGAGATCTGTGTGCTGGTCAGAAGCTGTTGCCCTCTGATTTGTTTCGGAGTGAAGCCATCCATAGCCAGACCCATCTGATCTCAATTTTCTCCTGTAGACAAAAACAACAACAGCAATGAAAAAAAGCAACAACAACAAGCACATGCTTGTGTCCGCACATCGGAAGGAAATCAATAAAAGAGGGAGACAGAGTAGAAAGATTAAAGGAAAAGCAGAAGACGGAGGGGGACGATGGAATTTTCAGCAATTACAGTTTGGCAAAACACAACAGCGGTCGATGAGGGAATCAAATAATTTTATGTTTATCCTTTTATGCCTGACTCTATTTGAGTGTAGTACTTAAAATAAAAAAAAAAAGACAAGAAAAATTATTTTGGAAATGAATGGCTTGATTTCATTAACTTTATATATTTAACCTTATCAAGCTCAAAATCAATCCTCAGTGTCAAGTTTTATACATACCATTTATAACTATGTAGTCCACTATGAAGCAATTTATGAAATTTCATTTTTGTCAGGAAGCAGCTGACCTGTTTAACCCATAATAAAATCAGAAGAAGATGGTGGTGGATGCATACGTATCAACATCAAGATTTTAGGTTAAAAATAGTAGTGAAAGTGTGTGATTTAGGTTCCAGAACTGGGCTGATTTTTTATTTATTTATTTTTGCATTTTAAGCAACTTTTTACTTTTTTTAAATAATAGAAAGTCATATCAGCTTGTTTATTTTGCGTAATAATTATAAAAACATCGCAAAATGCTATTTAAACTAGTAAAGAGCTAAACACCTTAAGACATTATGTGCTCTAAAAGAATTGTCACCTACCACTAAAATTCAAAACCATTATTCTGTTATGAAGATATGATGGCTTTTGTCTTCTACAATAATCTTTCAGATAATACTCCAAGTCTATCCAGTAACTAGTTTCCACCCTCCAGATGTTGGCCATTTTACTCAGTATGCTGAAATCACAGTGAAATGAAATATTTGGCTTTTTAGTAATAACAAATTTATTTCATCATGACTTTGTTTAACAGTTTTCATCTACAGTGTGATTGTGATCAGAGCACAAATCCATAAACCTGATCTCATACTGATATATGATACATATATTACACCAGGGATTCCCAAACATTTTTCTCAACTGAATCTCTTTAACCTAAACTATTTACTTGAAGTACCCCTTGAGATTTTAAGTTAATATTTCAATAATTTTACACATTTTCATGTTGATGGTTCTCTGATTCGGTTAATGGTCACCTGGCATGCAGGTAAACTAAGAAAATTTGGAATCTTTTTATATATTTAATTATTTTGAAGTGTTTTTTTTATTGTTTTTATTTTAAAACTATTTATTTTTCAGTTTACAGCTTTTATAGCATATATGTTCAGCATACGTCTGTGGTCATCAAGGTGTACTGTTTTATTCTGTTTTTACACCATTCTCAATGCTTATGGTCTTTTCTCTGTAGCTTTTACGGATGGTGACATTGCCTGAGAAGCGTAGATGGAAGGCTCGTCCAGGAGGGGGCGCTGCGAGAAGAGACCCAGCCGGACAGGGCCTGGCAGACGAGGATGAGGAGGGTCTAGAAAGCGGGGATTGCGACGATGAAGATGAGTGTACTGGTGTTTCAGGACTCGGGCCACCGAGACGCAACCGGGCCCCGAGACGCAACCGTCTGCGCATCTTCTCAGGTCAGTGATATAGCACTCACTTAAACTCAATGCCATGAGTTTTTAATCTGTGCTACTGTAAATTATATCTGCTAATATATGCTAAAGTTGACAGGGCTCAACACTAAGGATTTTTTCTCTTGGCTCGGTTGGCGTAATGGTTCTACATTTTTACTCGCCCTGCTAAAATTTTCACTGGCCTTGCCCTTAAAAAATAAAATTATTGTTTTCATTGTTTTTGATCCATTTAATCATGTATTCTAATACAAAAGGTGATGACACCAACATTTTAGATACTAGTGGAATTTCTCGATACCACAGCTAAAACGACAAGCCTACAATCAAAATAAAATAATGCATAGTCTTCACTGTATAAATTAAATATAGATTAATCCTTATTAAAGTTACAAAAGTTATTCAGTCGAGAGCAGTGAGTGATTTATTTCTTTTTCCTTTGTTGTTTGATAAACATTAAAAACACAGACAGCAGCAGGTTTATTAGACTGCTGTCACTTTAAGACAAAGCACAGATTCAGTATTCTGATTCACATACGGTTTCTTCTCAACTGTTTAAGTTGTCTTAAGACATAACCGTCTAGGTTTACTAGAATACTCTCCAAGACAGGCATTTTAACATATTTTTATGTGTATTGGTCCCTTTAAGCACAACAAGAAGACTCGAAAGAGGTCTCAATTTGGTATTTGCACGCTGTCTGAGAGGCAGCTTTCTGTGCGAGCATGTTTGTGTGTGTGCTCACAAAACTGTCTCAGACAGTTGAATGTTTGAATTGGCAAGACTTGAAAACACATGCAAATGATAAACTTTCGTGACAGCACAGAACTGGCCCGATTGGGACAGTGACAGTTCCGTCAACATCCATCATCTTTCGCGCTGGCCCCGGGCCATCAGGCAGTCCTCATTGTGGAGCCTTGGTTGCCTCAACTTCATAGGTTACAGGTAGCCGTCTGTTATCAGCGACCCTGTGACCCTGTCATTGTCCAAGGGAACAAACAGGGTACATGGGAGATGTTCCCTTTGATGCAAAACAAAGCACAAAAGAACCAACAAACCATGTTAGTGCAAAGAAACTAAACAGAGGCAAAGAATAACAGTAGAGGGGCAGGAACAAGGAGTTTGATACTGACTGACAAAGCCGGACCAGCTGAGCAAACACAACAGAGGAAGTTGTCGTCCTGGTCGTGTTGTTGTGGCAGAGATTTGGACTCTTTGGGTAGCGCCGCCAGGGCCCCAGGGCTAGACTGAGAATCCAACATATAAAGCACATGTGGAAGGACAGGATAACACATATCAGCACTCAAATTCACACAGAGGAAGCGAACCGATGATAAAACATCCAGCATCGAGCGCTGAGGTTTGAATGCTCTCTGAACTGTGAGCCAGTGGTGTTTGTGTGCGTGTCCTCCCTCCCTCTCGCAGAAGATTTACTGCTTTAATTATTAAGAATGAAGAGAATGCGTTTTGGGTGCTGGGATGAACAGTTGGCGATATATCTTTCCTGTCTTGGATTTTTATATCCCTCTCCTCTCTCCAGTCCTCTCTGTTTGTGTGTGTGTGTTAGGGCAGTGGTTCGCGACCTAAGAATGGATCACAGGATTGTTCTGATAGTGTCGTGGACAGCAGGGCAAAACAATGCTATGATAAAATGCAACCATGCTATCAATCATGTTGGGTAGGACATTTACAAGAGAGGAGAAATCACTTCTGTTGTTGATGTCAAAGCCTGTGCTTTCCAGCAGTCTTTCTGCTGTTTTGGCATTTAGTTATTATATCACTTGTTAATATGACTTAAGCTAATACAGTATTTTTTAGGCCTATGTTTGTTCCAAGTGTTAAGGTCCATTGTCTTTGGTCAATAGTGTAGCAATGTATTAAGCACAGCTTACAAAGAAGTCACTTTCAAACCAAGCAGCTTCCTGTTGGAACCTGTTGCAAAATCTGTGTAGGGAACTTTTTCATACTTATACGGTACGAAATTTCCAATCATATGATTTCCTGTAGAATTTTCTGGATTTCACCAGCAAAAATCTATTTATTTCATTAATGAACACACTCTGTCTACATTATAAAACCTGGTAAAACAAGAAAAGTCTCTCAAAAATTAAAAATGGAGGTAGCTAAACTATAGTTTACATGTTTGTCGGTGTTTTCTGTTTTTAAAGATCATCGGCGGGGCTTCTTCAATGTAGAGAGAGCGCGTGCGCATGGTTGGCAGATTGCAAAGATAAACACTGGGCAGAAAATATATATTTTTAACAGAAAATCTCTGATTGGGACATCTAAACTGTTGACTTCTGGCAACCGCAAACCGGCTTGTACAGCAGTCTGTATTATGTCTCCTCTTTTTTTCCTGACAAAAATAAAGAGAGATTGTGGTAAAGTTTTTATTTTTAAACTACATTTTAATCTCCTCTTTTTTCGTCAACAATATTGCATGTTAATATAGTCACAGTTATCGTTTAATGACTTTATTGTCTCATCATTGTCTCGTCTTAGTCATGGAAAAAAAGCTCATCAACGAAAATTTTTCGTCAGTTTTCGTTAACGAAATTAACACTGGTTTCAAGTGTGATATGTATATTATGCAACAGTTCTATAAACAAGACATTAATAAGGAATAACTGGCCAGTTATTGTTACATTTTTTGCTGCCAACATAAATAGTTGAAAAAAGCAAGGGGGTACAAGTAAAGTACAGCATAATTATGCTTCTTTGCTGTTGATTATGCATTTACAAAAGTTTCAATTTTTCTATTCAGCTAATATTATATTCATAATTGTAAATTTTGTTGTGCCTGTTTCATGTTTTTGTGCAATCTTTGACCAATATACTTGCTCAAGTGTTGTTTAAATATGTCTGTTTGTTTTAGTATAGAACTTTAGGCCTCTGATGAAACAGGTACATAGATAACAGCAGATAGGCAGAAAGCTGATGACCCAGTAAAACATGCTTCAGCCCTGCTGTCTTTTCATCCCATTTTGGTCGTTTAGGGAGGGGTCAGGAAGTCAGAATGCCAAAGGTTAAGGTTCGGCAGGTTCACTAATGGAAGTCTTGTCTGTGCCTGGTGCGCTGAGATGGACGACGTGGATCTGGTTTCTCAAAGCTCTGCGGAAGAGACACGGCTTCGGCACTGCGCAGGGGTCTGGGGAACGTGACGGAACAACAACTAGGTGCGGACAGGCCGCAGCTCGGGCCCAGACCCCCCGTAAATCAAAGCTGTCAGCCGGCCAGTAATTTTGAGGATGTTCTGAGTGATCTGGATTGATTGATAAATTGTCATCTGGACAGAGATTCCAGGCCTCCTCACCCCCCAGGACTGCCCCAACCCCCATACCGACCCATGCATTCCAGACCAGCAGAGCTATTCCAGGACACAGGCTGTGTGTGTCGTATGCACACACCCTGAGATACACAGAGCCAGTGCTGAGGTCGTGTCATCTGCCTCACCACACTCACTTTAATGTCAGCCGCCCCGTTTGGACAAGATAATGTGACCAGCAGAGCAGTCCAGCGCTAATCAAACATGCTGTTATTACATATGAAATGGTGCTTAATGACAAAGGGTTTGTATAAGTTTATTTATATAGCACATTTCATACACAATGGTAATTCAAAGTGTTTTACATATAAAAGGAATTAATAATCACAACAGATCCATAAGAAATAAAAATAACAATAAAAGCAGAGAATAAAAATGATTAAAATTATTACTAAATTTGGGGCGTTCCTATCTGAATGGAAGAGTCTGATAGAGAAAGGGTTTGTATTAAGTTACTTTAGTTGTATAAACTGAAATATGGATGTTAATATTACTGACATCCATATTTAAACTACTAAAATAACTATGCATTGTAAAGTAAGTGTGTAAAACGTAGCTTCTGCAGTGTAGAGAGAGCATGTGCGCATGGTTGCCAGATTGCAAAGATTAAGTAAAACACTGGGCAGAAAATTTAAAGGCCCAATGAAGTGCCTTGGAACGCACAGCTTTATTCACTGTGTTGACAGATTTTCCAATGAAACAGGAAGACAGGACGGGATCTATCAAGAAGCCCCTTCCCTTTTTATATAGCCAATAGCGTTTTGCCTAGGTCACAGCTCGGCCAGAGCCGTTGAGCTTGTAAAAACCCAATTTTCCTCATAATCTCTAACCGTTTCTCCTCTATATTGCTTTAAAATATAGCATTGTTTGTAGAATTCAAATGTGTCCAAATGTTTTGTGGTTTGAGCAGACTCGCGCATATGATCCGCTCTGTGCTCTCGTGTCTCTGGACCGAAGCAGACTGTGCTCGCGTTGCGGCGGTTCACGTGACACTAACTCGAAAACGGACTTCATTTGTGACAATGGAAAGCATATTTACACTGTCTGAATCGTTCCCAATCCTCTATATAGTGCACTATGTGCCATTCACCATTTAGAAACTAGTAAACGTGTGAACAAATGACCAATTTCAGCCGCAGCTTCAGCGTCTTTTTATAGTGTAGGAGGGGCGGGACTTCAGATTCTAGAGAGCATTTGATTGGACAGAAGATTTAATGAGAAGCTGAAATCCGCGGTGATGTGATGAAAATCCGTGATCCATTTTAGCGGAAGTGAGAGGCTGTACATTTTGAATGCTTATATCTCATAAATGCGAATTTTGTCATTGTTTTGGAACACACCAGCTTATTCATAACCTTAAGACTAACATATTCATACTAAAAGCTAAAAAACTTAAATTTAGACTTCACGGGAACTTTAAACTCTTAACATCTGGCAACCGCAAACTGGCTTGTACAGCAGTCTGTATTATGTCTCTTCTTTTTTGTCCGACCGAGATTGTGGTAAAGTTTTTATTTTTAAACTACATTTTAGTCTCATCTTTTTTCGTCAACGATATTGCATGTTGATATAGTCACAGTTATCGTTTAATGACCTTATTTTCTCATCGTCTCGTCTTAGTCATGGGACAAAAGCTTGTCGACGAACATTTTTCTTCATAGTTTTCGTTAACAAAATTAACACTGGTTTCAAGTGGGATATATATGTTATGCAACGGTTCTATAAACAAGACATTAATAAGAAATAACTGGCCAGTTATTATGTTTATTTTTTCGCTGCCAACATAAATAGTTGAGAAAAAGCAAAAGCAGGGTCAAGCGTTGTCACAGAACACAGAGACTGAAACGCCACGAACACAAACAAGCAGAGTGTTACAAAGTGAACCTCCCAATACTTTACAATATGGTTCAATTTGTTAACATTAGTTCATGCAGCTGGTATCATAAACTAACAATAAACAGTGTTAGTTCATTTCTACTTAGTACATTTGTTAGTGTTAGTACATTTCTCTCTACATATTTTTAACTTTTTTAAGCTGTATGAATTTACAGGATTATATTATTGTTGATTATATATACTGTAATTAGTTCATAATAACAAAAAAAAAATGTAATAATGTTAAAAAATTTAATCTTACTATAAAGTGTTAATGTTCAAAGAAATATCAGCATTCTTAAACAGATGCTTGGCCAATTTTATTTATAATTTGCGAAATTGTATTAGATGAATGGAATTGAAAACTGTTGTGTGTAGTGGTGAGTGTGTGAAAGATAAACCAGACATAGACCTGCTCTCTCAGTCTCATCACTTTTAGTTGGGACAGCACGCCTGCACTAAGCCAAACCATAAACCTCGTGCCCTGCTGTCATCACTGCCTTTCATTCTTTATGAGCTTCCGCCCCATTCTATCACACTTTCTCATCTTTTTCTTCAACGAGACCCTGAATGATCACCCCATTTTGTGTTTCCATGTAGTTTAAAACAAAGTATCTCTTTCAGCCCGTCTCTTGCAAGTGCTTTGCTACTTTCCTTACATTTCCCACACTCTCTGTGCTCCTTTAGTTCCCTTCTCATTTTATCAAGGAGGAACCCAGGAGGAGTTGATGAATGTAGCTATCACCGAAAGGCCAAACCCCTGGAGTCGGGGGATTTTCGAGAGGAACGGTCGAAGTGCGCTGGGCTCCGTATCCTTGACCACTCCGCCACACAGCATGGGTCCTGTCAAAAGAGCTCTTGTTATTTTCCAGTGCTCAGCAGACGTTTGGTCACTGTAAGTGCTGAGGAGCGTTTTTTTCTTTGAAGCTCTTTGGCCCTTTATCAGCAGGCGAGGGTTAGCAAAATACAATGTGGAAATATGCCTGTAATGTGAAACATGCAGCTCGCTGTGAGAGCCTGGGCAGGGCCCGAGTCTTGGGTCTGCTACAGATTTACTTAAGATATGGAGAGAGTAAGAGGAATGGAGAGGAGAGGAAATTTTGTGATGTATGGTGTGAATTTGTGAGACGAAACGACAGGCACAAGCATTCAAACACAANTCTTATATTTTTATTGTTTACTTTTATTTAATTCCTTCATAGCTATAGTTATGTATATTTTCATCTGTGTTGTATTCTTTAATAATTGCACTGTCCATGGAGCGGACCTGACTCTCATTTCACTGCTGGTTATATATGCTCTATATAATTGTGCATGTGACAAATAAAACTCTTGAATCTTGAATCTTGAAACAAGCACACGGAACATACGCTATACTCTTGCAGCATAAATAGTTTCATCCTTCCTCTGATCTTGAAGCTGGAATGCTAACAGGCTCCATGTGTCACCTCTGACCTCTAGCACCTGATAGGTGAGGAGCAAAGCACACGTTTTCCATTACGGAACATTACAGCACAGGCGCTCTGTGCCACAGCCGTAAACAAGCTGCATATGAGGCCAGCCTGCCAAGTGTTAGTAGAATGCGCTGTGTGTGTGTGTGTGTGCGTGTGTGTGTACTGATGTTACATTATGGGGAACAAAGGATTAGGGCTGGGTAAAAAATATCGATTTCTCGATTTTAATCGATTCTTATTTTTACGAAGCAATATCGATTCTTAAATCCCAAGAGTCGATTAGTCTAGTCTGTTTTCAGTTGATGAATGAGCAGAATATGTAGCGCCTTCCATCCAATAAATCGCGATAATCTTTGTGCTTTGTTAATTTTGATATGAAGCTAAGTAACAGATTTTAAATGACGTCCATCTTATTATTTGATTCAAAAAATAAATACCGTTTTGGCGCTGTTTAATGTGACATGACATTGCTTTAGCGCCTCGGTTAAAGAGAAGCGGCAGCACGAGCGGACGTGAACATCCTCTCCTCCGCTTTAATACCAGTTACAGCGCGAAATAAACACGACTAAACATCTGAAGGTATGTTAAAATATACAGTACAACTTACTGAAATCCATATCATGCCTCATGTAATAGCTCAATCAGTGTTTCAACCTCGGAAAGACGTCAATAAAACAGCTTGTAAACAATGTCACGTAACGTCACATTTACCTCAGAAAAATACATTCAGTGACCATAAACTCATTAGTCAGCTAGAAAAGTGTACTCTACAAAGCAACATTCTGATAAATATAGCTATGCACCGTTACATATTCATTATAATTTTTAATGTTCTTCAATTTATTGCATGTTTGCATGTTATGACAGCCGTGATTTAAATGTTTATATAAAAAAAACGAATTGGAGTAGAAATATGATTATGTAATTCTAAACATTATTTATTATAAAAACATCATTGAATGTAATTTAAATGTTTGTATATAAATAAGTTAATTTAACCTTCAATATTATTATAGTATTACCAACTGACTTACATGTGTAGTTTACACCATTAGTTGAGAGATTTTTTTCCTCTAGAAAATTTGCCATGTATTGTAACTGAAATACTACATCCAAAATAATCGATATCGAATCGAAATCGTAATCGATTCGAATCGAGAGCATGTGAATAGTAATCGAATCGAATCATGAAAATTGTGTCAATACCCAGCCCTACAAAGGATAGTAATACCCTTGTGGGGACATTTTTTGGGTCCCCATTAGGGAAAACAGCTTATAAATTATATAAAATTAAGTTTTTTGAAAATGTAATAATGCAGAAAGTCTTCTGTGATGGGTTGGTTTAGGGTTAGGGGATAGAATATACAGTTTGTACAGTATAAAAACCATTATGTCTTTGGAAAGTCCCCATAAAACATGGAAACCAGCATTTGTGTGTGTGTGTGTGTGTGTGTGTTTGTGTTTATGTGAGGAAGTATACATTTATATGAGTGTGGGTGGGTTTAATTAGCTCTGCTTTGAGGAGAAATCCTGTCCCCAGAAGCTAGTTAAATATGACAAAACCTCCCTTTAGGGACATTTGAGAACATACTTGGAAAAAAGATTCATAAACAATTTTTTTTATTTATTTTTTTACACTTTACAGTGAGTTTCAGTTTGTTTATCTGAGTTAGGCTTTCATGAACTAATAATGAAAAACTTTTTTAAAGCATTTTATAGTCTTGGTTAATATTCGTTTATGAATATATACTTTTTTAGTTATAATTCATATTTATTCTTAATATATTAATGTTAATTTATACAACTTTATGTGACAACATATGCATCAATGTTACACAGCAATGTTAAATGATATTTTGGTAAGATTGTACAATAAGGTTCCATTTGTTTACATTAATTAACATGAATGTCCGAACCCCGACACTGAACCGAAACCGAAGTGCCGGGATCCGAAAACCATGTTCCGCACATACAACATATCACGCAAAACTGCATGCTCACACAAACATGAGACGAAAGGAGCGAAAGAGCTCTGTCACCAAATCAACAATAAACAAGACCGAAGTGACAGAACCCTGACTAATTACAAATACATTATTAAAATCAAAAATTATATCTGTTTATATTATTTATTAGACCTGAGCTAAAATGAACTGACAATGTGAACCTTATTGTAAAGTGTAATGAAAAACAGTAATATGATTTAATTTACATTATTAAATAATTTTATTTTAAATTAATTTGTTTATTTGTATTTATTTATTTAGGACAATGTCAATCGATAGAGATATTTCTATATACTTTAAATGTTAGTAAATATATCCGTGCAGTGCAGGACTGCTTAGAGCAGCAGAGAAACAGAAAGAGCGGGATGTGCTTGATAATGAGTTATTAAAAACACAATTAACCGCAACAGAGAACTGAATTCGATGTGGCGCACATCCGAAGTGCATGAGTGCTGAATTCAGTTCATTTTCACGACTTATTGCGCTTGAACGGTCCATTACACAGACTTATGTGTCAAAATGATGAGTATCGCTTGGTGAGTATTCACTTAAACACAGTCAGTTATGTCTGAAGTGAAAGTAAACAGTTGGTCGAAATGATTATTATATTGGATCCATGCATAAAGTCTTAAAGTGACAACAGCCTCATATAGACCTGTCGTTAATGTTAATCAAACAACAAAAGAAAAAGAAAATAATTTACTGCTCTTGACTGAATCTTTTATAGCTGTATTAAGGATCGTGTACAGTATGTTGTGCTGGAAGGGAGGCCTGCTGTCTTTGACTTTGAAAACCCCTGATATAGTGAACAGCATGAATGTGCGTGTGTTCTTGTTGTATGGGAGTTTGTGCGCAGGTATGAGAATGCATGTCCATGTTTGTGTATGTAAGGGCATATTCAGTGGTGTTTGGACTGCAGATGTTTGGCTGCAGTGGCCCAGGTGCTTGGAGCTATAGACAACACAGATGTCGGCTCAGTGTAATGTGGAAATCAACCTGAAATACACCTGGAAATGAATAGGGCAAAATGTGCAGGAAATGAGCAAGAGTAAAGTCATTTCTTAGTTATCTTTAGCTTCCCTTAATATATGGT
The DNA here is from genome assembly GCA_003731715.1 of Anabarilius grahami. Taxonomy (NCBI): domain Eukaryota; kingdom Metazoa; phylum Chordata; class Actinopteri; order Cypriniformes; family Xenocyprididae; genus Anabarilius; species Anabarilius grahami. Next base: position 9,740,467 of record RJVU01062584.1, on the reverse strand, counting down.
GAATGTCAACCCAGAAAGACCAAAACCCAGACAGTAAGACTGAGAATATTTCTTAAATTTACATCTTAGTAATGAAATATGGTAACATTTAATTTGCCGAAATAATTTGTTTTAAGTCTTTGTTCAGCCTTGTAGAGATTATGCTGAGTAATTTCATTGAATGGACTGAAAAAGCAGACATTATAAAGCAAGTCTCTTATAAAATATTTTTTAATTTAATTTATATGTAATTAATAAGCTGAATTTTCAGCATTATTACTCCAGTCTTCAGTGTCACATGATCCTTCAGAAATCATTCTAATATGATGATTTGCTGCTCAGTAATTTTTCTTATTATTATCAATGTTGGAAACAGCTGTGCTGCTTAATATTTTTGTGGAAACCATGATGCATTTTTCTAGGATTAGAAAGTCAAAAGAACAGCATTTATTTGAAATAGAAATGAACATTATAAATATCTTTTTACTGTCATTTTAATGCGTTCTTGCTGATCCCAAACTTTTGAACAATAGAGGAAGGTGATGGTTCTCTTTGTTTTTTAAGGGTAATATATGTTTTCTAGCATTTTCTAACATCCTAATGCAGTTTAAGGACCATCTGGTGTACTGTTGTGCCTCTTCCTGCTTCTGTTTTCATTCTCTCTTTGATGATTGTTAATTGTTTTGCAATAAGTATATCTTTAGAAATTGTTAATATCTTTAGCTCTTTGAGACCTTCCACATTTCCAACCCATATGGCCCATTTCGCCACAATAGGACAAATTATGAAGAATGTACCAGGAGAATGAATGGGCAGTGTTGTTATCAAGCATCAAAATAGATTCATGGATGTAAAGATTTCTCACCTAACAACAGAAAATGGTAAAATCTCACCACTTATGACCTGTAGAGTTAGATTAGGGCTCATCCAAGGCTGTTTGTAAAACAAGATGAGAAAAGTGAGATCAGTAAATGGAAAAAAGAGCAGATGGTGAGGGTTTTTTTCTCTTTGAGAAAGGAGCAATGGCACCATCGCATCTGCAAATAATCCTGATCACAGAGAGAGGAAGTTTGCCATGAGAAACAGCCCAGTGGATCTGGCTCCTTCTACAAGGGTTCCTTATTTCTTCCTCTGTATATAAACAACAATCCCTCCCCACACACACACATTCAACCATATGCACTTAACAGATAACCACATACACAGAGAAATAATGATACCTAACCAGCATTTGTGTAAACAGTGCCTGACTCAATATGCACAGGAGCTAGATGGATTACATCTACAGTCATTCCCATTGTGGAAGGCTTAACATGGTGGCTGGGAGTTTATGGCGTCTCACCAAACATTGTTGTATGCGGTAGGCAGGTTTCAAACACTAACAAAGGTAATGTCACATTAAAGGAAAAGGATAGTAAAGGAATCTCGACAGTTGTGTTATGACAAAATATAATAAACCAATTAGGATCATATTTCACACAGAGAACGCCTTTTTTCACCTTCCAGTTCATTTCTGTGCCTGAGAGTTTCCAAAAGAAAGTGTTTGTTTGTGTGAAGGTTTTTTACTTACATTAGCAGGACGTCCAAAATTGATTCCAGACATCTTTCTGCGTCATGTCTGTCCGTCACCCCAAAGACTGGAAACACAAACTGTGTCTCACCTACTGTGGTTCATCCGTAAGCCAGGAAGCACAGAAAGAGCCGTGAGGTTGCATTTGAGGTTAATAGGGATTTTATTAGTGACAGTCGTTTCTGTTCAGTGCGTCTACAAGCAGTTCATGAAAAATAGTTACAAAATATCACCACAGTAAACCTAGTTTCTACCAAAATACCACAGTTAGCGGCGTTTGCTACGACAAGAGGCGCTATAAAGTGTAACAGCTGGGTTCTGGAAGTAAAAATCCCATTCACTTACTCCATAGAGATAATGTATAAATGTATAAATACTTCAAAACAAGTTGCCTTTACTGTTGAAACAAACCATGCCAAAAGAGCTCAGCAGCAAACTTGACTTAAAGGGATAGTTCACCCAAAAAAGACAATTTTGGAAGAATGTCAGTAACCAAACAGATCTTGCCCCCCCCATTTACTACCATAGTAGGGAAAATAAATACTGTGGTAGTCAATGGGGGGGGGGGTCTTTTTGGTTACTGACAATCTTCCAAATATCTTTCTTTGTGTTCAGCAGAATGAAGAAATTTATACAGGTTTGGAACAACATGAGGGTGAGTAAATAATGCAGAATTTTCTTTTTTGGGTGAACTATCCCTTTAAATCAAATAAGTCTCCAAACTTAATTGCAAATAAGTAATAAATGTCTACAAATCAACAGTTTTATATTGTACCATTGTTTTCTCACAGTGCATCATGGGATGCATATCAAATACTTCTTTGCTTCAAATGTATGTTTGTAATGTTATGATTGACCTGGTTGGTTTGGTTCATGGTTTAGTACTCTTCATTGAGGACTTTTTTCAGTCCTTATGGAAAAAAATGAATGGGAAAAATACTTCCAGAACCAAGACTGAAAAAGTGGACAGTGACTGTTGCACTCATACTTGTGGTACGGGCATGAATTATACCTGAATTCATGTGGCTTGTTGAAGAGAACAAATGCCCTAGCAACCGCATAGCTACACCCTGACAACCACCCACAACACAGCCGCATCATGATGACACGATTTGCACACGTGCAAGCACGACATGCTTTTCTTTGTATTAGCCATCACTGTAAACAAAACAAAATGATAGAATGACTATATAGAGTATCCCATATTCATTTCTTATATCTGACACAAAGTGAAAGTGACGTGTAGCCAAGTATGGTGTCCCATACTTGGAATTTGTGCTCTGCATTTCATCCATCCAAGTGCACACAGACAGCAGTGAGTATTGAACACACACACACACCTTGAACACACAGCCGAAGCAGTGGGCAGCCGTTCTTTGCTGCAGCACCCGGGGAGTGATTGGGGGTTAGGTGCCTTGCTCAAGGGCACTTCAGTTGTGGGTAATGAGAGTGGAAGAGAGCGCTGTTCATTTACCCCCCACCTACATTTCCTGCTGGTGCTGAGACTCGAACCCGCAACCAGTGTTGCCAAGTCTGCTGTTTTCCCACGGAATTGGGCTACTTTTACACTGTTGCCGCAGGTTGTTTTTCATGTCCGCGGGTTGAAACGAAACCGAATAACATATTATATTTAACCCCTGAATAGTGAATTTTACCATGGGAACCCTGCCAAAAATGCAAATTTTACCCCCTGGAACTTGATTTTTATTGGGGGACCCTCCTGAAACGCCATTGGACTAGTTTTGGGCAAATTTTGAGTAGCAATTGGGCGGGTTTTGTTGTAAAAACCTGGCAACCCTGCCCGCAACCTTGGGGTTACAAGTCCGACTCTAACCATTAGGCCCCAACTAAAAATATGATTACTGTGGTATTTTTTTGTATGAACTTGCTGTCTTAGTCACTGTTAGTCCTTGTTCCCTTGTTTGCGAGGTTTCAGGTTCTGCTGGTCCATTATTTTTTTCTCAGTCAGCATGTTCGCAGCCTCTCTGGCACTAACGGTAGTTGGAGCATGTACTAGCGTTTTTGAGCAGTGAGTTCATGTATGCCATCAGCTCAGCTCACTGAAATGACCTTTGCACAGTGATTTCTAATGGTGAGACAGCAACAAGGCCTTCACCATACCACAGGAAATTACATTCCCACTGTGGTAAGATCTGTTTCTGAATCTGTTTTATCCCTCTTTGTGTCCATTTCTCCCTGTGTCTAATCTGAACTTTTGAGCTAAAAATATGTTTGAGTAAATCTAATTATGAGCAGATTTAGTGAGAGGAGCCATATAGCTGACACCAGTGGCCTCGCTGACATTGGTTGTGCTAATTAATATGTGTTGACTTGAATTTGCCCCACAATGGCGCCCATTGAAGGGGTTGATGGGGAATGCTGACATAGGGTTAGGACGGTTCACAGAGGAAAAGAATCAGTTATCTTCAAACGAACAATCTAATACTGTGTTAGACTGCTCTAAAGAAAGAGTTTTTCCTCATTCTCTGCTTTACCTCCCACAAACTGTTTTCCACCTTTTGACAAAGTTTCTTTTTAGTAAAAAATATTTTAAGTAAAACATAAATGTTGTGAAATAATATTATAATTTAAAATAACTGTTTTCTATTTGAATATACTAAAAATGTGATGGAAAAGCTGAATTTTCAGCATCGTTACTCCAGTCTTCAGGGTCATATGATCCTTCATAATCATTCTGATATGCTGATTTGGTGCTCAAGAAACATTTCTTATTATTATCAATGAATATTTTGTGAAAACCCTTTTTTTCATGATGAATAGAAAATTCTAAAGAACAGTATTTATTTGAAATAGAAATTTTGTAACGTAATAAATGTCATCACTGTCACTTTTGTGTAATTTATCGCATCCTTGCTGAATAAAAGAATATGTTAATGTCTTTCAAATCTTACAGACCCTAAACTTTGAATGGTAGTTTACATGTATAGCTCAGTGTTTTTCCCCCCATACAATGAAAGTTAATGGTCACTGAAACTGTTTAGTTCCTAAACAATTGGGTTCTTTTGTGTTCCCACACTCTAAAAAATAATATGTTGGCTTAACAAAAAATATTTTTTTTACGCAACTTGCATCGATTGCGCGCAGTTTGCATCAATTTATTTGAGTCGTGACAACTTTGAGTGAATTTACGTTCAACCAAAAAGCTACATTGAGTTAGAGGAACTTCATAATTTGTAGCATAATCACAATTTTTTAAGTTGATTACTTACTTAAGTTGATTACTTAAAATTAAGTCACTCCAACTCCCAGAGTTGTAGCCCTGGAAGCAATTACTCTTATCTATTTCAATTCAGATCAACAGCTATAGCGCATGCTGACATAACTCATTTAACATGTATATTTAATGAACAAATAAGATATAACTTGTCTCTGGCATTAGCGCATAACTTATTTAACATGTATATGTAATGAACAAATAAGATATTATTTGTCACTGGCATTAGCGCAGTCATTGCTAGTGTTTACCTTCATGTATCTACTCTTCAGCACAATGCTAACCACAAAACTGTTTAACAGTTTAACAGAAACTCTTTTAAATATCAAACACAGCAGCATTTAACACTAACAGGTCTTTCCCTTCACTAAAAACAAATAAATTAACACTTAATTTCAACATTTATTCTCCTTATCCAGTCCTTTGCAAAGCATGCTGGGAACTAGAAATCCACTGCATAATTTCCGAAGTTATCAAAAAAATATAATTGTTACTACAACTTAATAAAAAAATAAAAAAAGACAATGCAGAAATTTAATTTGCAGAGTTTAAATTACAGACGATATTAAGTTGATGTAATGATCAATATTATGTTGATCTCTGCAAAAAATGTTTGCAACTTAAAAGGTTTAATTAAAACAATAAATTAGAATTTTCATCTTGCTAAATTACTTTTTAGAGTGCATTAAAAAAGTAAGCCAACACAGTGACAACATGAGGTATGATGTAAATGACAATAGAATTTTCATTTCTGGGTGAATTATCTCATTATTTAAAGTTAATTGTTGTTTCAAACCAATTTTGTAATAATCCAATCCAAAATACATGAATGACTGAAGAAACAAACTGTTTGAAAAATATAAATATACAAATTCTGATTGGTTGTCTTACATATCAGTCAGAGGACCCCTTCTAATCAATATCCCAAGCATATTTGAATCATTCCCGCTGTAAACCACATAACGCAACATTGCTGTTGCCCAGTGTGCAGTAGTGGTGTCTCTGTGTACTGTAGTTGTGTCTGGATGTGCTTTAGCTGTGCATCAGTGTACTGTAACTGTGTCTTGGCCTCCTCATGGCTGGCTAGTTTTTCTTGGCTAGCTGCTGACTGCCTGCTGGAGTGGGCCTGTGGTCAGGGTGATGGGTGTGGAGACATATCCTCACATTCCTCCCTCTGTCCTCACCAGAACCAGCAGCAGCAGCATCAGCCAGAGACTCTGTGCTGAATATGTGAGCATAGAGTGTGTTCTCGGAGGCTCTTACGTTTGTTGAGATCTTGTGTGGTATATATAGAGCTGTAGAAGATACTGAAATATCAGGTTTTATATACGACATACACTACCGTTCAAAAGTTTGGAGTCGGTGCCAGCCAGTAAGTTTAGTCGGTAAGATTTTTAATTGTTAATGCAAAAAAAGGCTCACCAAGGCTGCATTTATTTGATCAAAATACAGTGAAAACTACAGTGTGAATTATAATAATAATAATAACTGTTTTCTTTTTTAATGTATTTTAAAATGTAATTTATTTCTGTGATGGCAAAGCTGAATTTTCAGCATCGTTACTTCAGTCTTCAGTGTCACATGATCCTTCAGAAATCATTCTAATATGCTGATTTGCTGCTCAAGAAACATTTCTTATTATTAAAAACAGTTGTGCTGCTTAATATTTAGATCAATAGAACAGCATTTATTTAAAATATAAATATTTTGTAACATTATAAATGTCTTGTCACTTTTGTCCTTGTTGAATAAAAGTATTCATTTCTTTAAAGAAAAAAAACGTACTGACCCCAAACTTTTGAACAGCAAAGGATATTTCTGCTTTATAAATAAAGCCATTTTTATGCCCATTGAGTGTAACCCTAGAGCAATATTCTGGGTTGGGCAATAAGAGTCTATTTGCTTTGTATCTTAATGTCTGTCGGGAAAGGATATTGATATGAAACATTTGGAAATGAAAATGTCTCATTTGACACCTACACAGCACAAAATGTGCTTTATTGGTTGCAGGCAGTGGATCTAAATCACCATAATCGCTCATAAAAGCCAAGTCAGTAGCACTGTCTAATGATATTTTGTGATTTATAATAAAGTGGCTTTATATATGATACTTAAACTGCTATAAAAATAAAAAGATATCTGGGAAGATTTATGATCAGATGTCTGCGTCTTGTCTGATATCTAAAGGACATTTATGCTGAAGGAATGCTCTATTACATTTTTGTCATTCTGTGTGTTTTCATAACCCCGGCTTCACAGATGTAGCAGCAATGTAAAGCAGTATTGCTCACTTTCATAAGGAGCACCTGTGTTTGGAGACTGACATTCCATGTACTTATCTAGTCCTGAGGAACACCTGTAAGGCGGATGGGAGCTCCAGAATAAACATAGCAACTGTATGTCCAGGTGGAGTGGAGGTCTGTCTGGGAGTTGGCAGAGATCCTGTGCTGTGTGATGAACTGCATTTCAAAACTTTCTGAATCTCTCTAAAGAGCTATTAGATTTTGATGAATGTTCAGCACGGAGACTGTATACATTGTTAACTATGTAGGCCAGACCGATGAGAGGCATATTTTCTTTTTGTGAGTATTTTACTTTTTTTATTCATCAAACCATAACTCTAAGCTTAGTATATGTGTACAATTTAGTGCCAAATTAACTCTTTTGTTTTAAAATCTAGTTATATATTGCATTTCATAAAGAAAATGTTCACATAATTCCTCAACAAGCCATGTGATTTTCTTTCTGTATTCCTTTAAACTTTCTATTTCTCAAAGAATCCTGAAAAAAAAAAAAAACAGTTTCCACAAAAATATTGAGCAGCAAATCAGCATATCAGAATGATTTATGAAGGATCTTGTGACACTGAAAATTCAGCTTTGCCATCACAGGAATAAGTAAATTTAAAATAGATTAATATATTAAAAAAGGTTATTGTAATTGTAATAATATTTCACAAAATTACTTTTTTTTTACCATTTTTGAGTGGTAGTGTAGATGGCTCTAATGCTCATAGACAAACTAAAATCCACAAAACTCTTTTAATGTCAAAATGTCTCTAAAACACAAGGTTAAGTTGTTGAACTCTCTATCCCCAAGTTTGAGATGTAGTAGTAGTAGGATGCACCCTATTAAGAATTCTCCACACGTTTAAGTTAACGTAGGTTTGTTTGTTGTTTGGAAGATCAAAGATTGTCCTCTTGAGTTAAGAAGAGCAAAGCATATAGTGTGAGGCTCTTAAACACCCTTATCGCCTCTCTTTAAACACTAAGAGCTTATAAATCTTCTTTAACCAGGTCTTGAAACAAACTAGTCCTCTAAAGCAGTCAGCTAGTGTCTTATTCTTTCTATGGAGGGCTGCAATAAACATTTAAAACTTTGTTTCTGTGTTTCTGTTTGCTGTGCCTGTGATGTACTGCGCTGCGGGCATTGAGCCGGTCCAAGCCCACCATTACCAATCAATGGCTGACTGTTGACCTCTGACCCGTGTCGTAACTGGAGCTCGTAACTCTGTGATAAAGCCAGTCAGAGCTCCGCTTGCATGGTGGAGGAGAGCCCTGGAGACTGATACTGCTGAAAATTGATAGCTTTTGTGAGCCTTGGTACTATTGGTCAGACTATCTCATGCTCATTCGTTGTCAGTAGGACTTTGTGTTTTCTATATTTAGCATGCCAGCCTTCACATATCCAACTAATTGCCATTGTGTGGATATCAGATCCAAAACAAGTGTCAACCGGACCATCAACCATTGTCTGAATCCCGTCACTCACATTATTATTCACAAGTGTTCACGGCTCATTATAACAGGATATTATTAGTCACATTGTGGAGTTGGGTTATACACGGTTTGCACTCTCTGTCGTTTCTTTTGGCTGCTGCAGCCATACCCTCACCCCTCTTGTTTTTATGAACATTTTGGGGTTTTACTCAGTGACTCACACCTCTCCATACTCGCACAGCAAACAATAACACACACACATTCACTTTCCTGCCTATGCACACGACACCTCGTCTGATTTAGGGTGTAGTGTATATAAAAGCTGTATTGAATTACAACCCTGCTTTAATTGGACTAGTGGTACAGTGTGCCGCTGTCACAATGAAAAATCAGCCTTTCAGGGTCCGTGGAATGTCTAACCGCTGGCTTGTCAGTGGACGGAGGGAAAGAAAAAGTTAATTGTTCTCTGGCGCGCGTTCAAACTCTGTCGTAATTGCACAGAAATCTCGAGGAGGTTTCAGCGCCGGGACTTTATTTATTTGCCTCCTTCCTCTGTTTTAAAGTCGACTGTGCTGAAATGGGCCCCCGGGCATCCAGGGGACCCCCTGAGAGAAGGCCTCCATTTTTTTTCCTGCTCTCAGCCTGGTTCTCACTGGCTGGCATGCTGAGTTCAGGGTCTAGAATTAATTAAGGTGCATGCCTTCCTGTTGATCCCACCACTATGCAGCCGCTGGCCCAAATGGTGGACTTCCTCCCTGTGGGGTTAAATTCCCCCCAAAGTTGAAAATGGACAAACCCAGCGGTTGGGTTAAATGTTTGCCTAAGCTGCTGGGTGGTTTTATTTAACTCAACTATTGTTTAAAAATTGTTGTATTGCTCACTTAAAAGGAACCCAAATATGTTGGAAATTAACATTTATTAATATGTTTAAAATACAAACATTTATAAATAAGTTTAATGAATGATAATTAAACAATAAATATTAAATTGCTTAATAAATGTTAACTTTTTGATTATTATTGTTGCCTCTAGTAATTATGTGTCTGATTTTTAATTTCCAACCAATTTTGGGTTCATTTTAACCCAGCCATATAGTAATTTTTAAATAAAACTGCCCATCACGTTGGGTAAACATTTAACCCAACCCCTAGGTTAAAACAACCCAATCATTGAGTTTGTCCAATTTTACCCCAACTTGGGTTGTTTTTAACCCAGCATTATAATGGGGTGAAAATGCTCCTCTCATCTTAGTGTACAAATAATTAAATGTGATCTAAAGATTCCAACTTCAACATATATAAAAATATTTGAAAGAAGTATATTAAAGGTGCAGTAAGTGATTTCTGAGAAATGCTGTTGAAAGTGGATCAGACTGAGCACCACAACACACTTGTCAATCAGCAGCATAGCGTGTCCACTCATGATGGGGGAGGAGAGAGAGTGAACAAGAGTGAGATTCGAAGAAAGACTGTAGAAAGAGAGATGGCTGAGAGACATTACAAAAGAGAAAAGGTCAGAGGAATATCGCTGCAAAAAGAAAGAAGGGTTATGATCTGGCAAGAGCTTTAGGACCCACATTAATATTAGAAAATGGATGGCAAGGCTGCGTTGTTCCTTCTACTGGTTTTGCTATGTTTTTTACAGAACCAAGATATGCTGTTGTAATGTAAGCTGTAGTAACAGGACAGTTTTGAGTGTCATTGTTTGTCTGGAGCTGGTGTACTGCTGGCGACTAACAACAAACATGCTTGTATATATTCTTGTGTACTGTATGTTAATTTTTTGTTTTTCATTGTCATTCTTTTGTCATCTTTGCTTTATTTTTCATGAAGTGTTATTTTGCTTCGCTTCAGCTATGATAAAGAGACTCGTGTTTATGCATTTTGTGGGTGGAGCAAACAAGGGAGGGGTGTGATTGTTTGAGTTGGTTTCACAGTGATTCTAAGAAATCACTTACTGCACCTTCAATAAGGGCAAACTAGAATAAGATGATGAGAACAATCTACAATGTTTTATGCATTTTATTTTCTTATTCTTGTAGTTATATTTGATCATATTACTTTTTTCTTTTTCTTTTTTGTAAAGCACTTCTTAAAAGGTGCTATATAAATCTTTACTTGTTTTCCAGTTGTCTAATTTAATCCAGTTTTTTTTCAGCATAATTTGAATGAAATGTTTAACAGGAAAATGAATGTGAGAATGTCTCAGTATTTGGTTTGACATAATGACAGCAGCAGTCAAGTTGACATGAACTCCAATGGTTTGTGTTAAACCTGATAATCATGTTCTCCAGCATGATTTGAAAATTATCCAAAAAAGCAACTTCTTAATAACATCTGCACATTTGCACCCAATCACATGATCAATGCCACAAATGTACTTGTTTGTTTAGTGACCTTGAAGTCTTTTCTTATTCAGTTTGTCTATTTTACCTTTACATTTTTTTCTTTTTTTTTCTAAATTCTAAAACATTGTTTATATGTACAGTACAGTCCAAAAGTTTGGAAACACTAAGATTTTTAATGTTTTTAAAAGAAGTTTCGTCTGCTCACCAAGGCTACATTTATTTAATTAAAAATACAGTAAAAAACAGTAATATTGTGAAATATTATTACAATTTAAAATAACTGTGTACTATTTAAATATATTTGACAAAGTAATTTATTCCTGTGATGCAAAGCTGAATTTTCAGCATCATTACTCCAGTCTTCAGTGTCACATGATCCTTCAGAAATCATTCTAATATGCTGATCTGCTGCTCAAGAAACATTTAATGTGTACAATTGTACAAAATATTTGTGTACAATATTTTTTTTCAGGATTATTTGATGAATAGAAAGTTCAAAAGAACAGTGTTTATCTGAAATCTAATCTTTTGTAACATTATAAATGTCTTTACTGCCACTTTTGATTGATTTAATGCATCCTTGCTGAATAAAAGTATTCATTTCTTTAATTTCTTTTCAAAAAAATAAAAATAAAAATTCTTACTGACCCCAAACTTTTGAACGGTAGTGTATAATGCTACAGAAGCTTTGTATTTCAGATAAATGCTGTTCTTTTGAACTTTCTATTCATCAAGGAATCCTAAAAAAAAAGTACACAACTGTTTTCAACATTGAAAATAATCATAAATGTTTATTGAGCAGCAAATCAGCATATTAGAATGATTTCTGAAGGATCATGTGACACTGAAGACTGGAGTAACGATGCTGAAAATTCAGCTTTGCATCACAGGAATAAATTACTTTGTCAAATATATTTAAATAGTACACAGTTATTTTAAATTGTAATAATATTTCACAATATTACTGTTTTTTACTGTATTTTTAATTAAATAAATGTAGCCTTGGTGAGCAGACGAAACTTCTTTTAAAAACATTAAAAATCTTAGTGGTTCCAAACTTTTGGACTGTACTGTATATTCTGTGTATATATGGTTATGTCAGACAGAGAACAGAAATTTGAGGTATGTGCTACGTAAGGCAGGGGAGCATGTGTGTATATATATGCCATAGCTTGTCTGTGTGCGTTGAACAAATAAGATTCTCCTAAGCTTAGAGGGACACTTCACAGGGGACACATAGCTGGCGTGCCTCTCCATACTTGATATCCTCTTTCCTTTTTCATAATTTTCACCTCATAGTTCTGTCTCCCTCATGGCTGACTTCCCAGACAATACACCTCATCTGTAGATGCTGAGATAAATGAAAAGATGTTTTAGTTTCTTTTATTGAAGAAAAAGATTGTTAAATGGTTTTAAAATGGAATGCTGCCATATTCCTCACTCCAGTATGACGACGACATAACAAAACTAATGACTGGTTATTAGAGAATGGAAGTAGCTATTTTTCCAGACTAAGCACACATACGTCGCCAAGATGACTGGAAAGGTTCATGTTATAATCATGGGGTACGAACACCTTAAAAAGAGCAGATTCACATACATTCTATCATAAATGTCGCAAAAATAACCACTGAACATTTTGGTGACATATGCAAACACTATAAAAATGATATTTTCCAGAAAACACACGAAGAATTGCGAAGAATTTAATGATTGTTATGGTAGTTGTAAGCTGGATGTGTTTGATTTTCTAAAAAGAACTGACTTATCAGAGTCATTTGTTCAGGAATTGAACTACACAGATTGTTCAGAATGTGTTTGATTCAGTAAAAAAAACAAGTCATTAATTGTCATTTGTTCAGGAATCGGACTACACTGATTGTTCGTAATGTGTTTGTTTCACTTAAAAGAACTGACTTATTAGAGTCATTCGTTCAGGAATCAGGCCACACTGGTTGTGCTGCATTGGTTTGATTCACACAAAAGAACTGACTTATCAGAGTCATTTGTTCAGGAATTGAACTACACAGATTGTTCAGAATGTGTTTGATTCAGTAAAAAAAACAAGTCATTAATTGTCATTTGTTCAGGAATTGAACTACACAGATTGTTCAGAATGTGTTTGATTCAGTAAAAAAAACAAGTCATTAATTGTCATTTGTTCAGGAATCGGACTACACTGATTGTTCGTAATGTGTTTGTTTCACTTAAAAGTACTGACTTATAAGAGTCATTCGTTCAGGAATCAGGCCACACTGGTTGTGCTGCATTGGTTTGATTCACACAAAAGAACTGACTTATCAGAGTTCATTCAATTGAACTACACTGATTGTTCAGAATGTTTTCGATTCAGTAAAAAGAGCCGTGTCATTAATTGTCTACACTGCAGGCTACACATGGTTGTGCTGAGTTTGTTGTTCATGAAATGGACTACACTGATTGTTCGTAATGTGTTTGATTCACTTAAAAGATCCAACTCAGAGTCATTTGTTCAGGAATCAGACTACACTAGTTGCGTTATATGTGTTTGCATAACTTAAAAGAATATAGACTCAGTAGAGTCAGTTGTTCAGCAGTCGGACTACACTGATTGTCCAAAATGTGTTTGATTCACTAAAAAGAACTGATTCATTAGAGTCATTCATTCTTTATGGGACTTTTCCAAATCCTCTGAATATAATAGCTTTATTTGACAAATATTAATTGATGTAATTATTACAGCACTCAATCAGTCTGTTTTATGTTCTGCATGTCCATCAATATGATTTTTTTCTCTCTCTCTCTTTCTAAGATTTGGCAGATAACTTGGCAATTGATGACTTGACGCTTCACGAGTTGCTCCTGACTCCCACACTGGCTAAAGACGCAAAAGGCGGAGCTTCCGTACCTGGAGCGGCACGGGCGGCATATGTTCCTAGTGCAACCTTCATCTTTACCATCATCATCCTCATAACATTGGGTATTCAGTGATGAATCCATCTCCAAACCCGTTTGATCAGAAACGATACCGATGCCCAAGTGTACATAAAGCTCCATGGTTTTGGCCAAGGACAAGAACCTTTCCTCTTCTCAGCCTCAAGTCTTACTATATGAACCTCTTCTTTTCTATATTTTGTGTGGACCTGAGGATTTCAGTATCATCTACCCACGCTCAGACTATGAACAGCATGAAGAGCATTACTTATACATACAAGAATCATGTTCTTTCCCTCCATGCTCGTATGCCACACAACAGCCATGTGTTTTGCATTGAGCATCGCCTCCCCTTTGCTATACACATGCAGTTTTACACAAAGGCCAAAGCCTTCTGGAGGAAAAGGAGCTAAATCGCTTTTGAAAAGACAAAGAGGCTCAGCTTTTGTGAGTGAATGGGCACACTTAAGGAGAAGGAAGCGTGACTGACAGAGTCTGAGAACACGTACAACCGCTCTAGTGGCGCAGACTGTCTCTCATACATACACTGCAGTGAGCTTCTCCTCTGCTGCTCATTTCCTGTGCAGTAAATGACCCTTGGAGCGGAGGACATCAAGGCATCGGCATGTCGTTGTGAAACCCTCTCCTTACAGCGCGACACAGCTGTACTTCATTTACAAAAAAATGCTTTTAAACGGTTTTATTAGAATGCTGACTTTCCCTTTTCAGAAATTGTGGTATTTTATAATCTCTCTTTGATTTCGTCTCTCATTATCTCTTTCATTTCCTCTATTCTTGCATTATAATCGTGTGATTAAAGCGTTCTCTTAAATGGACACCCTCCACACTTCCTGTTGTTTCTTTTCCTCCCTCTTTTCGCAGGTCACCGTAGCATTTGCATTCAAGGAAAGATGCGGCATGTTGATGGCTTGATGGATCTGTGCATCTGTAAGGTTTTCTGTTTCTGGACATCTTCATATATAAAGGGCTAAAGCTGTCATTTTAGATCAGAATGGGAAACCTATGGACACTGTTTTCCTTTCGTAACCTGTGATGTAATTCATTACTGATCTCTGTGCAGTGCTCAAAGGCATGTCATTGTGTGTTAAGTGTGAAAAAGTGTTTTAAACAAACTAAAAGAATTCGCCTCATTGTGTTAGACTCCCCAAAACTGGAATGATACACAGTGTTTTCAGACCTTAGCCCATTTTTATTTAACTAGATTATAAATTATAAATTTTTTCCCTTTTTTATGTTATTTCAAAGCACCTACACTCGAGTGTTAAGTATTTATGTATTGTGTGTGTCTCCTTCCCCTTTTTCCCACACAACTACAACTATCCAAATCTATTTGTAGTTTGACTTCCTTGAGTGTAAACTCTGGGCTTTTAATGTCATTTATTACTCACCCTCATGTTGTTCCACACCCGCAAGACCTTCGTTCATCTTCGGAACACAAATTAACAACACACTCTCTGACTTCTCCATAGACAGCAATTTAACCACCGATTTCAAGGTCCAGAAAGGTACTAAAGACATCGTTAAAATAGCTCGAACCTTAATTTTATGAAGCGACGAGAATACTTTTTGTGCACAAAAACAAAACAAAAATAAGGACTTTGTTCAACAATATCTTCTCTTCTTTGTCATTCTCCTACACTGTTGACGTTCAGCGCTTCCAGGTTCTACATCAGAAAGCCGGCTGTTTTGTTTTTGCACACAAAAAGTCGCTTCATAAAATTAAGGTTGAACCACTACAGTCACGTGGACTATTTTAACGATGTCTTTACTACCTTTCTGGACCTTGAAAGTGGTGGTTAAATTGCTGTCTATGGAGGAGTCAGACAGCTCTCGGATTTCATCAAAAATATCTTTATTTTTGTTCCAAAGATGAACAAAAGTCTTACGGGTGTGGAACAACTTGAGAATTTTCATTTTTGGGTGAACTAACCCTTTAAGCGTTTGTATCACCTTCTGATTCAGCCAGAGACTGGAGTATGTGGCAGAACTATCTGTTTGTCCAAAGTGTTTTGGGAACCTGTTTGTTTTTTTGCAATTCTATTTTTGTACCACTAGTGGTACAAAAATGTCACGTCACCTTCAATTTGACAGTTTAATGCATAGCTATTCATGATATTAAACTTTTGGCTGATACCAATAGGCAGATTATTTGAGCAGATCTTTTACCAGCTTTGTATTTTTTACAATGTCTATAGTATATGTAAATGAACAATGTGTACTCTTTCTCCGTTACCTGCGCACAGATATCCAGTCAAAAGTTTGCTGGATGACGTACCATTTTTGCCTCATCCAGCGGACTTTAGACAGCTCCATTATTTGTTAAAACTACAGATCGAGCTTCCGCATTTTTTTGTATTCCCGTGGATTTGGATCAATAGATGGGTGCCACCAAAAGTTTTTATCAAAAAGAAAACGCCACAGCTCTTTTTCTGTTTCCTCTATTGATGTAGCACCGATTTCAGAAAATGGTTCACCTTTTTTACTGCATAGACAGCCAAGTTTTATTAAAAGCCCATATTGCTAGCAGTGAAGTAACCCTTTAAATATCAAAAACCTGAAATTCAGTGCTGGTACCAGCTGGATTGAGTATGTATCACCTTGTTCCATAATTCAACCACGAGTTCCTGTCCTGCTGAAACTTGCTCCTTTTTAGTTTTGAAGCAGTTTTCTTGTAATACTTTTCTGTATTTATTTAACATCACTTCTTTTGGGTTAATAAGATGCCCCAGACTTCACAGCACTACAAATCTTACAGAGAATGGTGTTTTCTTTAAGGTGAACACAGTGTTTTACAACACACATTTCACCACATCTTGACAACATTGGTTGCATTTGACTATGTAATCTTTTCATACATTGCAACTCAGTCAATATTATGCTTCTTGCCAGGCTGCAGTTATGTTTTTATGTGATTCTTTAGGAGTAATGAGATCCTCTGTGCCCCCCTCCCCAACGGGCCAGTGATACGCAGAGCTCTTGATATGGTTGACTGGTGCACCTTCACTAATCACTGGCCTCTCTGTAGCTTCCCTCACAGGTCTCCTTGTTCACGCTCAGAGTCTTGAGGGACAATGTCTGGATGCTCTGATTTAGCCCTCACCTACTGATAATTGTGCCAACAGTGCCCGCTGGGACATCCAGACACTTGGATAATGTTTTGTGCCCATTTCCTAATTCAAACATTTGTTTTACTTTAGCTCAAATTTCTCAGTAATGCTCTTTTGTCTTCATTTTCACAGCTGTCCTTCAGATCCACAGCCTAGATAATGATCACTTTAACTGTGGGGTTTTATCCAGAAAATGTGCTGGTTATTTTAATGACTCACAGGTAGAGGCCAATTGGAAGGCAGTCATTTCCTGGTTGCAGCAATTGTTTTGCATTAGAACTTCTGTTTGTTTGAGCTTTCCGTTTATTTCACATTATATGAAATAAATACAATTTGAGTTTAAATGCTTACAAATTAAAATACCACAATTTTATGTATTCAAAAAAAGATTTTTGCAAGACACTGGATATTTACAGTGATATGCTTTATGTAAAACTGTAAAAGTAATATAAACACTGAGCTGCAAGAAAGCATAATACATTCAGTTTGAAAGAAAAAGGCATACAAACTTTAAAAACAAACTAAATGCTGAGGAATTGATACACAAAAATTGAAACAAATAGCTTGTTGTCATACAGTATGTATTAAATGAAGGATGTGCTTTTGCCAGTAATGGAATGAGTGCCGTAATTAAACTCTGAATTCTGCAATACTGTTTATACTGGTACTGATTGCACAGTGGGGGTGCATTCAGGGGCCATTTGGCACATTTGAGTACTTGAGCTTGGCTTTAGCCGTTCAATAACCAGAGCGACGGGGGAGGGGGGTAAAATGGAGCCCTTCATTCACTCCAGGGTACAGTTACTCAGACCTCATATTAGTGGAGAAACTGTCCTGCCTCTACCTGCTCTTCTGTGAAACCCAGTGTACAGAATGTTTGATGGTCAATACTTCTTTTCAAAGAACGTTCAGAGTACAAATACTGTTTATTTGTGACAATAAAGTACATGTGTTATAATTTAAAAAGTTTCCATGTAAATGATAATCAAATAAAAATGTTAAAGTTGCAGTCGTGATGTTGTTTTGGTAGTTTGTTTGTGGAAAACTAGTCTTATGGATACTAGTGTATGAAGTGTGTATGTGTTCATACCTATATGCAATTCTCATTCCAACCAGTTGAGGGGTGTCTTTTTGACATTCAGTCTTTCAGTAGTATTAAAAATGCATGTTGACCTAATTACATAAAGTGAAGGCAAATGAATAGCATATTATCAACTCCACTCATCTCCATTTTGTCTTGATGATCTCCTCTCAGCTGATCAAAGCTGTCAGACACACCTGTGGAGCCTCACACTTACAGTTGCAAATTAAACCTTATTTAGTCTGTGTTTATAATCTTGTCACCCCTCTCCACCCACAAACACACACACACACAAACAATCCCCTGGTGTGTTTAACAGACTTTATCTCGTTACTAACCTAGTCTGACTGCTCTTATTTTCGCACTCACGTTTTTCGTGGATTCAGATTCTGTTGTGTCCCTCTGGTCTTTTCTCCCTAAAGCAGTGAAGAGAGGCCGGTTATCAGGCGAGAGAGCTGCAGAGAGGCTGAGCAGGGCTGTTGGTTACTCTCTGAATGTTAATGGACAAGTGAGAATGGGCAAACAGGCCCATTGAAATGCGCAGGTTGAATGTTTTCTTAGGGTAATAAAGTGGCTATACAGGGATCCCCCATTTTTAGGACCAACTGGTCTTCTTTGTTTAGGGTGGCACAGTTAGTCAGGCTAATTGTGTTCTACAGAAATTGTTACTAGTTTATTGCTGTTTTTGTGATTCTGTGGGTGAAAACCATCTCCATACTAATAGGCCACTATGATA
>RJVU01062584.1:9680158-9721035 GCA_003731715.1 Anabarilius grahami | reverse complement strand
AATTTATTTTTCATTTACAAAATTATATTTTTTTTAAAAATAGACATGCAAAATGTTAAATATCAAAAATTTTAAGCGTAATCAGTCAGGAACCGATGAACTGGTAGGAATATGAAACAGATTTGTATAATCTTAACCGCACATGTTTTTGTGCAGTAGTATCGCAAAGCTGTGGATTTGTCCGTTACTAAGTATTCTGGGAAAGAGAGAGCTCACCTTTTGTTTTCTATTGAGTAGCTATAACACCGGTCCACTCTCTCATATCCACAATCAACGGACCCCAGAACCCCTCCGCAGGATCTCATTGGCCACTGGCTTTCCCAGCTTTGGTCACACAGCATGAATGGGGTAGGCTGAGGAATGCGGGGACACAATAGTTGGAATGTCAGTTTGCTAAGAGCTCCCCCCTAGACCATGCATAAACACACACACACACAGCCACAACAACACATGAAACACACATGCTCCAACACATCCAGACATGTCAAAGTGCGCCCTCTGTGCTGATGCACTTCAAGGTTAAGAATGAATGGAAAACGATTAGAAATGTGAATGAGATTAAGGAAAAATCACTGCATATAATGAAGGCCACATGAAAACCATTTGAGAGAACATCAAGCGTCATTGCTTACTGTAGCAATGATATAGAACAATCTGGACCATCGATGACTTTCTCATCTATAAAATAATCCACATAAAGGAAAAATTATGATTGATCACAGATTACATTTTTGCTTAAAATAGATTATTTTATGCACTAATGTAAACCCTAATGCTCAAAATAATTAATTGGTTTGAGTAGGGCAAACTCAAATTAAATCAAGTTTAAATCAAGTGGAGCATGAGCTTGGTTTGAGAACAGGTATATGTTAAATGCTCTGTCACTCTTTCAGCAATTGCTATGCTATGCTAATGTGTGCTGAATTAGCTAGTTATAGCTAGCTAAATTTCCACTACTAAAAATACATTAAATTGAGATTACATGATAATTTTTTATTAAATGTAATCAACTTACTCAAAATATTAAAGTTAAAGGGTTAGTTCACCCAAAAATGAAAGTTCTGTCACCCTCATGTCGTTCCACACCCGTAAAACCTTCGTTCATCTTCGGAACACAAATTAAGATGTTTTTGATGAAATCTGATGGCTCAGTGAGGCCTCCATTGACAGCAAGATCATTTCCTTTTTCAATGCCCAGAAAGCTACTAAAAACATATTTAAAACAGTTCATGTGACTACAGGGGTTCAACCTTAATATTATAAAGCAACGAGAATACTTTTTGTGCACCAAAAAAACAAAATAACGACTTTATTCAACAATATCTAGTGATGGACGATTTTAAAACACTGCTTCATGAAGCTTCGATGCTTTACGAATCTTTTGTTTCGAATCTTTTTGTTCGGAGTGCCAAAATCACGGGATTTCAGTAAACGAGGCTTCGTTACGTCATAAGTGTTTCGAAATTTCAATAGTCCACATGACTTTGGCAGTTTGATACGCGCTCCGAACCACTGATTCGAAACAAAAGATTCATAAAGCTTCGAAGCTTCGTGAAGCAGAGTTTTGAAATCGTCCATCACTAGATATTGTTGAATAAAGATGTTATTTTGTTTTTTTGGTGCACAAAAAGTATTCTCGTCACTTTATAACATTAAGGTTGAACCGCTGTACTCACATGAACTGTTTTAAATATGTTTTTATACCTTTCTGGGCATTGAAAAAGGAAATGATCTTGCTAGCAATGGAGGCCTCACTGAGCCATCGGATCTTAATTTGTGTTCAGAAGATGAACGAAGGTCTTACGAGTGTGGAACGACATAATTAATTACAGAAATTTAATTTTTGGATGAACTAACCCTTTAAGATCAATTAAATGAGTACAAAATTTAAATCTGCTTGCTTAAAAAATGTGATTAAAAACTGATTACCTCAAATTTTTTGAGTTTTGCCAACTTTTTCGGGTTTACTATGTACTATGCAGCAAAATATATATGAATAAATATGTGGTTTAACGTCCTTACCTTTTAAAAAAGCTCAAGTCTCAGGAGTTTTACAACAACTGCTCTAAACCCCACAAAAACCGCTCTAATTATGGGCTGTGTCATTGTTGGAAAGACGGGCTGTTGTCCCTGAGGACTGTCATAATCTAAGTGAGATGTTTCGGTTTGGTTGCTCATCATGGGCTGAGATTCCACCGACTGTCTCTCTCTCTCTGTTTCTTTCGGCCTCTCTTTCCCAATCTTCTTGGCTGTCATTGGGCCTCTAGCCACACCACAACCTTTGCAGATCTGTGTCACATTTCATGACATGCAGACATATCAAGAGGTTATGCTCTCACCTCTTTAGTGCCCTTCTTGCGAGTTGATTGATTTATGTATTACAGAAATCTACCTATCTGTCTGTCTATATATGCTCTTAACTATCAATTAAAGTGGCAAAAACTTCTGTAAAGTGTCAACATTGTATCTACTCAGTACAGGAATGATTTGAACAATATGTACACGATTACTGGCAGACTGTAAATGTTAATATTCTAAGTCAATGTAACCTCCTGCGCGCGCCATGCTCCACCCCGTGTGTTTCGCGTGGCCAGCTCTCTTTGTCCGGAACTCAGCTGCGTGCTCGCGCAGTCCTGACTCTGTGCTGAGATCTCGCCGCGCGCACAAGCGACTCCTCGATTCCCACTCTGCGTCCCGACTGCACACCAGCGCGAGAGGGGGAAAACTTTCCTAAAACTTTTTTATCTCAATTTTCTCGCTTCTTCTTCTACAGAGCAAACTGCTTTGCGGATCCTTTCAATAGAAGAAACTGGTTGAGAAGTACCAACGTTGAACATGTGTGCGCGTGCATAGCGCTGGACTATAGGGCAGATTTGCTTTTGTTTTTCTTAAGAAAAAAAAGTAGCAAAGAAGAGCGCCAAGTACTGACCGCTTCACTGTTTGTTGTTACTTTTGTTCGTTTTTTTATTCGTTACACACTGCAGGATTGTTTCGCTCGTTGTTCTTTTTAGAGGCCCGGTTTTTATTGCTCAAGAAAACCCAGTTCGCGAGATCCGAGCGGCTAAAAGAAGTTAAACACCGAGAGTCGCCGCATCCTCATGAGGAAATCAGAAGTGCGAATCGAAAAGATTTCGTGACTGAACTTTTTGTTTTCTGTTACTTTTTGGTGTTGCGGCTCCATTGCTCAAGCGGCCAGCGATGAAGATGTTCGTTGTTTTTACTGTATGTCTGTCGGTTGTGGTTTTGGCGTCGGCTCAGGCTGACCAGAAGTTAAAGAACTGCAATGAAGTCAGAACTGCCTACAGCTCGAAAGGTTTCAACGTCAACGATGTTCCCAACAAAGGAGTGCACGGTGAGTTACACTGATTTTATTTACTTTAAAAATAGTTTGTGACAGTTTTTCAAGAAAGATTGGATTATCAAGGCTTTAGGTAACTACTAAAAGCAGCAAGGTGTGTAAATACACAATCGGCCATGCATAACAAGGCCTGTTTTGTATTTTCTAAGAAAGTTTACAACACGTCCAGGGTTTTACTATGACCAAATGTTGATTATAACTTTTTTAAACTCTAATATTATTGTTCGCTCATCATATTGGCCTTCAATTTCATTACGATGACTAAGACAGTACTTTTGACACAGTGCAATAATGAATTACAGTATGGGATTGTTCACCTAAATAAATACTGTTTACATGTCCTCGTTTTTGTTCCGTACCTGTATTTTATTTCTCCTGTGGAAGTGAATCGGCAGAATGACAGCCCAGTCACCATTCACTTGCATTATATGAAAAAGGAGATGCAATCAAAGTGAATAATGAGACTGTCATTCGACCTAACATCACATTTTGTGTTCCGCAGACATAAAAGACAAAATGTTTAGGAAAAGCAGGAGTTTTGAGTACATGTCCGAATTTTTATTTAAGGGTGAACTGTCCCTTTAAGTCGCTTTCTCCGGCTAACATGTGCGTTACCGCACTTCGGATTGTGAGTATGCAGTTACTGCATCTTTTAAACGGGATGCAGCTCGTGATTACATTTCTATAGTTACAAGTGTTCCGTCGTTCCTCCTCTCCGCACCCCCCAGCTGCTGTCTTTGTTTCAAAGTGGTGTACTTTGTCATTGTAAGCGAGAGTCAGTCATCGGACAGTGATTGTCATTCAGAAGCGCTTAATGCTCATGTAAATGCGCTGATTTTATCTGGAGCGGCAATGGGGGCGGGGGCGTAACAAGTTGCAGTTTTTAGCTCCTCTTCAAGGTTTGAATGAGGGGGATAAGCTAGCCTCGGGACACAGTTTGGATTATTTCCCCTTAAGTAAAAGAGAAAGCTTTCCTGACTTGAAGGCAGTCCAAATGCTTCTGTACTCTGCATTTAGGGCATTGAATCTAACCATGAACCAATGCACAGATATGATTGAAACTCACTAGATAACTCTCATTTGAAATCTGAATTTGGCATGACACACTCCAAGTATGCATTATAAAGTTTTAAGCAATATCACAAGAGCAAGAGTGCTGTTGTTTTTAATGTATGATATTGTATACAGTAGTTTGCAAGTTTTTACAGTATACAAGTTGTTGTACTTGTACCAAGTAGGTATACGACTAACTTGTGCTTCAGGCAAAAAATTAACCAATTAGTTTGTATATTTCTTCTCTGACAGAGAAAAGAGTGCCAAAGAAGCCAAAGTGTTCATTGAGTGTCATTAAGCAATTCAGGCTTTGATCCGTGTGGACCGATTGACAGCTTTCTCCTCACTTAGGGGTGTAAATTAGACATTTCATCACAATACGATCTGACATTGACCAGAAATACAATGTTTGCAGATACCTCAAAACATGCCGCAATACGATTACAGAGCCTGTGATCGATATACCAATACTACAATATAATGTGCCTCTTTTACAAAAACAATTTTTATGAACTCATAAATGCAGCCAAAATATGATATAACATGACATTTGATTGAACTTACAGTATTTGAAATATTCAGAATCACTATTGGGACATTGACAACAAAAAATACTTAAAGGATTAGTTCACTTTCAAATGAAAAATTACCCCAAGCTTTACTCACCCTCAAGCCACTCCTAGTTGTATATGACTTTCTTCTTTCTGGTGAACACAATCTGAGTCATATTAATAAATATCTTGATGCATCCGAGCTTTATAATGGCAGTGAACGAAAGTCATATGCACCTATGGCTTGAGGGTGAGTAAAGCTTGGGGTAATTTCATTTCAATCATTTGAAAGTGAACTAATCCTTTAATAACACAGAAAAATAAATAATTAAAAAAACATTCTGAGTTGCATATCGTTAGTTATTTGATCAATGCATCCATTTATATTGATTTATATTTACTCCTCAATGCTAAAAACATTTTAAAATCAGTCGAATTTGAGGACCTGGCTTGAGCTTTTGTGTATTATCTCATGTATTCCTATGATTTTTTTTGATGATTAAACCAAGTGCATGCATGACTCCATCTAGGTACATAGAAACAATTGAGCTTTAATTTTCCCTGTACTTTACACCAGCCCATACACCGGTCCATTGTCTACCCTGTGGTGTCATTGTAATGCAAACTTTGAGTGTTCCCCAACATGTCTGCATTTGTCATGTTTTATTGTGTCAAATCTCCAGTTGTGTTGTGATGGCTTTAAAGTGAATTATAAAGGCTCGTTTAGAGGGTAGGTTTGGGTGCCATGTGCGTGTACCTCTCACAATGGTGCACAAAATGCGTCGGGACCCTGTGCAAGGCTAACCTCAGTTAGCATGCCTTTGTCAATAAGAGACTGAGATAATTGATACAGAGAAATAGACATGGTCTGCTGTCGCTGAGGGGTGGAGGTTCTTAGAAAGAAAAAAAGGAAGCACAAAAAGCTCTGCTTTGGCTTAACAATGTCTCCTGTTGCTAGGGAGAAAATGGTCCACAGGAGAACCTAATTGAACTGGCAGTGGCCCCCTGGTTCTGGCTTTCAGAGCTGGCCCTCTTCACCTTGTAGTCAAAACATGTCTTCTTTATTCTTCTGTAGTCCCGAAGCACAATTCCATCCTTATGGTTTGAGCCAGTACTGCATGGAGCACTAATCAGGCAAATGGTCAAAATTACACCCCATGCATGACGATTTTTCTTCGTTCCAGCCATTCATTTGGAAGGGTATTATTATTTATACACAGAATAGTTTTTCATGTGATTCACACTAGTCAAGAAAGGCTGGTCGTTTCATTGAAGACCACTGTTCTTTTCAGTGTCGTTTTGCTTTTGTTACAGTTGTAAATCAGAAGTATAGAACGTTATGGCTTTTGCAGGCACTGCATCCAACATGGCAAGATTTCCTGGAGCCGCAAGTATCTTTTGCTTTTGATTAGGAGTGAAAGGATGAAATTAAATGTTAACTCTCTATCTTGCCTTTAACCGTAGGAGTTCATGATATGGAAGTAAACCAAAAATAAGGAAGTAATTTAAATTGGTTGCCTCTTGCTATTTTTAACAAATGTGCTGTAATGTGTTATGATGATGAGTCACAATGTCCTTCCTTTATTTGTGTCTTTTAAATATTATTCAGAAGCTCATTAAAACACCTTCCCCCGGTTTCACAGACAAGGCTTAAGTCAAGCCTAATGAATGTTTGAGCTGTTTTAACTGAAAGCAACTTCTACTGTCATATCTTAAAATATGTCACTGCCATTGTATTTTCTCAAGATGCACACCAGTAATGTTTTTTTTCCCCAATGCACGTTTATAAAAGCTACTTAAATATTTTAATTGAACTAATCCTGGCTTAATCTAAGCCCTGTCTATAATGTTCTTGTTAGGCCGAACTACCCCTTTTAGTTTGACCTCTTTTAACCTCTTGTTCTAACAAATGTGGTTACTGTATTATGATGAATTACTTATAACAACTATATTTTAAAAGCTAATTCTGTTTTTAAAGGTAAGTCAGAAGCCAGGTAGAAGTGCAAGTATAGCAGAAGTTTTATGGTTTTAGTGAGTCGTACAATGTTTAGCAAATAAGTTCGTCGAGACCTACATTTAGCACTTCATGCTACCAATTCAACTAAGGTGGTGTGGTGTGAAATTGGTTTTACAAACTTTCTGTGTGTTTCTCTGCTTGACAAGCATGGTTTTTGTAAGGAGATTTTGAAAGCAGGGAGCTTTTGGTTAAGCAGAGGTGAGATCTTTCTTCATGGTTAGAGTTCCTCTCAGTTTGAGAGGACTGTGGATTATTGCACTTTAGGAAGCTTCATAGTTCTTTAAGCCCTGAAGTACATAGATCCCTGCTGAGGACTAAACCGTCTGTGTCCTCCAATCCTCAGCTGAACCGAAAGCACTGCCTGGCCGTATTATAAAAAGCTAGCCTCCCTGATTGTGATAGTTTGATTGGCTTAGATGTCATAAAACATGCTTGTCAAGTGCCTCTCAGCCAGTGGCAGGCGGCTGAACAGATACTGATACTGAGCAGATTGGTATCTCGCCTTGTCAACAGCTCCTCATAGAGATCCAGCAGAATTCTTTTCCCTGCTCTGGAGAAATCTGCTTTGCTTTATGGTTGGCAGTTTGCTCTTATGTCATGCCTCAGGTATGGACAATGGCAAAGATCAGACATGTTTCCTCCCCTTTCTTCTGAAAGATTCATCCTACTCGTAATTACTTCAGTACATTATGAGACTCAGAGAAGCGATGACTTCACCTCACTGGCCTCTTGATATTGTACAGATCAGATCTGAATTGGACACACTTAATCTTTGGCCTGTAGCTTAAATGCATCAAGATTTATTTTTGCAGTTTTTTTTTATTATTATTCCTCTGATCGATCGGCCGCAAATCAGTATCGGCTGATTATCACATTTTGTGATTTCATCGATAGTCACTAAATTTGGCGAATCTCACGAACTGATTGCAATTTGATGAGGTAAAACTGTCAAAATTTGCCGCTGATGTGCATGTAAATGGTATACAGATGAGGCTTCTGCGCCACGTTTTGCTTTGTAACTTTGTGAAACATTGGTAAACCTTAGTAAGTCACACTTCTTTATTTAGAGCAGGTTGTCTCCATTCAAACGAGCCCACACAAAACATAATATGATGCATAGATTTTTTTTTAAATCCTCACGGAGTGATGTGACATGCTGCGTTACTAAAGCTATAAGACTTGGGGGATCCGATCACGTCGCGTCCAACGTCATTTGAAAGTTCAACCAATAGAAACTGGATCGCATGTATGGTGGGTAGGGATGATGTGTAGAGACCAATCAGACATTGTTTTACAGCTGGAGCATGCTTGGATTGGATTGATTGCTCAAATTGTCAGATCATGATTTACAGATCACTGCTCCATAGAATATGAGAATATTAAAAATGCCTTCAGGGTGTAAGTGGTTGAAAGTGACAGCCAACGGAGAGCTTACATATCACATATATAAAGCTTGAGTGACTGGGATCTGTACCAGTTGATCATGATGACAAGAAATCTGTAGTCGATATCAGCTGCAAAAATCCTGATCGGAGCATCCCTATCAGCTACTGATGGGACTGCAGAACTCGTAGCTCTCTTGTGTTTTGTACAATGTCTAAATCCATTATGCCCCCCCCAAAGAGATGGTGATTGGATATAGAGATACGATAAGAGCTCATTTGCTGTACGGCTTTGCATCCTCTAAATATGCAGAACAGCAGGTTTGTTCCACCTCATTTGAACGTTGCATATTAATGAATGGGAATTCATCTGTATGCAGTCAGTTCATTACAGAATAAGGATATAAAGTCAATTGAATTTAGTTGTTTAATTGGGTAAAATGCAAACCTACTGTTTCTTCCACTGACAGTCAGATGGGTTGAGTGTCACAAGTTGATCATGCCAGTAAGAAAGTTCATTTATGCCGAGTTAATGAGACCTTTGTCTGCCACCGTGTCAGATGAGAGCCCCCCCAAACACCAAAACTGTTCCAGCTAATCAGAGGAAAATTGCTCAAGTGCGATAATTAAAGAACAAATCACATTAGTTGTCACTGTTGTCAGCTGTGTGTACTATTATCAGGGCAGATGTCGCTCATTAAATTAGAGGATAATTTAATATTAAAGTAAAAACACTTCAGTATTTTGCGAATAATTAGTTTACAGTGATTATGCACATTAACATCCTTCTACTTCAAGGTAGATGACAAGTGACAAGCACTGTTTTTGAAAAACACTGTTTTTGCTGTTTGAAATGTCAACTATCCTTTGTTAAATATTGAATTGTCTGTAGATGGTCAAATGGGTTTGCAATGCAATGTTTTTCCTGCTGTGGGAGAGACTGAATCGGAGCTGATCTGTGCGCTGTGCTCTCAGTGACCTGAGCCCAGTGGATAACTGCCTGTAATTGAGTTTGGCTATCAGGAGGAAGTGGTCTTGTGAATGCGAACCGAGCAGAGGTTGGTAATGAGCAAGCAGGAGGAGAAGTAGTAGTGCAATGCAACCCTGGCCAACACACTCTCATGGTAAATCGTAACTATTTTACATTTTGGTGAATTGGTGGCTAATTCATATTAATTTGTGGGTCAATGACGTCACGGGTCTTTTTTTTTTTTTTTTTTGGTCCAAAGGCCTTAATAATAATAAAAAACAAAGATATGACATCCAAAGTATGTAAGCTAGTACAACTAGATCTCTTTTATTGAATCCAAAAAGTTTTAATTATATTTTGCTACATATAAAGGTATTTTAAAGATTTTGAAGTGTCAAAAGGTCATTCGGTTTAACCGTCTAAAGGCCAATACAGTCATTTTATTTGTGATTAAAATATCTTTAAATGTAATAAATGTATATATTTTTTATTCTGGCATGATTTTATAACACTATATATTAAAGGATTAGTTCACTTTTAAATAAACTTTTCCTGATAATTTACTCACCCCCATGTCATCCAAGATGTCCATGTCTTTCTTTCTTCAGTTGAAAAGAAATTAAAGTTTTTGATGAAAACATTCCAGGATTTTTTTCCATATAGTAGACTTGAATGGGCACCAAACAGTTGAAGGTCAAAATTAGTTTCACTGCAGCTTCAAATTGTTCAACCCGATCCTAGATGAGAAATAAGGGTCTTATCTAGTGAAACCATCGCTCATTTTATGAAAAAAAAATTGAAAATTATATACGTTTTAACCATAAATGCTCATCTTGAACTAGCTCTCTTCTTCTTCTTTATTAGAATTCCGGCAGTGTAGACACTGCTAAGTGTACTGCCCTCCTCAGGTCAAAGTTTGAACTAATTTTTATATGCAATATGCTAGTATATAACAATTAGTTCAAACTTTGACCTGCAGTGAAACAAATTTTGACCTTCAACTGTTTGGTGCCCATTCAAGTCTACTATATGGGAAAAAATCCTGGAATGTTTTCATCAAAAACTTTACTTTCTTTTCAACTGAAGAAAGAAAGACATGGACATCTTGGATGACATAGGGGTAAGTAAATTATCAGGAAAAGTTTATTTAAAAATTGGACTAATCCTTTAACATAGTGCAAAATGGTATTAAAATTATGTGTAGAAGTCGTTGCTTTGTTATGAGAAAGAATGTTCAGAAAAATGAATTTCATTTTTGTCATTCGGAGTAACCAATATAAAGGGATCATTTTGGATCAAGTCATGTGGTCAGTATCATGTAACCTGCAAAGGACCACATGGTCGTTAAGCAAAGTAACTAACTCTCTTTTAACTATTTGAAAAATTTGTTTTCACTTGCTCATACGCATGTCCCGAAACATCAGGTCATTCGGTACAACTGCTATAAAACATGGAAAATGTTGTAATATTTTAAAAACTTCTACTAAATATAAAATGTTTGATTGTTCTTTTGCTAGCTAGATATCCACAGGTTAGCATTTTTTGAAAATATCATCATTCGGTATAACCAAAAGTGTCATTCGGTAAAACGTGGTGACAAATTTTGTCCATCTTGTAAAAAAATGACAAAAACAGTGTTAATTGATTTATAAAAACCACATAATCTTATTTTTAACACTTAATAAAACTTAAAAATTAATTGTATCTCCATTATGTTGTTTTTTTTTTACACATTTTTAAAAACCTTATTCGTCAGTGACCCTTGTACATTCTCGTATGATCTGTTTACGCACCACTGACAGTTATATTTAGCCGTGAACCTTTGTGCTTACGTTTTTTTCCCCTAAAAATTTATACGAAATTGCCACCTCGTAAAATAGTTATTTTTTTCTCTGAGTTCGGGTTGGACCAGCTGATTCCTGATGTAGATTTGGTATTCTGGGTTAAATCCATGTTCTGTTCAAAATGTTCATTATTTATGACTTACCATGGTCTGCGTAAGTAAAATCTATGAAGATGTGTGGAGAAAGTTTTTGAGGGGTTTTTTTAGCTCTTACTTGGCTTCCTCTTAATGCCCCCTGCAACCCCCCCAAAATGACGGCCTGGTGGGGGGTAAGTTCAGTGTGTGGGAACAATGGGGCACCCCTTTTACCCAGAGTCTGCCCCCTCCTTGGCGCATTCCACAGGGGACCACCAAGACCTCCTCACTGGGTCCTCAGAGCCAGGAGCGGCAACAAAGACTCAGCTGGAGCATCTTCAACAGAGGATTGACTGACCATTGAATGAAAGAGAAGGGAGTTTTGACTGACAGAAGAAGAGTGGCAACTTAACATGTTACTAAGAGGAGCTGCCACCACATATGATTGAGCGAGAGCGTGTGACCCGCTCACAGGAAATGTGAGGAACGCTCCGAAACGTGGCCCGGGGCGGGATTCGTGAGCTCTGACTCACCCTGAGTCATCCGTGCTCTCTGAATGAGGCAGATGTGCAGAGACATGAAGAAAAAAGCCCCACACTTCCTAAGCCCAAGACCTGTGTCTCTTGTGACATTGTTAGTGTAGTTTGTGGTTTTCCCTGAGTAAATCTGGCACAGTACAGAGTGATGTCGGATGGGTGCTGTGTAAAATCTGGCCCTGTGTTTGTGGCTTTCCACACTTGAAGGCAGATACAGGCTGCCACTGAAGTTCCTTGTTAACACTTCCCATTTGCATGCTGTTAAATCGACACTCCCTGGGCCCCCAAACTTGGCCGGTGGGTCTGTTCCTGTTCCCTCGCATCCCGCTGGATAGGGACAGCTTTGTAGGAAGTGTTTGTGCCGAAGCAGCTTTTCTACACTACTTTTTTCCTTCTCTCTCTCTCTCTCTTTCTGTGCTTTTTCATCCATCCTGGATTTCTACAAATTCTTGTCCAAGTGTTATCCCCCATTCTTTTCATTTGTCCCACTCTTTTTACCTCCCTATCTGCTCTGTGTGTGGGAAGCTTTCCAGATGATTTTAATACAAAAACAGACTGCTACAGCGATGGCTGCTGTTTGCTCAAACCCTTCCTCCCGTGGCTTTGTTATCAGGCATTAGCATGGCTTCTATGTGGTGGAGTATGCAAGCAGAGACTGACTAGAGTCTGGAGCTTTGGATACAGGTCTCAACTGGGACATTCCCTTGCCCTCATTCCTCTTTAAAAGCTCCCTGTGTGTGTTATTTGAGAGGTGGTGTTTTTTTTTTAGTTTTTTTTTTTTTAGCTGGTTTAAGTCAGGTTGGTGTTGTTACTCCAGTGCAGCAGTGCAGAGACCTTCACTCAAGGTTCTTCACATCATAAATTCTTTACACCTCCAAAAGCTGCATAAAATCAACCAAATGAGATATGCTGGAGGTTTAACACAATGTAGTGCAAATGTATGGTATGTATGTAAATTCAACGACTTAATGGTGCCAGTCACAATATGTACACTTCTGTTCAAAAGTTTATGATCTGGAAGATTTATTTATTTAATTTAATTAAAATTTAAAAGAAATTACTACTTTTATTCAGCACTTTTTTAATCAAAAGTGACAGTATAGACATTTTATAATCATTTTTTTTTTAATTTAAAAACAAATGCTGTTTTTTCCCCCACGACTATTCAATAAAGAATCCTGAAAAAAATGTATCATGGTTTACACAAAAATATTAAGCAGCACAACTGTTTTCAACATTGATAATAAGAAATGTTTCTTGAGCAGCAAATCATCATATTAGAATGATTTCTGAAGGATCATGTGACACTGAAGACTGGAGTAATGATGCTGAAAATTCAGCTTTGTATCACAGGAATAAATTACATATTAAAACAGAAAACAGTTATTTTCAATTAAAACATAAAAAAACTTACCGAACCCAAATGTGTCGATACAACACAATATGAATATGAGTCTATCTAGTGTTAACAATATGAGTCGATAACACTGAAGTTCAAATCATTATCTCTAGTTAATGCATTGTGTCGTGAACTATAGCCCTGAACAATTTTTACAGCATTTATTTTATTAGTGTTTCATGCTCATTTACAATTTATTAACTAATATGAATTTATCCAACTTAATGTTAAAAATTTATTAGAATATGTAGAAATAGCAAATTACAATGAATAAATGCTGTAAAAGTATAACTAACAGTAGACCTAATGTTAACAAATTGAACCTCGTTGTAAAGTGTTACTGAAACGTGATATGATTGTATCAAAACAACCCTAATGTAAAGCAATAATGATAATCATGACTATATTATGTCTGTGGTTTTTCTCCTGCCTCTCACAATCATTTGTGGCTGTTTGAGAGCTGAGAAATGTAGGCCAGGGGCTCATCTGGGTTTTGGGCAGAAGCCCTCAGCTCTGGGAATGTTCCAGATTTCCTGTAATCCCTGCTAATTACTCCCACGGCCAACATCAAGACTCCCCCGATGAGCCTCAGACCAGGACTCGTTTCAGCCCGCTTGTATACAACCCGTTCGATTACCTAATTCTGCACCTCATACACATGTAAAAAAGCCTTTGGAGAGGTTGGAGGATTGAGGTGGTGTGTGTTCGTGCAGACGGGTGGAGGCGGTTGAAGAGCTCCCTCACAGACCTCCGTCAATTTAACTGACGAGGTGATGGGAACTCTTAAAACGGTCATCAAAACCAAATGCCTTGGCTCCGGTCCCACCCCTGGCTCCGACATTTAAGTGACTTTTTTTTCTTTCTTTTTTTTCTAGTCTAATATGACTGTTCAGTTTGCCACAATTCACTCATGCAGACCCTGGATGAATGTTTTTAGATTGGACAAAGTCGTAGCAATGATTTCACTGAAAAACAAAATGGACACCCGGCCTGAAAACCCAAAATGGCCACATTTGATCTCCTTTCAGTCTTTAAATGTAGAAGATCCTCTTATTGGTTGATTTATTGACATACCTGTCCATATATATTATCCTAGATGGGCGAGATGTCGTCAAAAGTTAGTAAGTTTATCCTGGTGTAGGTTTACTCCCACTACAATCACTTATTGCTGCCGCTCTTCCTACCAACTTCACGGCTATCCAGTTTCCTAAGCCCAACAGGTATATCAGAATCATTGTTGCAGCGTTGTAGCTTTGAGGACTTGGAAATATGATCTTTAGCCTGACCTCATCCTGCCCGTGGGCCCCTCTCTTTCTCTTTCCCCATCCCCTCTTCTCTCTTTCTAACACACAGCTCACACATTACCTCGATGCTTGTCCATCAGTTTCGACATCTGGTGGATTTCAGCCACTCTTAGATGTCGGTTATAAACAGTGTCAAAGAATGGCTCGGGCTTCCGCTGACTTGCTTTACCAAGGGGGATAAAAAATAGCGCTCCTGCGTTAAAACCTTTCATATGCTGAAGGTTAAGGAGATGTTTTGTTTTTAAAAATCGGATTTTGAGAGTCCGGAAGAATACGAGCGTAAAAATAAAGGGGATCTAGACTTGGAGAGCCGTACGGTGAGCGTGTTTGTGGTTTCAGTCGTATGTGGCTTATGGTGGGCTTGCAAATTTCCAAACAAGACATGCTTTGACCTAGAAATACCCCCCCTTTGAACCTCAGGTTGTTTGTGTGGATCTTCTATGGCTGTTTGAAGTTAAAGAGCTCAGTTCTATACTGTAGGAGAATCAGACAGAAAGACACAGATAGAAAGAGATATACAGAGAGTTGAGTTGTGTGGGAAATGTACTTCTGGTAACTATTTTTATACATGTTATGATATACATGTGTGCTCAAGGCATACTTTTGGTTTGAATTCCATTTTGTAATGAAGAATTACAAGGAAAGAAGATGTGTTTGGGGAGGCAGTGTTTACCTCTTAGCATAACTGGTATTACTTTGCATTACAGCAGAGCTTTGGTTTGTCATTGTTGATGTTTGAGAGGAAAAGTACGTTTTCTGCGGTCCCCCCAGGTTGTTTACTGTTTGACTGATTATTTTAGGTGATGTATGTATTGTCACTGCTCAGCCAGGCCTGCAGTTTCTCACGTTGGATCTTCCCACCCCCTGCTAACCTCTCGACTGTCATCCATCTGTGTGTGTCTTCATGCAAACATGCGCACAGATGTTCATTTTTGGAGAGGGATTGAGGATTCCTTCATTGTAGCATCAGAGTGAGCTGTGTCATCAGCTTTCATGTGTTATTTTCTCCTCTTTTTCAACCCCCTCTTCCTCCTCGACTCTTCCTGGTTTGTACCTTTTGCCCTCTTTTTCCTCATGGGTAAATAAACGGTGCATTCCAGGCTGTCAGTGTCTCTGCTTACACGCCGGCTCATTGTAATTTGTCTTTTATTGTATCTCTGGCTGGAGGTATTGGATGGGGGTGTGTAATTGCTTCCAACTGAACTTTGCTCCATTTCATGGAGCCGCTGTGTCCACGTCTTCACCACGTCCCTTACTCAGCTCTGTAAGTGGAGGAATCACTATATTCTCTGATATTTCCCTGGGAAGGCACTGATATAGAACATTTTACCAGTACTGAAATATGGTGCGTGAACAATATGATGGCTTATAATTCTATACTGTTTTGCCTGTTCTTAAACAAAAATGCTCAATTATTTTTTTTTATTAATATATTGGGTCGATATATTTAAGCCAATAAATTGTAGTCAAATGGTCAAAGAACCTCACATTTCAAGCAAGTACTTTTTTTTTTTTTTTNTCTCCATAGTAAATGGTGATGATTTTAGGATAAGAAAGTCTGAAAGATTGTGAGAAGTCTGTAGATGTTGGATGTCTTTTTAAGCACAAATAGATAATATTATCTATTGTTAGGTTTGATAATAAAACACTACTTGATACTCACCGCCACGTTGTGCATGTCTACTTTCGCCCATGAGATCTGACCCTGCTCTGTCGTTAACTGACTTACTTGTAGTTTGAACGAGAAGCTTCACACTCCAGTTTTCATGAAAGTAATGAACAACAGAGATCCGTCGATTCCTCTGTTAAACTCCAAACATGCAGTGTCCTGACTTTTAATGTGTCTCTGAAAGAGGCAGTCCAAGTTAAATGATTCACAATGAGGTGACCTGGGAAGTGGTGTAGGCAGGGAGCTTTTGTGAGCGGAGACAAAGCCGGAGACGGCACGCTGGGAAGGGAGAGGGAGACAGACATGGAGTGAGAGACTGTAGCGATGTTGTGGAATCTCCCCAAGGACTTCTGGGTAAATGTTCATGGATGGCAGCCTTTTGGAATGCTTACCAGTGGGGAGTTTTAATTGGCCAGAGGCCCTGCTCTGGTTTAGCAATCAGAGATTGACTGGTACAAAAGGATGAGAGCTTGTGGGTGATCGCTCAAGTGTGTACACACACACACAGGCATCAATCTAACATATGTGTGTCTCACCGCACCGATTCAGAGTTTGAGGATTTACGTGGTATTAAGGCTCCCTGCCCAGCATCATACTTTACATCTGGTTTGTGTTTTACATGTTGCTTTGTGCCTCAGTGCACCACAGAAGAACAGGAGATGGTTTAACTGCTGTGCTCTTACCCTGGTTAATGATCACACAAGTGTCTAGACTCATAAGCCTGTTATTAAGAGTCAAGTGTAACGGCTCAGTAGTATACGATCGGGACCTTGGCTTTTGATGAAGACAATCATATTGCTTTGTTTTTTGCACATTTATTTCCTCTTCATTAACCCGCATGCCATCTGAAAAGAAAATGTTGGTGGTTTGGTGTTTTGACAGCTGTGTGAGAGATTTTAATCCCTGATTAATTTAAGGAAGCATCATTTCACACACATGCTTTTCTTGGCCTTGTGGCAGACTGCCATGTCTCTTCAACTCTAAATCTCCTCAGCTGAAATTCCTAATATCTGAACCATTGCAAAGCGAACCTTGAGTGCTTATTTTATATGATTTGAATAAAGAGCTCAGCAAGAATTGGATTTAAACATTTCTGTGGGTCTAAATCTCTTTTGGTTGTGATTTATGTGGGTTCAGAGTACAACCAGATGTATGTAGTGCAGAATGGAACTATTGCTCTAAGATGTTTCTATTGAAACTAGGGTAGCTGACATGAAATACTTTTGGTAGGTCAGTAGGGCTGTTAAAATGGCTGAAAAACTACATTTGAATCTTTTACTTAAATATTACAAATATTTGAATTTAAATGGAATAATATCAATAAGGGGAACACATCTTTTGGGTTGCCTCCTGAGGCCACAAGAGGACGCAATAAGCAAAATATTAACGTACCATATTAAACTGTTTAAACTATAAATCAAATATAATTTTGTAAATTGCATAAACAATTATGTAGAAAAAAGCATGATGTATTTATGCATAGTTTAATATAAAGAGCGAACCACCAATCACACAGAGTACTTTTGCTTTTGAAAACATGAAATGCAGTGGAATGGGAAAAAAACCGTACAAAATCTCGAGACATGATTTTTGAAAATGGAATTGCTTTTAATTTTATACGGCTTTCTAAACAAGACGCGAGTGCAACGGTCAAAGATGTCCGTCTAGCACACGATGCGTTCTGTGTAAACCGCTTGTTTATGATTTTTTCATAATATTCGACGAATATTCGAAATTCAAATTTTTATTTGACAGCTTTATCGGTCAGGATGCCCGAGTTAAACAGATTATAAAAAAAAAAAAAAGACAAAACTTTGTTCTATCCATTGGTTGAAGGCGGATCTGAATGAGAGCTTGCAGTTGATTTATAAGAAAGCGCCACAGTTTAAGTGTATGAAATGATTGGCATACATTACCGGAATTCAAAATTATGAGGTCAAAATATGTGAAAACATGAAACTCCTCCATGGATTGGTCATTCAGAATAAGACCAATAAAATGCATTTAGAAAATATATAAGGTGAATTTTCGTTTTTAATGCCGGCTTTAAAAATGTATTTGTCACACTGCAAGACCATTTAAAACAAAGATAGAATGGTGAAAAGTGAATAATCACAGTACTTAAAATACACATTTAAACATACGTAAATGTGAACCTAAAATATTCATGGACATGTTTTGTATCAACTGCACATTAACCATTTGTTGAATATTTGCCACGTACATGCACAATTACCTCTGTAAAATCATTAACCATTAACAATTTGGTGAGGAAAAGTCTCTCTAGACTAAACCTGTTGTCCTATTATGAATTTAAATGGAATATTTTGGGCAAACAGTGATCTGGCAGTTGTCAAGTTTTGTTTAATCACTCTGTGTGTTTCTTCCTTTATTTCGGTCTTGCCGGACACAAGGGCCGTAGTTTGCTGAATGAGCCCTTGGCTGGACTGTACAGTATTGTAAGAGGGTTTCCTGCCCTGTGCAAGTGTCAGTTGGGCCAGTTGGCGTGGGATATCCTGCTTGTTAACTCGGTTCCTCATTAATATGACACCTGCCCCACAGGGCTGCAGAGAGATGTGTCTCTCAGAGGATATCGTTCATATCTGAAGATTAAATAGCGATAGGGATTAGCAGCGCTCATTCCAGACACACACAGTATGATACGTGACCTCTGCGGACGGATCAACCAGATGGAGCAAGTAAACAACCTACTATGGAAAATGCTCTGTTCAAGATCAGTAGCGTAACCTGCATATGTGGCCTCAGAGGATCAGGGAATAGTAGGAGCTCTCCATAGAGCAGGAGGAGGATATATCAGGAATGGAAAGGGGGGCTGGATTGGAAAAACATCTCTCTAATTGTAGGTCAACAGACCTGTGAAGTGAGCTTTTTGCTAATGTTTTTATAGTGTTAGACCTGAGGAATGTGTCCTTGAGCACAGTCTCAGAGCTTTTTGAATCACCCCCTTCACGTTACATATGTGATCACGCCTATTAGCGCTTTAACAGCATCAACAGAACAAGCATGAGTTGTTGGAAAATAGGATTTTCTTTGCTCTTTTGAAATGAGAGTTTGATCTCCTATGTAGACAAACTCTAAGGTTCATCAAGCTCATTTATGGAAACTAAGTGGAAAAAGTCGGTCATTCTAAAAGCGAATGTTTATGATGTCAGAATATCAGTGTATTAACATATGACTGACCACTCACATTTATGCATTGTTTATCCAATACTCCAATTCAGGGTTTCCTAAATAGGGGTTCATGAGGGAACAGAAAGGGGTTGCAAATTGAAAATCTAATAATTAATTATATCGAATGTTAATTTAAAATAAATAAATGGGGCTGCACGATAATCGCAGTATAGCTTGGTGTGATTTATCAAATCAAAGGCTGCAATTTAATAAAAAAAATGTATATATCGTTGATCAGCAAACTGTGCCAAATGCACAACATTGGCATAGACTGGTATTTAAATGGCAACAAACATAGCAATGTTTTTATCAAGCCACAGTGTTCAAGGGAGTCTTTTCCAGGGAATCAGCCTATGAATAGCTTACTTATTGTTGAAGCGTTTGGCTACATTTGAGTTAACATCCAAAAATAATTCTGCTTTAAAGGTACAATAACAAAAACTTCATGTGTGATTTTAAGGGTAAGTGAAAGCGAAATTGATAATTAAAAATTAAATTTGTCTGCTTATGATGCCCTGAAAAAAAAGAAACCTTGTCTAACTTTATAAGTGCACTAAAATGCAAAAATAAAATGCTGCAAAAGTGAAGAATATGTCAAGAAGGGAAAGGAGTAGTCATATAGACTGACAGTGAGCAAGTGAAAGCTCGTCTCATTAAATCTGATGATGGTTACAGGACAATATGGCCTACATGTAAGTGTTGAGTACCTCCTTAACAAGGTCTTTTTTTCTCAGTGCTTCACTCCAAGTGCCATAAAATGACCCCCTTGACATCATCCACCATTTTGTTTAGTGATCGTATGCACCGGCCAGCTCCGCTGTCATTTCCATTTAGCCATCCTACATTTATTGCAAGTCTCTGAAAGGCATCATTGTGCTGGCAATTGTGTTGTAAACTTGTCATGGCAGTGTTTGAGAGATGCTGGATTGGATTTGGAGAGAAAGAGAAAGTAATTCCCCTCTTTATTACCGCCATATGAGCAGTTGCTCTCTAATAATGGGTTCCTGTTACAGTTTTCCTGTTTGAATACGCTCCCATTGCGGTGAGAACCGCACAATGAAAACCTGAGGAGTTGTATCTTTACCTTCTGTACAACTCTATTAATAGAGAGCGCCAGCTGTTTCCTCATGAACAAGACGCCAGTTGTGGTCTCTTATACTCTTTGAGTGAACCAAATTATTTAGACTTTTTGGCTTGAATTAAATAAAGATATAGTGCTAATGGTGACTATTAAAAATGATCTGGTTTACTGGGTTGTCTTCAAAGGAATCATCATTTCAACCAAGTAAATTCAAAATATTTAATTTTGTTTCGTAAAATACTGGAATGTAAAATACTTTAGCTATAAGCGGCAATATTTACATTAATATGGAAAATCCCTCTCTGGCGCTTCTGTAAAAAATGGAGTTTGATGCTAACAAGTTGTGTTCAGAGTTTTGAAACGGGCTGTTTGAATTTGCTCTCATTTTGGCTATTAAAATTTAAATCAAAGACACTATCAAACCATTTTATTTGTATATTCTAACACAAAGAAGAATCGTTATTTCTTTACATCAGTCAAGTTCAATGAAATTACATATGCGGTTTTTTTTCACCATTAAGTTTCCAAAAGGTCATCATGATATCCACAATGTTGCTTTAATTTTATATTGTCAGCAAAATCATTGCGAATCTATTGCGAATATTCAATATCCCGCAGCCCTATCTAATATTTTCTGGATCTTGTTGTTCTTGTAAAGCACTCCAACTCCAAGTTTTGTGTGTTTTGTGTGTTGCATGATGTCTGTCTTGTTGATATCAAGACCCATGTCCAGCACGTCCTGATATTGCTGAGTTAGATGCGTTCCTGGGTCAACATATTTTGTTGATCCTGGAACAACATTCTAGTCTGAAAATTTAGTCTTAACCCTATTCCTACACCTAAACCTAACCCTACCTATAAGTTATCCCAAAAATCAGAGGGAAATGATAGATGAATAACACAGATGTAGAAGCGCCAATTCATGGTTTTAAGCCTAAACTTGACATAATCTGTAAACTTGTCCCTCAAATCTGATTGGTTGATTTGAATGTTGTTCCAGGATCAACAAAAATGTTGACCCAGGAACATGTTGAACTCAGCAATATCAGGTTATGCCCCATGTCCATTCAGGCTATTAGACAATTTAGAGAAGGACGATTGTCAGGAGTCATTGTGAAAGCGCTCTTTCCTCCACCCTGTATTCATGAGTCTGTAAATGAAGGATGGACAGTCCAAAGATAGCCTCAGGCCACACAGAGAGAGAAGGGCT
This sequence comes from Anabarilius grahami, assembly GCA_003731715.1. Lineage (NCBI taxonomy): Eukaryota > Metazoa > Chordata > Actinopteri > Cypriniformes > Xenocyprididae > Anabarilius > Anabarilius grahami. The sequence continues at coordinate 9,699,395 of RJVU01062584.1, read as the reverse complement.
GAGATCTGTCTTCATGCAGATGGTGTGAAGGCAGGAGAGTGCAGGAACAGGGACATGTCTGAACATGAAAGGCACATTTTGGAGGAGACAACCATATAATAGAAAGGCTATGATTTAGAAATCAAATATTTAGCTTTTATCTGTCTGAAATGCCTGCGCTTAATTTCGCTCTGCCTTTTATCTCAATAATCCACTCTCATCTCAAAGGTAATAGCAATGCACAAGCGTCTTATGCCAAAGGGAGGGAGTGTACTCATTAAATGCTCTTTCCACAAACATTTCAAGCAATACTCATTTGGAGCATTTCCCCTGAAGGTTTGATGTTTTATCTGCAAGTTGTGGTTATCTCTCCTGAAAACTAGCAAAACAACACATCTGATTTAGTTGGGTCGGGACGTCTTAAACCCCATTGCGCAACAGGAAAAAATCTTCTTGTCAAATAGTAGTTCCCCTCCTTCTGTGGTAATTGCAGCTTGTGGTAGTGTAAAGAAGGCTCTGGTGTTGGGATGTTGGCCATGTTGCTTTGTAGTCAACTCTCACAGTAGTGTGTGAGTCATGTTGTCACGTCCATTTTGAATGTCTCCCATCACTGAGAGTGAACTTGGGTTTTTTGAGGGGGGAGGAGGGAGGGTTTGTGTCTTAAAACTAAAGTATAAATAAAATAAATTCTTCAGTTTTCAATTCGGCTTGAACCCTTTAACATTGATTTTTTTGTTTTGTGGACATTTTCAAGGTTAAAATGTGAAAATCTTCCATTGACTAACATCGTTCATGTTAACTATTCAAAATATTACAAAAATATTGCAATATTTACATAATTGCAGTTGGTTGTTTTTCTTGCATTTATTTGCATACTGAATTATCTTTCTTGACAGTTGACCTTAGTGAGTGTTGTTATTGAACTAAAAATATAAAAACAATAAAATAAGATATTGGATGAAAAACTTCACAACATAATTTCCAGGGGGTTTTTTTTTCACCAGGATTTTCCTTTGTTGCATCAGAAATATTACAGCTCTTTAAATAGTGTACTTTCATCCTTTAACCTTTTTAATTCATGGTGTCTGCCGTTTGTCAAAGACGGTTTAGTATGCAAATAAATGCATGAAAGAAAACCAATTGCAGTTATGCATGCAAATATTCAAAGATATCATTGCTGTCAGTTATATTTCAAATGGCAAACATTAACAATGCATATAGCTGCATTTACACAGTGTTTTTTTTTGTAGAAATGTTATTTGTTTTTTCCAGAATAGATTAAATGTCTTTCAATCTGTTCTTTTGAGGAAAATTGTAGCTAGGAATTTTTTTTTTTAAAGAAGTGGAATGATGATTCTCCATGGCTCATATCCACCTGAAATGATGGTTGCACATAGAAGCGATGGTGATGATGACACTCGTGCTGGCATGTGGAAGTTGCCGCATGTGTCTTATTAGGCAGACAAGGGAAGCCCATTACTCTGTTTCATTTGGCAATGGCATGTTGATGTGGTGGCCAGAGCGATTTATAGTGACGGGTGGCCTGAAATAATCCCCCGGAGAATTTATGACTTCTGACTCAGTGGGTCCGGCCTGTGATTGAGTGTGTGTGCGCATAATATGTGTGGGTGGTGGGTCTGCTGGTCAATCCTAGCAGGGTCACAGTGCATGGCCTCTCTCAGAGGAGTGGCTGTTAACCTTTAACCCCGGTGGTTAAGCCTGCTGGCTAGCAGCGTGGGGTTGTGGAGGCTGAAGTCTGTCTGGGGCCATCGTGGCCTAGGAAGAAGGAGAGAGGGGAACGGGGGGTGTCGGGACTAATCTGGGTTTTGTCCACAGGGCAATTTCCATCCCTTCATCCGTCAGCAAAACAGAATGTTCCTGGGCCTCCAGAACAGCAACAGGAAGTGACTTATTGGAGTCAGCAATAACAAAATCCCTCTTTCAGATTTATAGTCAGGTGGTTTACTCCTAAGGATCACATGTGAATGGAAATGTATCTTATTTCTGTCAAAAAGTTTGGCCTTGCGTTAAAGCAACATGAAATCGCCGAAGCCTCCCTCAAGCATGTGTGATGGATTTCTGCCCAGATTAGCTTTTGCAGGCATATTGACTTGGCCTCTTAAAAGATAGAAGTATTGATTATATAAACATATTGAATAAAGAGTGTAAATACTGTGGCACTTTCTAAATTGTTTGTTTGAGTGGGCCAATCTCAGCCAATGGTTTTTGGTGCTGCAGTGCAGAAATTACATATTTACGTTTTATAGTATGTATAACCCCAAGAATGCTGTATTTTTATTTGTACACTGGAAAAAAGTGGTGTAGGATTTCATTTGAAATAATTTTCATTCAGAAATTGCTAGAAAATGTCACAAATAACTACATAGAAACTGCAAGTAACACATTGAATTAAACATGAAATTATTATAGAAAGTAGAAGGACTGAAATAGTATTTTCTTGTCAAACATATTCCAATGATCTTTTTTTAGCTTAAAAAATCTTTACTAAAATCACCCTTTGATTGTTTTGATTAGTTAATGGGCTGTATTGAAATGGTCAAAGGTTCAGAATTGTTTTCCCTGTTCAGTCATTTGCAAGACCTTTTACATTTGGTTCCATTTTCAGTGTTTTTACTAGAATATTTGCTTTGCATTTTCAGGTTAGGTTCTCTCTCTCCAAATGCCCATGTACAAAGAGCTGTCTGTTGGGCTGAGATATGATGTACAGGTCTTGTATGTACCTGATGCCAAGAGTGTGAAAGTGAGTGAGTGATTTGGACGGGGTCCCAGTGGAGTTGAGGGGTACAGCTGGACTGGGGCCGCGGCAGGGTGAAGGTGCTGCTCTTTCTCAGCTTCATAGTCTAGTTGTTTGACTCCTTATATATATGAAGTCGTAGCTTTTGTTTATAATTTGTGCAAAGATGCTTTAATGCAGGATTGATTGAATAAGGTGGTACTGACACCCCAGTCAATACCAGTCTTATTGTAAACACCGATATACACAGAGTCTCTCCTTCCTGCTCCGCCTGTGTAAAACAAGCCCTGGCAGTGGTCGGTGACAATTCCTCTTGGACATTTTGCGAGATGGTGATTATTTGTAAGCTCTCAACAGCTCCTCGCTTTTCACCCACGCGATGTGTTCAGCAGATGCTACGATACGAGTCATGTCAGAGATATCGAATGCGCTGCGCACTTTACAGACACTGGGCAGCGTGCAGCAAGTTTGTCAACCCTAGAGGCGTAGCAATCATTATAACTTAGGGGTATGTCTGCTTTTAGAAATTTAGTTGATTTTCCCCTACTTTTTGGACAAAATCTAATCTAAAAGTGTCTGCTTACCTGTATAAATTTCTTTGCTCTGCTGAACACAAAGTAAGATGTTTGGAAGAATGTTTGTAACCATGCAGATCTTGCTGCCACAGACATTGACTGCCACAGTATTTTTATTTTATTTTCCTGCTATGGTAGTCAGATCTGCTTGGTTACAAACATTCTTCCAAATATCTTCCTTTCTGTACAGCAGAGCAAAGAAATTTATACAGGTTTGGAACAACTTGAGGGGGAGTAAATGATGAAAGAATTTTCATTTTTGGGTGAAATCAATCAAATGAACGATAATCCTAATATGGCTAGCACCCACTTGCCTGTATTTCATTAAATCATTTACGACTATTGCGTGAGCATTATGTAACTAATTAATATTCATGAGACATGCTGATAAGGTTTATAATCTTTTCAGATTGTGCCCTGATCATCCCTCTGGGATGATCAAGTAACAATCTGGCCTTCAAAATGATATGAATTTCGCTGAATAAAAATGAAATGCATGGAGATGAATGTATATGCGCATTGAGGAATGGCCTGAGAGCAGGGGTCTCTCATCGGTGTGCAGTATGCAATCCAGAGTGGCCAGTCTTGCTGAACAGCAGCAGGGGTAGCCAAACCGCCGGTCGGAGTCTAGTCCGCTGAAAGGACCCTTGTGTTCTCTTGAATTCCAACAACCGCATTAAAAAAAGAAAGAAAAACAAAACATTATTGCAGCTGCAACTTCGCAGTCCGCCCTGCTCACACTCCCCATGTTAATGTGACGCCTTGTGTAATCCAGCCGCTCGCTGTCCATCTGTGCCGTTCACTTGTCGGCCGCAGCGCAGGCTTGTTTTCTAATGGGGTGAATCACGAAGAAAGGTCGGGGTCCCTCAGAACTACTGAAACTTGTGTCTGTAGGGTCTTGAATATTCAGTTTTTGCTTTTCATCCAGGATGCCTGTGGCTTGTCAGCTCACTTTATACTGTATGCACATTGCCTTCAGTTCTGTTCTTTGTTTGATTTGTATCAGAAATTAGGTTTTCAGATTTCGGGTTGCCAAACGTCTAGACATTTAATTCGATGAAGAATAAGTAAATAAAAGGACTTGCTCTAACATTTGAGATTCAAGAGTTTTATTGGCATTGTAAAACAGCTTTATATTGTCAGCATTATACAGACCACTACTGGAAATGCCTTTTTTTTATTTACAAATTTCATATCATAGCATCTCAATGTTTGTAATGTAATGTAAAATAAAATTTATTATTATTGTTATATAAAGGTAAAAATAAAAACAATAGTTTGTTATTCTGTTAACTCTTATACTGTCACTTTTATGTATTTTATAAATTATTATTATTATTCCAGCATGTCTTTATCCGGTTCATGTTCTTGTTCCTCTAGTTGCTTTTTTTGTCATGGCAGAACTTTACATTTCTTCTCTCTCTGTCTGTGTTTTTCAGGAGACCATCTGAAAGTGTGTCCTCAAGGTTTCTCCTGCTGTACTCTGGAGATGGAGGAGAAGTTGAGTCAGCAGAGCCGAACAGACCTGAAAGCCCCCGTTCATCAGCTCAGCTCTAATCTACAAAACACCTTCACCCAGAGACACCGTCACTTTGACCGTCAGTACTGCTCTTACACACATTCACGCATGCAAATCTAATCAGATCATGTCATTTGTTTTAAAGGATTAATTCACTTTAAAAAGAAAATTACCCCAAGCTTTACTCACCCTCAAGCCATCCTAGGTGTATATGACTTTCTTCTTTCTGATGTTATATACATTATATATTAATAAATATCCTGACGCATCAAAGCTTTATAATAGCAGTGAATGGGAAACAATGAGTATGAAGCTCAAGAAAGTGCATCCATCCAAAGCAAAACATACTCCTCACGGCTCCGGGGGGTTAATAAAGGCCTTCTGAAGCGAAGCGATGCATTTGTGTAAGAAAAATATCCATATTTAACAAGTTATAAATTAAAATATCTAGCTTCTGCCAAGATAGTTAGCGTCAGTTAAATTTTTTCCGTAAGTTGTATACAGAAGGCGTAGAACATAGGGTAAGCGTTTTGAACTGCAAGAGTAAATAACTTTCTTTGTAAGTTGAATACGCAAGGCGGTCGGGTGGAAGCTAGATATTTTACTTCATAACTTTTTAAATATGAATATTTTTCTTACTGAAACGCATCGCTTTGTTGGAGTACGTTTATGATGGATGGATGCACTTTCTTCAGCTCATACTCATTGTTTCCTGTTCACTGCCATTATAAAGCTTGGATGCATCAGGATATTTATTAATATAACTCCGGTTGTGTTCATCAGAAAGAATAAAGTCATATACACCTAGGATGGCTTGAGGGTGAGTAAAGCTTGGGGTAATTTTCATTTTAAAGTGAACTAATCCTTTAAAATGAGTTCTGCAATATTGTTGGTTCATCAGTTGCTGATCCCCTTCCATACATTGCTACAGTTAGTTTGACAGACACCCCCGGCTGCCAGACACACAGTCTATGCGTCCATTTCTCCACCTGTCCCTCAACATCCCAAAGTCATCTGCCACACACACACACACACACACACTCTCAGCCTTGCAGACAGACCACACACACATGTAGAGGCCTGGTTTCCTCTCTGCAGTGCATGTGGCAGTGAATATCAGGCTGAGAGAGAGGGATCAGGTTTCTCCAGTGCAGGGCAGAGGGGTGCATGGGAACATGCATCGACACTGCTGACTCATTCAGGAGGGGGAAAACCCCGCAGACGCTCTGCCGGCTATCTCACAGAGTCACACACACTCTATCGCCTGCTTTATAATGCATGTTTTATGTGTTCCCTTCCCTTCATGGCGTAATGTCATAAAAAGAGTGTCAAATGGGGAAAAGTGAGACAAACCTGGTCACATGCATCCGGATTGGCCCAGCTTGAGTTCATCAAGGGTAGATTTTAAGGAAAAACATCCCTTTGGGTTGCTGAAAGAGTTAGAAATGAGCCAAGACTATAACAGTTTGAAGCCTCTAGATGAAATGGTGAGATGGTGTTTGGATTGATGATCAATGACTGGACAGTTAAAGAAGGATAAATGAAGTGCTGATGGCACATCTCCCTCCACTCACACGTGATTCGTCACCAGTCCTCTCTGAGCCACAGCTATTTCTAAATGAGACCCATGTTAACTCACATGTGGCCATCCAGCTTTACCAAATCTCTGTTACTCTGGCAGAGCATCCGAGCGGTTTTTAATGGACTCAACACAGTCGGTTTTCTGTCATGTTCTGCGAGAGCTGGGGTGTGTTATGATGTTCATGGTTTGAAGCATACTCTTGAATGTGTATCAACATCATAATGTGAGTGTTTGTGTAGGCTAGTGTTGTCACAATAGTAAAAATTTCAATAGTCAATGGCAATACCACTGAAATTTCATGATTCTCTATTAATTCCGGCACCACTGCAAAAACTAATTGCAGTACAATAATTATTATTATTGTAATATATTAATTAAACCACATTATTAACAATGCCACTTTTAGTTTTAAAAACACTTTAAAAAAATAAATAAAAATATTGAACACATTTTATTTAAAAAAGTGTTTTTCAAAGTAAAAGTGACATTGTTAATAATGTGGTTTAATTCATATATAATAATCATAATTATTATTATTATTGTAGTTCTATCAATAATAATTATTAATTTTACTGATTTTAATTAAACAACTTTAACAAAAAAGGAAACTGCATTTTTGTATTTAAAAAAAAAAAATAGAAAAATGCAGTTCCTTATTTTTTATTATCATTTAATAATAAAACGATAATAATTGTTCTATCTATAATTATTAATAAATATTATTATTAGTGCATTCAATAGCATATTTATTTTTGCTATGTATACATTTTTATTTTCTTTTGTTTTTGTTAATGTTTAATAATGATTAAAAAAATAGACAAGACTATTAGGCATATTAGACTGGTTTATTAAGCATTTAATAATTTTTACATTCATTACATTTATTTATTCATAGCATCTTGGTAGTGAAGTAACATCTTTTATCATCCCTATGCGGAGGAAGGGAACCGAATCAGAGGTGATGGTTGCAGGGAACATTGATGGCAGTGAAAGGTGACCTGGTCGGCTCTCAAGATTGGCTGTTTGTGTGAATGTAAAAAGAAAGTGAGACTTCAGGGAGTGAATGGTAACAGGAATTGTGTGTATTGCAGCCAGATGTGAGCAGGAATGTGACGTGTCGGAATGCGGCGGTGGCCAGATCCCGCCCGCCTCCTCTGCTCTTTTTCTCTGCTGCCTTTTGTCCCTGTTCTCCCCCTTTTTTCTCTGCCATAAGTCTGTTATGCCTTTCACTTCTCCTCCATCTCCAGGTTCTCAGGTCTTTTGAACTTTTACCGTGGGAATACGCTCTGAATCGCCAGTCTGCGTTAAATGTGCACTAGACCCTGGCATGTGACTTAATGAGCTAAAGGGCCTTAAAATACCAGTAGCTTTTATGCTTGCAAACAAAGACACTCTCAATGTGTTCTTTCGTTGAAACGTAAGTATTTTCTTCGCTATGGAAATGTCTACGGTGTAAATGAGATGCTTAAGTCTCTTTGAGAGTTTAAGAGAGGTTTTCACCATGGAAGATATGCATTTTACTTTTGTTTACGCACAACAGATGGTTCCTCCGTGCTTGACAGGCCTACAGGATGCAGAGGTGAATGTATTTATAGTAGTTGGAGATGGTAATGAAGACTAAATGGTTACACACAACTTGTTCAGCAGGAAATGCGGCAGAACATGTTCGCTATCAACACAGCGGCTAGATGTCATTAAGATGAAATGAATTTAAGCGCACACACTCTTAAGTGAGTTTGGATGGGTTGGAGGGGGGTAACCACTGGTAGCAGCCTCTGCTTTGAAAGCCTTAAGGATGGAGTCACGGGCAATTAAGTCCCCTTCCAGAAATAGTTTTCCCTCCAGAGCTTGGTGTGTTTGTTCCTCCCTGTGCGTCCGGTCTGGGTCTAGGTGACCCTGTCTGGCGGAGTTGCGGCTGTGCTGCAAAATTCAGGATTAACCCCCTACCAAATTCTCATCCTCGACACCTCTGCAGGGGGGTTGAAATCCCACAAGGAAAGAAAGAAGCTGAGCAACTAATTGGCACAAATGGGGAACAATTACTGCCTGGGATAAAGAAGAGTTATCAAAGGGGGGATGAGTAGAGGAATAAGCTAGTGTGGAGGGCGGGACAGTGAATAAGTCTGGAATTTTCCCTCCTCTAGATGTCTGAGGAACATGTTTGGGCACTCAAGTGTTTTGGGACCTATTTTGAGGCATTTGTTGAAGTGTGAGTCTAAACTCCCCTTTTCCATTCCTCCTCATAGATATTGTTACATGGTTCTGTAGTTCTCCCAGCGAGCACCTTCCCGTAACCTTTCACACACATTTCTAAACCAATGCAGAAAGGTCGTTTTAATGGAAAAATCAGAAGGGAGGTCCACAGCCTGCTTGTTGGCAGACTCTCATGTATCATAAAGTCTCTTTTAATGACGAAGCAGGACGCCTGAGTAACGCCCCTCCAACTGTAACGCTTACAACACCGGGTCCCTAAATCTCAGCAGTTATGTTGGGAAGGATGTAAAGAGGAAGAGGCGTGGGGGATGGTGGATGTTGTTGAGTGACTTACTTTGCTTTATGCACAACTGTTAATGGGTCGGTGTATAGGAGTGTCCATGATAAAGAAATGGAAACATCTTTTAAAAATGTAGTTTAAAAAAAATGTGCCATGTGTTCAGAAATGTACTCATGTTAGCTCATATGTTTTTGGGGTTTTCTTGTTGAAAAATGGTATTCAAGTTTATATTTAATGACTCTTAAAAATGTCATGGTGTAACCACATAAAAAGTGATAACATTTTCAATTCACCGTGAATACATCTTTTTTTTTTTTTTTTTTTTTTTTTTTACATCTTATCCAGATTAGTTAATTAAATCTAGTTAATCCTAATTTTATTAAGCTTTTGGAGACGTGACTTTTTTTTCTTGACAATTTACAACATAAACTAACCTTGCCCTCTCATAAAAAGGTCAAATGATCTGATATTTTATGAGACCTACTGACCTTGACACGATCATGGGGTTCCTCAGAGGACCTCTATAATGATATAATGATATTTCCTGTTTTTTTTTTCTCCTGTTTTGTTTCTGCAAGTTGGTTACACCATAGGGATGCACGATATATCGGCCACCATATCGATATCGGCCGATAAATGTTAATTTTAATGTTATCATTATCGGCCTTATAAGACAATTTGGCTGATATATTAAAGCTGATAAATAATGGATTATTTCCTTCAGCTGAGACACTTCAGATGTGTACTGTCCTCCATTATGGTTTTGAATTGCTTGAAATATGATATGAAATCACTTAAAAAAGGAAAATACAGTTGTGCAACGTACAGCACAGGTCTGTCATTAAGGCTATATAATATTATAATGAGAACATTATAATTGTGTGCTTGGGACATGGCTTTTAATGGTGAGACTTTTGTTTTTGTAATCAGGCTCTCAAAAATTATATAAAAAATTTTGATTTAGATTTATCGGCAAGTATATCGGTTATCAGCTTTCAAATATAAAGAATTATTGGTTATTGATAACGGACAAAATTTTCATAACGGTGCATCCCTATTACACCACATAACTTTGGCTGACAAAAGTTTTTCGAATACAAATATTGTAATACAAAACTGCTTCACTGCAATTTTCCCTGTGATTATTGTATGAGTAGCATTTTTAATGTGTTTTTGAGATTCTGACAAAAAAGGCATCATACCATTGACCCACATGCGGTTTAGCAAACGTTTCTTGCATTTAGTTGGTGTATAATTACTGTCTCTAGTTGTGCCTTGATGCATATGCACACAAATCATACAAGAACTACAGAAATTCATTCCACTTGACGGTGATTTAACATGCGCTTCCTTGAAGTGGTTTTTTGATAAATGTGGTTCATGTAAATTTTTTCTTTAGTAATGGCACACTGACTTGCAAACCTGGAAAATATTCTCCTCCTCATTATCACCTCTTTCTCTTTCTCGTTCTTTTCTCCCCCCTGACTTTAAACTTGTGACAGCTCTGGCATTCCTCTGGATCTGGAGGAAGGCGGGTGCGGTGGCCCTTAAGGTTTAATCTCTGTCAATGGAGCGTGGAGCTGGGTGCCTTCTATCTCTCTCCTTGTGTGGGGCCAGGGGCCGAGGGCCACTCGTGGGAGGGGAGCTAAATGCGAGGGCTGCGGTGTTTCCGGTATCCGTGGTTACACAGCAGGATGGGGGCATTTAGAAAAGCCCTTGAATACACTCGCATTCCCCTGTCCGTCTCTCACATGAACACACACCTCTTATCATTCAGCTGACTTTGTGTTAGCTCGAAGTGGACTTGACAGCAGCACAGTACGTTTTGTTTGTTTATAAACCCGAGGTGTCTTGTTTGTGTCGATGACGCCCATGGGTAGTGAAAGACGGTTTACGAGAACACCATACGGCGCTTTCAGATTCATGGCCACTTAACACTTCAAAGTCTTGCTCATTATTCGCAGGGCATCTGCGCTGTGGGCCGGCAGGCTTTAAGCGAGAGGAGAAAGGTGATACAAAGGCGAAAAACAAATGGCGCGCTTTGCGGGGCAAGCGTGTGTGAGCGCGGGAAGAGAGGTGAAGCATTTCTTTGGAATTCTCATTTTGTTCAGATTAAGTAAGTAGGGTTTGCCGGCCGGGAGAGAGAGTTTCATGGGAGAGAGGGGCTGGATTATTTGGGGAGGCTGGGAGGAAAGGGGGGGCCTGACATTCCACAGGATGAAGTAGGGCATTGTTCCCCGTCTCCAATGAAGAGAGCCTTCTGAAGCCACTGATGAACTGAAAGCAGGAGAGAGTCAGAGAGAGTGAGGGGTTTCAGGGGGGTACAGGTCCGTTTTCGGGGAGGGGGGTCGGCATTATTCAGTAATCCTATTGAAAAGCCTTCTGAAGGACGGAGCGGGAGCGGTGCGGAGAGAAAGGAAAGCGAATGGAATGTGACAACAGGAAAATGCCATTGATAGCGGTCAGCCTCAGCCGGCTTGATGGGCGAGACGTTACCTATTGGAACCACGAGCTGCCCTTCATCCTTTCTGCGCTCTCAGCTCTTTCTCCTTAAACACAAAAGTTATTTTCCTGGAACATAGCGAGTGAAAACCTTGCATTGGGGCAAATGGAATATGCATTAATCTGTTTAGATAATAAGCGTACGCTTTTCTGGCCTCCCTGGCAGTTCTGGTAGGTTTTCCAGTCTGTGAGAGCGAGTTAGGCAGAGGGCTCTGCGGAGCACTAAATCGCTGTCTCTCGAGTGTCATTGTAACGACAAAATCATGGACGTATTGCCAGCTGAAGTTCCAAAGTTAATAACAATTCATTTTATACGTGTTGAAGTTGACAGTCTGTGTGCTTTTTCTAAAGTGAAGTCTTTCTGCTTGTACACTCTGTTCCATGTTACGTGAGTGCTCAAAATCATATCTGCTATATTTATGTTCAGGGCCTGTAAGTGCACATTCTTTTAAAGATGAGATGTAGAGATCTCATTTTTTTTATTTTGGATTGTGTTTCTCATCCAAGAATACTTTAAAGCTGAAGTCTTGCCAAAAATACTAATTTTCAAAAGTTTCTTAATGTACAACTAATGAATGTTAAAGCAGTAGTTCTCTCAAAAATGAAAATTGCCGTCATTTACTCCCTGCCATGTTGTTCCAAATGGAATTTTTAATGAATCTTTATTGAGATCTTTTCTGACAGTTTATTGTGGCCACATCTGTCAAGTTTATAAAAAGCCAAGAAAAGCAGCAAGAAAGCACTGTAAATGTAGTCTGGATGACTTTGCCTGTTTTACCAGTCTTCTGAAGACATACATTAACTTGTGACAAACTGACAGGTTAGACTTCATCAGTCGTAATTGGTTTTTGAGCATCTCATAAACAGACATCATGATGTCAAACCTGCACCATATTTGATTTGAGTTGTAGTGGAGATTAACAGTAAAAAATGTCTGTCAATCTGTTCCTCCCAGTATCAAATGGCTTCAGAAGACTAAGAATGTAGTGCACAAGTTGTGGCCTACATGTTTATTAGTCCTTTTTGGAGTTTGACAGCCTGTGGTGATTTAAAAAAGACTGATGTGATGATTCTTGGAAAAAAGAAAAATTGTTTCTGGGAACAAAATAACAGAATTTGGAACAACATGATAGTATGTAACCCTTGTGAAGAAGTACAAGCATTTATAGTAAACTAAAAGTACACTTAAGTGGCCTTTTACTTCATTACAAAAATTATATATGAATTACACTACAAGTGCACATTCAATACAATTAAGAACATAAAACTTATGACGAGATTTTTGGGAATGTATCTCATTTTCTTCTCCCACAAATCTTACCAGAACATTCACAGCAGCTCTTGCACAACCTTCATCAAGTTTGACGCATTTAAAACTAACCAACGCTCTTGATATTGTTCTTTCTTCTCAGAGTTCTTCAGAGAGCTGTTGAACAATGCAGAGAAATCCCTCAATGACATGTTCGTCCGGACCTATGGCTTGATGTACGTGAAGAACGCTGAACTCTTCGAGCAATTCTTCAGTGACCTACGCCTCTACTACAGCCAAGGGAGCAGCGCTGTCAACTTGGACGACATGCTAGCGGAGTTCTGGACGGAGCTTCTGGAACGCATGTTCCGACTGGTCAATGTGCAGTACGAGTTCAGCGATTCATACATGGAGTGCGTCAGCAGGCACATGGAGCAGCTCAAACCTTTCGGTGATGTTCCACGCAAGCTCCGCCTGCAGTTAACCCGTTCTTTCATCGCAGTCCGCACGTTCACCCGCGGCCTGGCGCTCATGCCCGAGGTGGTGGGCAAAGTCTCCACGGTGAGCATGCGTTTGGGTTTTTTGGAGTTGTCCCTGCTAATGAATCTATACTGCTGCTAATAAATTTGGCACCACAGCAAAAAAAGTTATATTTTACCAGAATTTGTAGTTTGATCGAGGTGACTCTTATATCTCTAGTTATATTAGTGAATTAAAAACATAAAGCGCAATCACTGACTCTTATGAACAGTGTTTTAGTAATATTTATATACCATATATCTTGAAATAACTGAAATATAAAAATAAAAGCTTTCATTTTAATTATGTAATTTTATATTTTGTGATTTTATTTTATTAAGTTTTTAAGTTTTTTTTATTTACAATTTAGGCTTAATATTTAATTTCTATTTTACAAATGTGACCCTGGACCACGGGTATATTTGTAGCAATAGCCAGCAATACAATTTATTATTGTAAAGTATCGATTTTTCTATTATGCCTATGTTCTATGAAGATATTTTGTAAATTTCCTAGCGTAAATATATAAAAATATATATTTTTGTGAGTGGATATCCATTGTTAAGGACTTCATTTGGACAACTTTAAAGGCGATTATTTGAATATTTAGATTTTTGCACCCTCAGATTCCAGATTTTCGAGTACTTGTATCTCAGCCAAACATTATCCTATCCTACTTATTTATTTATTTATTTATTTATTCAGCTTTCAGATGATGTATAAATCTCAATTTCAGAAAAATTGACCCTTATGACTGGTTTTGTGGTTTAGGGTCACAAATATTTTTTTATAATCAATTTTTGTTTTTATTTATTTCCAGTTAGCAATTCTAGTGCTACAACTTGAACTATAGGAAAATTTTGCCCTTGTATCAAATTAAAATAAGATGTTTTTCATCTACCTTTCATTTCTAATGTTCAATATTTTTTAATCTAATAATCATCAAATGAATCTTTCATTATCTGCTGATTTTATTTCAGCTTTATTTCAGTTAACAAAATGTTTTTATTGGTTTTCACGTTTAATATTAGTTAATGATAACCCTGCTTATGAACAGATTTTTTTTAATGTAAAATTGGAAAAGATCAATTTAAATCAGTTCGAACACTAGCCTGTTTAAGTTACAGCATTAGAGAGAATTTATGTAAGCAAAATTTTGTATGCAAAACTGACACATGCCCCAATGAATTGGAATCAAGTCAAACTGTCTCAGAATAAAATCGAATCAAGAGTTTGTAAATCGGAATCAAATCTTTATTAATACCCAGCTCTAACATTGCCTTTGGTTAGCATGGCGACTCATGTTTATTAAGCAAGTCAGAGCTCAGGGACAGAGATCTAAAATACAGGTTTTCTATATGGGTTTATCAGTATGTGAAGGGGGACACCTGGATGGACCCATCGCAGCTTATCTCCCAGCATTAAAAGATCAGAGGCCAAGGCTTCTCAGCGTGTGTAGTGAGTTAGCAGAAGCAATTGAACCTCCAATGACAAATTGAGCAAACACAAGTTCAGCAGTGACCTTATGAAAGGTGGCCAGGTCACTATTGCTCTCTGTTCAGTGTTTTATCAGCAACATCAGGCATATGAATTAGGTTAGAGACTCATTAACCTTTTCCTCCGGTGTCTGTTTTGCTGACTCTGCTCAATTACAAATTTTCTTGTTCGTCCTCTCTCTCATCTCAGGTAAGCGCCTCTCCGAGCTGCGTGCGTGCAGCTATGAAGATGTATTACTGCCCGTACTGTACTGGCCAGGTGGCGCTGAAGCCCTGCAAGAACTACTGTCTCAACGTTATGCGAGGCTGCCTGGCCAATCAGGCCGATCTGGACACAGAGTGGAATAACTTCCTGGGTAAGAGAGTGTCAAATGACTCAAGTAATTGATTTATTACTGAACCATTATTAGATGTGATGGAACCAGTTTTCCACTCTAAGAACAGAAGTATAATAAGCACAGATTAAAAAATGAACAGGTCACACTGAAATGGTTTCCTCTTGTTCACTTGCTCTAAGGCCAAAACAATTTATGTGAAGCCTCAGCTTGAAACCAGGATTGAAATTGACTTGAATTAGGAGTGATCGCTGGGGAACAGCTCTGTTTTTATCCTTGCATGTTTCATGAAGTGTTTTGGGCCTCTTGTGGCTCTGAAGGCCGTGTGGTCCCAGGTCCTGTCACACATTCTCATGTGCTCTCACAAACTGTTCCTGGCTCACAGGACTCTGGGACTGGATTTGCTCACTTTGCCTGACAGCTTTTGGGGGAACCTTAATTGGGGCGCTTGTTCAACTCTGTCTGTTTAACAAGCTGTTCGTGCAACAGACTTCAGTTCCTTATGAACTAAGCCTGGACTGATGACTGTATACTGCCCTCTAGTGGTGGAAACAACTTGCAGCAAAATTGTTTAGGCATGGGTATTTGGAAAAGTGGAATTGAAATAGATTGTTTTGTGGGTGATCTTCTGATGAATGCATTTATTTTCCATTTTAGATGCCATGTTGGGTCTCGCTGAGAGGCTAGAGGGACCCTTTAACTTTGAGTCTGTCATGGACCCCATAGACGTGAAGATTTCAGACGCCATCATGAACATGCAGGAGAACAGCATACAGGTCTCACAGAAGGTGTGGTTTTTAATTTCTTTTCAAAATTACATTTTGACATGTAAATCGCAAATGCATGTTTTTTTTACTTGACAACTGCTATTGTTCATTTATTGATATATGGTTTTAGATACTTTATATTTATGGTTATTTGTTTGTTTCAGGTGTTTCAGGGTTGTGGGCAGCCCAAACCCAACATGGCTTTCCGCACCCGGCGCTCTCCTAAAGACTCTGGCTTCCCTGGGCGTTTCCGACCCTACAGCCCTGATGCCAGACCCACCACTGCCGCTGGCACCAGCCTGGACCGACTGGTAAGGATAAGAGTCTCCCATATTACCACCCATATCCCTTCCAAATACTTTCTTTTACATGTTGATTGATTCTACTAGATCAGAATGGAACATTTGTAACAAACTGTTTGTGTCCTAGTTGACGGATGTCAAGAAGAAACTGAAGCACGCCAAGAAGTTCTGGTCCACCCTGCCGGACACGGTGTGTGTTGGAGACCGGATTGCCAATGGTGATGAATGCTGGAATGGTACAGCCAAAAGCAGGTGGGTCAATGGGTCTTTTTTTTTTTTTTTTNTTTCTATGAATTTAAAAAAAAAAAAAAAAAATGCAAGGGTTGGTGATTAAGTTTAAAGGGTTAGTTCACACAAAAAATGAAAATTCTGTCATTAATTACTCACCCTCATGTTGTTCTAAGACCTTTGTTTGTCTTCGGAACACAAATCAAGTTCTTTTTGATGAAATCTGAGAGCTTTCTGTCCCTCCATAGACAGCTACGCAACTACTACTGTGACGTTTCAAAAAGTTCATAAAGAGATTGTAAAACTAATCCATATGAATTGAGCGGTTTAGTTCAAATTTTCTGAAGAGACTCGGTCGCTTTATATGATGAACAGATTGAATTTAGGCTTTTATTTGCATATATTTAAAAGTATAAAAGTATACACTACTTAAAAACATTTTTGAAAATAACATATGAACACTTATGGTCTAAAGAAAATATGGTATTACTTTTCACTTATTAAACCACATGACATTTTATTGAAACATTTCTTGAAAATAATATAAACGTTTTTGGTCCCACTTTATATTATGTGTCTTTAACTTCTAGGTACGAACATTTAAAGTAATCATTTGATACAATTAACTTTTTGTGAACATAAATGTTTTTACATTGTACATTTGAAAATACCTGCATGTAATTACAGCTGTAATTAATTTCTATAATTAGACTTTTGAACCATCCCTTACACCTTAACCCACTCTTAAACCTACCCATACCACCAAACCTGCAGCAAACCTGTTTTGCAATACTAAATGAACACAATAATACATAGTACCTTACTATTTTTTATGTAAGTAGTAGTTAAAGACACCTAATATAAATTGTGACCTTTTTTTTTTTAAACCATATGAAACAAACATGAATACAAAGAGAACATTACTAAGACCTTGGTGCAAGTGTTTTAGACTAGCTTTTAAAAGACACTGTTAATGGTCATTGATCCAGATACAGTAAAATTCCTTCATTCCTTTCCTGACTCAAACTGCAACACTGACCGCCCACCCAACTTTTCCTTTCTTTCCTCACATGCAGGTATGAATCTGTCGTCATGGGTAATGGCTTAGCCAATCAGGTGTCTAATCCTGATGTAGAAGTTGACATCACCAAACCAGACATGGTGATTCGGCGGCAAATAGCAGTTCTGAAGGAAATGACTAGCTGGCTTAAGGCTGCTTACACTGGCACTGACATCTCATTTGTCAATGGTACGAGGCATCAGCTTCTGCACATTTCATTTGAGTAACATTGGTTAAATTTAAATTGAAATTCAGTGTGAAGATACAAGCCCTGTTTTTACCTTTTATCTGTCTTTCCTGGCTCTTCAGAGGATGCCGGCAGCGGAGAGGAAAGCGGAAGTGGCTGCGACTCGCCCTCTTGCGACAGTGACGGCGACATCTACTTCTCCACCCCGGCGCCCATTAAACCTCGCATCCTCAAGCCTCAGGCTGGCAACCAGCCCTCCAGTGGTACACGGTTGACACCCTGCAGTCTGGCACTGGCGGTGGCAGCGCTCCTGCTCGCCCTGCTCACCCTTCACACGAGATAAGACCGGCCCAGAGAGGAAGAGGATGTGTGTTTGTACGAATTTGAACGAGAGAGCAGAAAACTGCCATAGGACATTAAAGACACTGCTTTCAGGATCTCCGTCTGCCTGCCATCGGGGGAAGACACTCAAGTTATTAATATTCAAATAACTTCCCTTCAGTGTATTTTTTGTGTTTATAAGAACGGACTTCATTTATGTACAGCTATACGTTTCCACTCAGCTGGGTTTTATTCCTCTATGTCTGTAGAGTCCAGAATCGTCAACTCCTCATAGTGATATTTTCGGTTATGGTTTAAATAAGTGCCGGTGTTTGTTTGAAAGTAGGTCAGACTGAGTGTGTGTTTGGGTGGATGGTGTGTGATTGGCTGTATATATCATCCAAGTGCTTTTTCTAAAGGTAAACAATTAATCAACCCATATAACACATGTATGTGATTTAAGCAAATTTGTATGAAGTACTCGTTAGACTGACTTTTAATCCATTTTGAGTGTGTGTGTGTGTGTGTGTGTGTGCATGGAGGCTTCGGTTAGCTGCAGATCATATATGTTCCTTGGATGTTATTGAGGTTGATAAATACTTCATGATGCCTTAAATAGTTCATAAATGGGCCCTTTATTAGGGCTTTGATAGACAATAACTTATACAATGCTGCCTTATGAATGAAATCAAAACTGCAGAATCCCAGATATGAAAGTTATTCTGAAAAAAAAAAAAATTTCTGTATTTGTTTCCAAACAACTTTCACAGTCCCCATATCATCATCCCAAATACTTTCAGCTGTATAATACATAACTTGAGAATATAGTCTTCAGTAATAACTTAATAGTGTGTAATGAAGAAGGAGCCTTGGTTAGGTAAGGTCTGTGTGAAAGTTGATTCATTGATGAATAGGCCTTGATGGTTCCCTCAAAGATGACATGCAGAGACATGTTTCCTGCATGATGCAGACTGTGTGGCCTGAGGAAAGTTGTTTTTTACTGAATGTTAGTTATGAACTTACAGGAAGACCAGCTGGACACGAGCGTGTGCTGAAGATGGCTCAAGACTGAGCTGTCTGGATGAATTCTACACAGGGTTTTACGCGGAGGTCTTTATCTGGCTGGAAATGTATTGTAAGGTATAAAACTGTAAGATAGGTACTGCAAGATTTCTACACAGTGACAGCCGGTGCTAATTTGAGAGGTTGGGTGGCCTCTCTTGTTTTGTTTTTTCTGTTTTTTTACACAAAATGTCCAGCTTTTTCCCATTCCCGATTGATATCCATAGAAGTCGGTACGGTATTTTGAAACCATTCCTCATTATAGAGCAATAGACTGTGTGTGTATGTGTGGTACGATCCAATAC